>JBBDHG010000104.1:2092500-2537940 GCA_037951165.1 Lophius americanus | reverse complement strand
CATAATTCAGACAAACAGCAGGTGGCAAGTGTTTGTTTCTGCTAAATGTTATTAAATATAAAGAAGTGAGAATGTTTGTGGTGTAAGAACAGCTAGAAATGAGAAAGTGAGAACAGAAAGAAAAAAACCAAAACTCGCTGAAGGTGCTGCTGAGGCTATAATTACTTTCAACAACTGCGGTCGTAAAAATGATGGAGGATATTGCAGGTTTATATTCACAACCCACACAAATTAGGCTTTGCGATATCGAAGCGCGAGTGCTTTCTTAACGGGAAACACTGTTTATGGGTCCCGTCCACCTCTGTGTTTAATATCATAGTTTTTGGAGAAATCCATCAATAAGCAATCCCTGAGGAAATTAATACCTCACCATACAAACACAAAGTACAGCAGAAGAGAAACAAACACATATTTATGTAAAACATATATACAAATGTATTCCACTGATTGACATTTTTGTTGGTCTCACCTGGAAGGATGCCGTCGGATGGATGCTAACTTTGGCCTGCTTCCAGCGGTCGTCTTGGTTACCGCTCAGCGACCACACTGCGCCCTCCGTGGTTGTTTGGCCCTTCTGCTTTAAGATGGCGTTTAATGTTCCTGCGTGAGGAGAGAGACATGTAGAGGTCAGCCAGCAACCTCACGTAAACAAGACTACAATGAAAACACAAACATATGTACAACAAGTGCGCTACAGTATGTAGACTATCTGTTATAACATTTACCCTTTAGAGCAAATTATGAGTCACTATCTCTTAACGAAAAATGTTAAGACTATGACCCAGTGAGTAAGGGGCCGAGGACAGAGCCCTGGGGAACAACAAAAGGTCAAAGAGGTGAGCGTGGGGGGAAGATTAACCTTGGCTATCGAGAAAGTCTTAAACATCCTCGACCCAACTATTTGTCTATTTAAGGTAGATTTAGACAAAAACATGGAAATAAATGACTTTTCGACAGTTTTTCTTTCTATGCGATGACATATTTAAAGGGGTTAAAATATTACAATATTCTACGGTCTCTGCCGTAGAATAATGTAATATTTGTTAACAAACAGCTCTGGGATGAAGCGTGTGTTCTGACACCTTCCTATCAGGACCCGCCTTAACGATAGCTTTAGCTGGACCGAAGAACACGGGGTAGCCTCAGGTGTTCACCGTCCTGTTGCTGGTTCACCAGTCAGATCGTTAGAGAACTTTTTTAGGTACATACCACTGCACACTGGGGATACAGTTGCTTAGATCATTATGCTTACCCATTATTCATGGTTCCAATATTTCAGCTTCAATGACAAACTATTCAGGTATTGCCTAATATATCCCACCCACTGACAGGTGCCACTTTGACAAACCTTTCAATGGTTATAATATTATGGCCGATTGGTGTATATGCTGCTGCATGGCGCCAAAACTGTATTAATCTGCTAAAACTGAATTAATACATCTGTATACTGTATAAATGTTGTACTACAGTTACAATTATTTTTGTGGTCTTTACTTTGTCCATTCTGCCCTTTACATACTCAAAGTGCGTCATCAGTGCTCAAGCTAACCAGCTTAGCATTGTTGGGTTTAGCCTTCAGCTGTGCAGGAAATGAGATAACCATCTAAGCGTAGCACATGATGATGATCTAGTTCCATTTTAAGTATTATATAAGTAACAATAGTTACATTCAGGCTGAATAATGTTTCTGTTTATTTGTGTTTTCATGCGCTTCCATTCTCTCTCTCTCTCTCTCTCTCTCTCTCTCTCGCTCTCTCTCTCTCTCTCTCTCTCTCTCTCTCTCTCTCTCTCTCTCTCTCTCTCTCTCTCTCTCTCTCTCTCTCTCTCTCTCTCTCTCTCTCTTTCTCTCTCTCATAACGTAAGACGCATCAAGGTTTATTTGCTGTTGGATGGAATAAGTAGAGACATCATCAGGATAAGCAGAAAAACATCAAAAATTGACCTGGAACAAAATACGGTTCAACTTCTCAAACATTTTCTGTGTGGATCTATTCAATAAAATAATCGATTCATTTCAATCCAGAGTGTTACCTTTTTTATATACCTTTAGGTAGATTATAAAAGTGTAATGGTAAAAGCGTATCCATGAGAACCTTGATGTGCCACAAAGACAGACCAATGTATTAAAATGAGCTTGCTTGCTATACGAATAAAAACAGGACGTCTTTAGTATTCAAAGGACTGTAAAACCAAAACCTTGAAACTACAAGGACACGTCTTTCCTTTCTTGAAGTAATTATACCCCTATTCCCACACGGCCGGCCGTACAGAGAGCCTGCACTGAAACTGGATCCAAACTTACAAGCTTAATATTCGTCTCTGTCACCTGCATTTCACATTTATATATTCCTCAGCATTTAAAGTAGAGCAGAGCATAATTAGCATAATAAGTGATTTTGATTAAAAAAGAGGTAAATATATAACTTTGTGACATCATGAGCCAACATTAAAGCACCAAATATAAATTCCTGGATCTTTAGATGATATCATCTTATATTCTCCTATTGCTCAGAAGAAGGCTCCAGAAGTAGAAACGTTAGCAGAAATGAATATAGAGAACTTGAAGTTGGAGTAATTGAGATCTATCTACTTGCACAGGTTGTTTTTTGTTAGTGTGAGCATTTTGTTCTTTACTTTTATGACCTTTAAATAGTAAACATACTCAGGAAGAAGAAGGTTGCGGGTTAAACTCCACCTATGGGACCGTTCTCTGTAGAGTTTGCATGTTGCATTCTAAATTGTCCGTTGGCGTGGATGTGAGTTTGAATGTCTGTCTGTCTCTGTTTCTCGCACTTGTGATGAACAGGCGACTTATCCAGAGCCGACCCTGCCTCTCAGACAATGTCAGCCGGGATTCTTTCCAAATCCCCTGTCTCAGGATAAGCGGTGACAGAAAATGGAAAGAAATGGGAAAATACACCAAGGAGAAGAGGTTCTTCTACTTTTCCAAACTAGAATGTCTACACAGCAGAAACTGGATGGTAGGGATGGAGCCAACGTCACGCTGGGAAATGCAATACGATAGATCGGTCTCTGCCATTTTCAGATCTTACCTCGCAGTAACACGTAAGTATGGGTTCTCATTGAGACAGAATCATCTATATACCGGGTCTGAATGCAAGAATTCCCTCAGTGGGATCTCTTGTCTGGCCTTAGGCTTTGACACAAAACTTTCAGGTGATGACACTGAGTGCAACCTCTTCCCCCTCCTCTTTAAATACAATGACTGTATTAGTTCTTCTCCGACACGCCTGATCATAGACAGAGACAGAGCGGTAACTGTCAGGGAGTGTAGGAGCAGCATCATGGACTTCCAGAACCGGCAGCGCCACCGCAGTGAAGCCCATAAAAGGCCCACTGCTGTGAAAGTCAGCTGAATTCCACACATTTGGAAAACAGCACATGGGCGTTGACGCAACTGGTGAGTAACAACTGCAGCAGCTGCAGCCTTGCTTTCTGAAGCGTTTTCGTCTCAGCGAGGAGCCTCGTTACCGCGCAGCCCCCTCGTCTCCAGCATCCAAGCCTGGAAAGGAGGAGCGGCTATATTTTAAGTCCGGGTTCGTGTTCCCTCATCAGCATGGTGCACACTTTCCCCACTGACAGCACAATCTCCGGTGAGAGAGGAGCTCTCGCTCCGAACATGACCTGCAGTTTCATCTCCCGATGAAGAGTTTGGAATGTTAGGGGATTCGGTGCTAAGCTGGGTGGCTTACATTTACTTTGAGCTCATCCAGATCTCGGTGGTTATGTCATTGTCATGCATTCTTTGGATCGCCTTTCGTTTTAAATCAAGGAATATGTGCGGGCTGATGCTGAAATGAAAAAGAAATAAGGAACAAAGGAGTCTTCTTGAATGTGAGAATCGGCTCCTGTCAGGACTGAGGGGCTGTGCCACCCTCCTTGCTAATGAAAGGACGACTCCGTTGCTCCTCAGAAGGTCAGGCTTAAAACAGACTTGTTTGGTGTGCTTTGCCGGAGACTTAATCCTATAAACAAATGCGACACGGGCTCCAAAGGCAAACTTTGATGTGCGCTTCAGTAATTAAGTGTGACCTCTCAGGTATCCCCCTGCGAGCTAACTACGGAGGAGTTTCTTTGAGGTGGTGCCACTGTTCTCATCAGTATGTAGGCGACTGATTCTGGCCTTCAGCGGTACCGTACCACAGCTCGACTGTGACTCACCTCAGCAGCACACTCCCTGAGAGCGTCCGACTTAAGGGATCTCGAGGGGGAGCTACGCCCTACCTGATCTGCGTAGCCTCTCACAGATCTAAACAGTAAAAACCCCCTCACCCAAACAAAAACACACAGTTCTCAGCGGTAAAAGAAAAATTGCGGCACCTAAGCATACATTATTTAGATTTCTTGTCATAAGCTGCATTTTTCTGCATGGGAAATAATACCACAATGCAACACTCCGGAGCTCAGGGGCAAATATCTCGCATAGCCGGAGAGGCAGAATAGTAAATGGAGCGTAGCCACGCCGGATCTGAGCAGCGTTTCAAGTCCTTGACATTTAGCCCATTCATCATACCACGCCACAGTCTGGGCATGGGCTTCACTACAGACAGGGAGGGCACGGAGGAGAGGGTCTGGCTGGCGATCAATTTGAGCAAATTGAAAATGTCACGGCCTACTCAACCTCGGCAGGGAGCCGGAGGAGTCCTCAACTCCCCGCTGAGTCGCCCTCCAACACCTCTAGCTTTATATTCCCACCTCCACCTCTCCAGATGTTTGGTCCGCCCCCCTCCCCACCTGGACACCTCTGCCCTGCCATTCCACTGAGGATAGCTTAAATGTAGCCTGGCTAGTTTTCAGACCCTGTGGAGTCCCCAGCAGAAAGCTTAAAGGGTTATTTTAACCCCAAATTTAAGAATATGATGTAAAATATTTTTAGGGCTTAGTTGTATCTGGACCGTTTGCTTTTGTTTGTAGAGAGAGAGTTTCTGCGGGTTTTTTTTTCTTGCGAAGCGACAGAGTTAAATACAATGGATGTGTGTATATTGTGTTCATAGGTGTGGATATTGTAAAGTCCATTTTCCACTCAATTAGACGGCATTATTAAACAATTTAACAAACTTCAGTCAGTAATAAACATGGAACGACAAAAGTAAGAAAAAAAGAAGTGAATAATGAGACACGTAAAAAAGACGATGCACCGGTGAAAAGAGTGAGAGACGAAACTGATTGGTTTGGATGTATTGCCGAAGGTCCAGGAGAAGCTCAGAGTGGAGCAGGTGGAGGGAGGAGATGTCTGTCTAGCAAACGCAGGTAAATGCTGCCAAATGCTCGCTGTAAACACCTGATCGACATAGAGAAGAGTGCCGCCGTCAGCCTGTAGTCATTTCACACTTTACTGAACATCAAGTTCAAATTTAATGAGCATAAAACCCCAACTCCCCATCCTGCCTTTAACTCCATCCTCCATCATTGCTCTCTTGTTATACGCTTTCTTCAGTCTGTGTGGTGTCACTCTCTTTATTCATTCATTTTCTGTGGCTAAGTCAAACATGTACTTTGGTACTGTAGTATTTTTAGTCAGATGTTAGTTTTTAATTTTTGTAGACGACTATCATCCATTACTCTGATTTCCCTTTTTTGATGGTCTGATAAAACTTTCTCAGTTTTTAGATGATGAGGTCCCACCTGAACACCACCCACCCGTGTTTCTCTGACTGGAGTGTTTTTTGCAATGTCACCTTCAATTCACCAATCAGGAAGTAGCAAATCCTTATAACCCTGAGCAACCTCATTCTGTAGAGTCTACGGGTCATTTGGTCTCTGATCAAACCAGCACCAACACGGTCAGGGTGAAGAAGATGTTTTCTGAGGGAGGATATTCTTCAAGCCTCGTTGTGAAGGATTTGAAAATTTCAGACATTTTCAGTTTTGAGTGATAAGAGAGAAAACGACACACCAACAGAGAGCGGCGTTTGTTCGTGAATGAGTGCGTCAGCTTCAAATACTGAATCAAGGCTGCTTTGCTTCCTCATCATCATGCTGTTATTTGTAGGCACTGATTTGCATTCAGCTCTGATACACTTTATTTTTACATTTCCACATGCCGTTATATTCTATTTATCTTTTACTTAGTAACTGTTACTGCACTTTTGAGCCTTCTCTGGAACCAGAATTTCCTTTGGGATTGAATCGAGTTCTATCTTATCTTACTTTATCATAATAGATGTATCTATCCACGCTTTGCATGAGTGCTGAGAGTTTGATCACACAGATTTCAAACATGTCTTGATCAGGATTGCTAGAGTATGTCTGTCAGAACTCTGGTCACATGTTTGCTTTCAGACATCCCCAGGTAAAAATATAAAGATGTTCATATAGATCGACACATACAGCCTTAGGCCTTAACAAGTAATAACCAGTCTAAAATAAAACGGAACAAACGTCTTCATGAGCTTGGACTTTTTTCCCCCATGAATGAAAGAAAAAACACAATTTTTCAATCTGTAATACCTTTAAGTGGACATTTACTCGTATACGTATACTGTATGTGAGTAAAATGTGAAGTAGTTGTACTTTTCTGAGTAATTTTATTTGATGCTATTCTTTCTACATGTCACTGAAAGCTATAGTTTCCAGTTATTTTTTCTGATAACCAAATATTCAAACTCTTTCTGTGCAGTGAAAACTACAAATCTATTTAAAGGTTGAATGTGAGATAGTTTCATGGATAAAGAATTTTGTTTATGGAATGATAAAGTTGGCTTAGTTCATAAATTAAACTTTGCCTACGCTGTCATACCCAGCAGCAAGGTGTCTATCCCTGTACAGCCCCCAACCCCCTGCATTGTACAAGCAATACCCCTGATTTATGTCCACAAAACAGGGTTTTCGTAAAAAAAAGAAAAAGGTCATCCTTGTGAGTAAAATGTTAAGTTTTAGACTTAAATATGATATAAAAGTGATAGATTTCAGTGGGTTGATTCTTATATACCAAGTTTTTACTAAATTGGACCAACAGTTAGGAAGTTATGTTTGGAAAACAGTGTTTTCTGTAGAAAAAACAAACAAAATTAAATTATGAAATATTGTAGTAGAATATAATTTGTAGATATCTTTGAGTCGATTCACAAGCACCAAACTTGGACTAAATCGGTCCCATAGTTGAGAAATAATTGCCCCAAAGCTCCCCCTAGTGTCGACCTTCAATGTGGTAATGAGGTTAATGTGGATAGAGAATTTGAAAATGATCCATGAAACAGTTATTCTGAGTCATTGCGTTAAGACCAAGGATCTGCGGCGGTGGCGATGATGATTCCATAATATCCCCGGCATATTGGAGACATGATAAACAATTTAAATTCCATCTTGATTATCAGGAAAATCTGACAAAGCTGAAAACGTGTTGATCTTAGGAAATGATGACAATTGAGATATGCTTGCCCATGAAGGTCAGCTCTAATCATTTGGAAAAGGACAAATGCAGCTTTTCACTTTTAGTCGGAGGTTCAGAAAAATATTTAGTGTCATAGTCGGCTGCACTTTTATTATGTGATATGTGACAAAAGAGGGAAAGGTTGAAGGGTCGTCTGTTACTCTTATGCAGGTCTGCTGCGGCCGTTTTCTATTAGGAAAGTAAAAGTGCTTTATTTTGATTTTGAGATTTGGTTGAGTGAGACAAGGCCCCACCACTATAATGTATATAATAGTATTACTCTCAATACTATGAGCAAGCATACAAATACGCAGATTTTACATTTTCCATTAGACGAAACAAAAACCTTTATATGAGCGTTCAATGATCGTTTTAAAACTTAAAAAGGACAAATGGAAATTGAAGTCCATGAATCATCAGACTGTTTCAAGCATGAAAACTGAAATATGGGCTTCTCTAGGTCTTAATGGGTCCTGAAATACTAACAAGATCTTTAATAAACATCTCCAAAAAAGGGATGGATTGGGTTTGAGTTGCTGCCTAAAAGCGAATGAAAACATTTGATGCCTCTTCCGAGTCCTTGAAAAAGAAACCTTGTTATTAACAAAAGCATAGAATGAGTTTTTGCTGTTGACACAAAATGCTCTGTATGGTGCTCTGGGAGCAGAATACATATTTATCGTCTAACAAACCGCTCTCCTGCCTGAGGAGCATCCAGCCCCAGTGACAACAAGCTGACCCTGCAACCCCACCCATCGGTGCCCCCCCCCCCCTGAGCAGCAGCTAATGATACTGGAGAAGCTGAGATCGAGGATTTGTCACTGGAGGCCCTCAAGAATATATGAACCTGCCCTTTTTGTGCAAGTTTTCCAATCTTGCTCAGCCTTTCCAAAAGCACTCTTAAGAGTGCATGATGCTGAATTGTGGGTGGCTGATGAGTCCCTGGTGACGAATGCCGAAATCAGACGCGAGACAAAAAGAGCTCCTTCAGTCGCTCTGCCATCTTCAAATGGACGATACAAGGATGTTATCTGCACTCACAGAGGAATGGAAGAGCTGATCCCAAGGATTTAAGTCCAAATCTTTGATTAGGCTTGTTGTCTTTTCTTGAAATCTTTGACGGCTGCACTTAGACCATTTTAGCATGAATGCTCAAAACTCCCAGCCCTGCCGCCCCCCATGGGTGCTGTCGGCGTTCTGTTGCCCGGTAGAGGAGTGCAGGGTTCGTTTTTCGCCTCAGCGTGACTCCTTTTTTTTATGCATGTAGGTGAAGAGAAGCATTGTCACTCCTCTTTCTTTATTTTTCTAGTCTCAAATTAGGTTTCAGAGCCGGTGTAATGTCCTACAGCTGCATGATGATTGGACCTTTTTGCAAAATAAATGTGTTTGTTAACGTGTGGCGTTTCTGTATTAGTCACGCACAGATGAGTATGCATCCCCTTCATCGAGCAGTGACATGCCAAAATAAAAAGTAAAGTGGCATTTGGAGATGCCTTTGCCTGTTAGGCGAACAAATGCACAGAGCAGTGTAAGTTTCTGTTTAAGAAAATGAGTCATTATTATATTCTTCATCAATTTCGAGCATGAATACAAATTAAAACAGCAGAGGGTCCATGTCAGATTTAATCCAAGTGAAACGGATGAGTTTGTCACACAGAGGCGGAGCGATGAAGCGTCATGTGTCTTACCTATGTGTTTTCCATACATGTGGAAGAAGAAGCCGAAGCAGTAGGCCGGCGGGTTGGTGATCCCGTAAGGGTTTTTAGGGGCTACGTTGAAGAACGGGCTCACGAGTCGTGCCTGTTCACCTTCCTTTCGTGGTCGCGATGTCTCGATGTACATGTAGAAACCTTGAACCACCGGGACACGCACAAAAAACACAAAGACAAAGATATAAATATATAACATAAAGCATAGACGCAATATCAGCTTACTTTACGATTCACATTCTACTGCTCCAAACTTCAAGCTGCAACGCCTTTCCAAACACAGCTGAATATAAAATATCTCTGTGCTTTATCATGACCTACGGTTTTAGTTTGTAGTTTCCAACCCTAAATATCCTCCAATCCCCTTCGTTGTAAAAGCGATACGCCTGATTGAACTCCTCAAATTAAGTTTGGAATGATGTCCACAGTATTTTTATTTTTTTTTTGCAAAAAAGCTTTTGTAAAATATGATGGCACAAATACTATTGTGGATAAAATTCTCCTGGTGCTGGAACTACACAACCGCTCTTCCCCAAAATCCATTCAGTTCTTATTCGTATTAAGGTCTATTAGGGTATAACATTTGAAAACGACGGTTTTTGATTTTTTTTTTAAAAAAAAGAAGAAAAGAAATATGTTTAAAAAAGACATTCTTGAGTCGATTCAAATGCAGCAGATTTGAACTAAATTGGACCAACATTTAGTTAGTTATGTCTGAATAACTGTTTTTTTTAATATATAGAAAGCTTCGCCTAGAGAGTATGAAAAGATAATTTTGAGTAAAACATAATGTGTGCAACTTAGATATCCTTGAATCCTTTCATATGCATCAAATTTGGAATGAATGGGACCAACAGTTGAGAAATTATGGCCCTGAAAACTTTTGGAGGTAAAGCTCCCCCTAGTGTCAGTAATATACGACCGACCTTTCCCAAAATGAGTCCACTTCTTCTTCACCCTAACTACTATGGAGGTGTGAAGTCTGGCAATAATCCATGGAATAGTTTTTGGGTTATATCCAGAAAACTGCTTTTTTTAAATTCTAAAAGAAGTTAAAATATTAACAAGACTTTCTTTGAGTTAATTCATTTGCACCAAATCCATGAAACTTTTCTAGGCCGCAATGAGGGGTCAGATTACCATGATAGTTTTAAATAGAGTAGCCTCAGGTTAAAGGTTGGTTTAACAAGTTTGGTAAATTTCCCTTTCGAAATAAGTTTAGTGAACTTTGAAATTTGCATAGATCAACCAGATCTATCCATAATAATGTTCTCCTAAACAATTAGACTAATGTTCAAATAAATAAATATAAGGTTGAGGTTCCAATAACACTCATCAGCTTTGATCGTAATTACCAAACAAATACAAACACTGTAATGAGTACAGAGCCACACACACGCGTTGTGCCTCACTGTAAAGCTACACAAACAGCAGATGTAAGCTTTCAAAGTCTGGGAGCTTCTGCCAGATGATGCTCAGAATCCTACAAATACTTTCCGACTGTCCACTTAGACACCAACAAATTATTTGTGGCTGTAAAGAGGAGGAACCCGCTCAGTTGCTTTTTTTGGCCTGACTGCGATAGAAGGATGGAAATGAAACCTTCCATAATAAAGATAAGTGGCGGGGCTTTCTAAGAAGGACGCTTATCCTTTTATTAAATCAAAATAATACCAGTGAGATTACATTCACGCTCCCCAAGTCATGAACTAGCAGATGCGATCCCTTCAATGTGGCCATTGAAGGTGGCCGATGAGCCATTCTTCACATTCCTCCTGCAAGAATCTAGTGGAACGTCTCCTTCAGTTGAATCTGATATCAGATAATCTTATGCAAACAGTAACGGCTCTGGAAATGAAATGCCGGACGGTTGGAAACCATTTGGTGATTAAAGCAAATGCATTATTTACTGCTTGAGCTGCTGCTGGTGCTACTGCATTCCAACACACACACCTTTCTCTGATGGGTTCCTGCAGACACCATTTTGGTGAATCTGTTTTTATTAAGTGACCGAAAATGGAACTCCTGAATAATACTTTCTGCATATTTTTCGGATCTAAGCACCTGTGTAAAAAGGGAAAATTAAGGATGTTGGATTGTGCTCAATGAAGCCTTTGGTGACACGGTGAGTGGAGTTGAAGTCATTGATTATTAATCATTATTGTGATTATTATTTAACATTCGGAACTTTCAGTCGGATGTATTTATTAGGGTTCATGGGAACATCTTTTTCGCAAACAATCAGAATGATAATCACGCTGTTTGCCAGTGCATTAGGGGGATTTATGTATTCATGCTTGGATTACATTAAAAAATAACAGTGTGCTGTCGGTTTAATGTGTGCATTAAACCATTTATTCTCCCCAACAGTGAGCAGACGCCACACTGACAGCATGCCAACGCAACCACTTACATCCAGTAACTGTGGTTTTTCCCGTCGCTGTATAATCCTGATGTTTGATTGGTTAGATATGTAGATAAATATGAAGTTGAGAAATCCAACTGAATAATTTAACTCACTGGTTAGTAAATATTATATACAGTATATTTAATGTCACTGACCTTCCTCATGTGCTCTTTGCGATTTTCTCAGTGTCCCTCATCCCACCTCATTTTAGATTTGATTGTTGGAACTTATGATTGCCGTTGCTCTGAACTTATGCAAGTACATTTATGAGATTGAAGCCTAGAAGTCAAGCTCTCAGGTCTTTTTCACTGCTGATTTCAATCAAAACATCTCTAACATCATACTTGATTACATGCTAAGAAGTCCAAGATGTGAATTTTGAGGGAACATCAGAACAGGCTGCAACAAAAGTAACCCTTAAATGTCATGTTGGTTGGATCCAAAGCAACTAGACTTCAATTCGGATTGAAGACGTTTCACCTCTCATAGAACTGAAGAAGCCTAAACAGAAGTTCAATTGTTTTGAACTCAGACCACAGGGGTAAACCTTTAGTGACAAAAGCATTGTTCTGTATGTTACCCCTGTAGGAAGTAATCTGGACCTGAGGTCATTTTTATAAATTGCACGGGGCTTCAGTGATAGTAATCCTGTGCAGATGCACCATTCCTGTAATTTGTAAAGTAAAAATTGCACTAAAAATCACCAATCATATTTCACCAAACACAGAGTGAATATATATATATATATATATATATATATATATATATATATATATGATGAAATAGTGTTTGGAACTGTGCGCTGGAAATGTTGCAGACGGAGGAGCCGAATGATCCACCGCTAGGAAATATCACAGAAGGGGGTCTGGGTCGACACCGCTGAAGTGAGTACAGGAGGCACTGGTGGGTTGGGCATCTGACGGCGGCTGCTAATCCAAAGGTAATGGCCGGATTGCGTTGCGTCCTGCACTAGGGGTGAAAGTCTCAACCTCAACCTACATCCTCGTTCGTCTGACCTCCAGTACCTTTGCCTGCCCCAGAGCACCCCTTAACGCTGACAGCTGACCTGGTTGCAGGACATCATATGGTGGGGAATAATGCAAGAAAAATTCAAGTAAAAATACAGATTTTGCTTATCCCGTGTGAATGCAGCGCACGAAACGCGGGTATTTGGGGGTGGGGGATTTTTGGTTCCTACAAGGCTACTTCATCCTGTGTGAATAAGGCTTATGACAAAAAAAAAATGACCCCTCTCAAAAGTTTCTGGATGCCAGGTATGGTTTTTGCTACAGCTAGCCAATGATCGGACAATCACTGCCTGGGGTATTAAGCGAAAAATTTAAACTTACCCTGCTTGGAACCACTGCGGTCCCCACTGGGCCCAGTGTTGGGTGTATACTTAGTATCACGGGTGGCGGCACTGTGCCGCGTCCAGTCAAAATCATCATTCTTGTCCTGGGTGAACATGCAGATGGGCTCTTCCTCAAAGCTGCAGTGGAACTCTCCTGGTGAGCGACAGAGCAGAACCAGGCTCTTACATTCACTTCATTACCAAAGAGTCAGACCTGTGACGATGCCGTATGTTTGTCCTTGTCCCACCAAATTCAGTGATGTGAGAGCGTGCTGCTTTTTCACCTACAAACACATGCAGTTTGCTTCAGTTCAGAGAGAAAGGCCATGCAGGGACATGCGGCACCTGAAAACAGCCAATGACGGTGTGTTACTGAGGGAATGCGTGTATCTGAGATGGTTATTAGACGCTATACCCTGACAGCCCGCTACTGAGGGATGGTGGATGGCGTTCAATAAACACACAGTCACCGGCTTTACTTTAGTAAGGAGAAAACTGTTCAGGTGGTAATGGTTCTCAAAATTGATTACTTTACATGCATACGGTGTGAATCTGATTTTCAGGAATGACAGTAAAAATGTGTTGATTGCCCTTGATTGATGATTTATGCTCTCTCACTATTAATTCTTTGTGTAACAACTTCTTAAAATGGTCACCACATCCCTCCTTCATCACGCTCCATCTTTCTCTACAGTGGGTGTGAAAGTGGAAATATTATATTCCCGCTCCACCTCACCCTGCCTCCTCCTCTCGTGCTCTCCGTGTTCCTTTGACTGGGATGTTCGTACTAGTGGAGTGTGCAGGGAGAATGACACTATGGATTTTCTCACACTTCAAGGAAAAAATCTTGAACTAATTGCATCCCCGTCACAGGGGTCACATGTCAGGGAACGGCCAGGAGTGAACATTCCAGTCCTTAGTCAGAGATCACATGCACGGTTAAGCCACTAGATTTAATGAAGGGGTTGGAACAGCAGAGTCAAAACCTCCTTGTAACAAGCAAATAAAAACGCGTAACTAGCAGACGGCGTTCTCCTCAGAAGTGTCCTGAAAGGGATAGTAAAAAAGAGCGTTTGGATTCAGTATGCAGGGATGTGTTCTGATAAATATTCATTGATTTATTAAAACGTTGCCGGGAGCAGTTTGGAGTGGTGACCTTGGGAGGCGCAGAATTTGCAGCTTTTACTCAGGTGATAGAGGTAACCGAGGAAAGGAGTGGGTGGATGGACAAAGGAGAGGAAGAGGGCATCGATGCTGCGAAAGAGATAGTGAGACCAGGAGGAAAAGAAGCGGTGGAGTGGGAGAGCGGATGAAGGGGGCCGAGATGCAGGCGCTCTTGACTCTTCCCCTCACAGGCGTGCAGATTTAAATAGAGGTCTGGCTCCTCGCGCTAGACACTAACGCCCCCATCCACTCTGAGCTGAACGAAATGTTTTCACCTTCTGCGCGTGGAAGAGATAGGAGGATTTGGAGGAGCGGCGGAGAATGGGGAGAAGAGGAGGTGACGCAGCTTCCCGTCAGGGATTTGGGTAATGATGTTGGTGATTAGGATGTTTTCTTATTATGTCGGCAATGTTTGTGTGAACACCCACCAAAATATAGGTCTATATAAATAAATAATCTGCAATGCACAACATCGCACTGCAGCGCAGGGAAATCATGATTAAATGTAGATTCTCAGGGTGTGCATAATGTGAATTTATTAAGTTTCAACAATGAAGTGTGTCATAAACTGGACTAAACATTAAAGCATGCCAACACATGCTGCGAAAATGACTGCATAAGTAATGCACACGGAGCACGAAGCATGCAAACACGCTCATGGAAATACACACATACGCAAACTCCATGCAAATACACCAATCAGCCATAACATTAAGAGCACCTGTCAAGATTTTTGTTTGCTCTTTGTTAATCTGTGTGTTCTGACAGCTTTCTATCAGAACCAGCGTTGACCTTATCAGCAATTGTTGTGAGAGTGAATTACATCAGCTAGCCGACGCTTTATATGTACATTATTATACAGCACTGGGTTGCCGTGTTCACCTGTTGTCCTTCCTTAGTTCGCTGTGATTGGTATTAACCACTACTGAAGCAGAACATCCAACAAGATCAGCAGTTCTGGAGATTGCCCTGACCCAGTCGTCTAGCCGTCACAATGTGGTCCATGTCAAAGTCGCTCAGATTCTTACCTTTTGCCAATTTTTTGCTTATTCCATCATAGAAACTTCAGTGTTTACATGCTGCCATTGTAATGAGATAATCAATGTTATTCTGATTTCAACTGCCAGCGGTCATAATCTTATGGCTAAATGGTGTACACTCCATCTCTGGAGTGATGATGTGACTGATAATGATGACTCTCAACATGTGAACCAGCCTGCAGTAAGAATATACAGAATCCCTGAAGGAAAGTCTGATTTGTTGAATTTGGTTGAAGAGAACTATTAAAAGCATCTCCCGCTGCGCTGCGGCATGTTGAGAGCCACATCTTGACAGAAATTACAGTTCCTTTGAATCTCCCGGTGTCATGGCAGAATAACCCTGCTCTCCGGTGAGGTGCACATTACTTACTCAGGTGAGGGTTGATGGGAGCTGCGAAAGAGGAAGAGCAGGCATAGTCATTAGTACAGAATACCTCAGCTGTCTGTCATTACGAGAAGCGCTCATTAAGAGGAAATGTGCACAGCCGTAAAAGCGCTCAAACTGTCACACTTTTGGCTCATAAGGTCTTTTGTGAGCCATACTACAGGTTAGAGCTTACACATGCAGGCAGTAGCTGCTGCTATTAACCTTTTGTCCCGCTGTCGTCTACCGTTTAGGCACACAGCTAATAAAAGTCTACATGTATAAACCTTACACGCTCTGCTCGGTGTTCTGCTGCCATAAGACTAAATGAAAGAGGCCCATGGGGAGGTGGGAAATATTGTCCTGTGATATTAAAACACTAGGAGCATATTAGAGCGCTCAGGCTCCATCTTCATCAAATGATTTTGCTTTTAAAGTGGGCATTCAAAAGGCGAACACAAAGTTAAAGAAGAAGCAATCCACAGGCCCACATGTACTGGATATTCATCCAGCAGAATGAAGGAAAAGACGTGAGGGATTTAAGGCGGGACACGCGACGGCGGGCGTTCCCTGCCTATTCTCTAGAAAACAGTGGGATTAGGACGACCGGCCTGACCACATTAATAAGATTAGTGGGAAACGGCTTGTCATTATTGCCACTTGCCGACATTACTGATGTTCTCAGTCAAGGTGAGTTCCATTTAGAGCGTTAAACCTGCTTTATTCTTCTACTTAGAAGCCAATAAATCATAACAATGACTACTAATCACATGCAGTTGCCCGCTAATCACTATTCTGTAACATCCCAGGATTCCCTCTGTGTTCTCAACACCACCATTATGGGAGCAGTTAGACCAAACGCTCATGAATTGAGTGGGGTGAAATAAATGCATCTGTGCATGCCGTCCACCTCAACGCCGTTCAATGCTTCCCACATTGATAATTTAAGAAGACACCGCCGAAGCAAACACAGAAAGGTCAAGGGTATCATACGAGGTTGCAATGAGCCAGTTAGTCTGCACTTCACTTTTTGCAGAGTAAATACCATTTAACCTGTCAAGAAGATTCATGGGCATTTTCATGATCGATTGCTGACCGGCTGAATAGACGCCATACGTTGGCTTTACCGCGAAACTATGTTGCTGCATGATTTATGGATCCCTGCTGTTCATGGGGGGAATTGATTTTAATCTAACCAATTAAA
The DNA here is from genome assembly GCA_037951165.1 of Lophius americanus. NCBI lineage: Eukaryota > Metazoa > Chordata > Actinopteri > Lophiiformes > Lophiidae > Lophius > Lophius americanus. The sequence continues at coordinate 2,521,308 of JBBDHG010000104.1, read as the reverse complement.
GTGAGTAAAACAAATCATTCCTACAAAAGAAAACATGTACTGAAGAGTGGTGAAGTACCGCAGGCCGGCCCGAATGTGCCTTTTTTTTTTAACCCTTTTACATCCTGCTCAGGTGTTTGTTTGAGCACATTTTGAGTCACTTTCTATTTTTAATAAATGTATCTGAACCTGTTTATAATATGACCCAGTGGAAACATGTATACTCTAAAGAGTAAATGGCCGAGGATGGAGCCCTGGGGTACACCAAAAGTCAAAGGGGTCACTGAGGAGGAGGCATTAACCATGACTTTAGTCCTATTCAATGTGTAGGGTTGTTTTTTAACATTTTGAATGAATGAATGGGAATTAAGTCTTTATTCCCAACATGCAATAGAATAACATTTAAATATGGAAAAATGATATAGCCTGGTGCGTTACCAAAATAAAATACTAGTTACATAATAATTATAAATAAGAGCAAAGTAAAAAAAACGCAAACAGTAAATTTGCTTCAAATGTCTAGAAGGGAGTGGGAAGAAGTATAAACTGATCTTATTCCACCCCTTTTCCATTAATTAATAATTCTTCAAATGCTTCCGGTTTAAATCATAACTTATGAGAGAATAGATATGCCCCAAAGAAATAAAAAATGTTTAGAAATTATTCTCCCCTTTCTTGGTGGGACGATTAAAGGGTTAAAGTAGTGATGTCTGTTTATTGCGGTAAGGTTCATGGAAATTCATGCCCGCTTGTTTATTTGCGGTGCAGGAAAAACAGAATAAGCAAGTGAGGAAACACTGAAAGAGAGAAGAAGAGAGACAACAAACAACTCTAATGTCCCGCTAAATCATAATAAACACTCAGAACGGGGCCAGCGGTTCCGCCGGATAGAACCGGCCGTCCGCCCATGCCGCATTAAAGCTTTATCTTTCCTGTTACAGATTCTGTTTTGAAAATACCTGCATCCCAGCACTCAGTGCTTCTGAATCTACTCTGGACTCTACAAGGCGAATGTGCTGCAGAGAAAGAGAAAAAGGTCCTGCTTGTTGCGGAGCAAAGGTTTTAAATGACAACTCACAGCCTCAGGCCGGTGAAACGGATGCTGAGTTTCCTGACAACACCCGTTCTTCCAGTCCCCCTCCTGCGTTCTCTCTCAGTCTTCTATTTCCTTCATCTCTCCTCAGCCTCTCCGTAATCCTTCCTGCTGCCCTCCTTTTACTTGCTGGGAGATGATGGTTATTAAAGTATGTGCCTTAGTCCGTTTTCTTGCGCCATCCTCAGAATGAATCGCAGTACTTTTGTCTAGACAGAAGTCAGATCAAGAAATGTGCTTTTCCCACTGAGCAGCTGAATCTTTTTTAGCCTTTTCTTTGTCTTCGCTATAATGCCTCCTGAAACTATGTGTGTTAATTTTTTCTTAAATAGCATTGGCAAAGGTATGGAAAGCCTCAGACAAGCCAAAAAAGCCATTAAAAAATAGCTTTAGTTTATTTCTTAATGCTGCAGCAAGCTGTTTTACCCTCGGGCTCAACGGCGGATTTAGCTACGGGCGACATGGCCAGCCGCCCAGGGTGGCATCTCGCCCGGGGGCGGCATCGCGCATGCATCAATTAAAAAAAATAAATCTAAATGGTGACGTCGCTGATTGTTTTTTTTATAGCTAGTACAGCATGCATGTCGATTAGGATGTCAACGTTTGGGCCAATGAGGCTGGTCCGATTGGTTTGTGAGCGGACACGTTTCCTCCTGCCGAGAGGTATCCCATGGTCAGAGGTGGGAGATGGGAGATGGGGAGGGGCGTTGGAGGGTCAGAACCTGTAAAGATGGATATAGATGGGAGGGAGGTTCGTCCATACAAGCTAAAACCGGCCCTGCTCCAGCTCAGAAAGTCATAATGCAAAGATCAAGGACACGAAGTCATTTTTAGTTCTCAAGGTCAAGTTTTCCATACAGCTCATCTCACATGACAGGTCGTGTCCTCCACCTCATTTGAATAAGGAATGAGGTTTGTCTTACTTACGGGCTTCTACTTTCCCAACGGAGAGGAAGAAACAAACAGCTGTTTGATGGATCAGTGCGATCCATCCCAATCCTCATTTGAATTGAAACGCAACGTGGGCTCATTGACCGCCAAAAGGACAGCGGCCCGCAGAGAGCCTGTCCATTTACAAACACTAACTTCATCTTGGCAGGACTCCCTGCCCCCTGGCTTGTGGCAGTCTTACAGAGCAGCAGACAATTCTAAGGCTGCAGCCAAGTGTCCCCGCAGACAACGGCAAGACTTTTTTTTTTTGAACGCACTCTTCAAGATTCCCATCCATCATGTTTATGAGGCTTGGGTGGATGCCAGGAGGTTCTGAGAAAACCCTGTCACGGCTTCACAGCACCAACCATCAGATGGAATAATAACAGCGTGGGCAAATGTAATTTTGCAATCTTCCCTCATGTCACCCTGACAAAAATAACACGAGCGACATCACAAGTATTGCGTCCTTCAATCATTGGGACTATTCTGCTTCGATCCTGCTGCGACGCACACACAGACAACCCTCGTCCAACAAGCTTCCTCTGATTTGTCCTGGTTTTGCCAGATTGTGCATACGACACAGCGATGCAAGCGATTCCTTAATGGACTTCCAGATGAATTAGCTTTGCTGTGTTTGAATAGTAAAGGATAGAGGCTTGAAATGTGGATAACCTAACAACAGTGTAGTCCTTTCATTTTCACTGACACAGACGAGAAGATTGATAACGCTGCCATCTCTAGCCATCAAATATGGAGCTGGCACCAGCGGGGGTTTGCTCCCTGGTTCCTATGTTCCTTAGTTCATGTCCTATTTTTCTCTCTTAGTGAGAGGGGTTTGAGAAGATTCATGCCTGCCAACAGCTGCTTAGCTTGTTGCACAGATTTGCTGACTTGTCTATTCTGATTGATCGATGACAGCATTCTACTGATAAATAATAAACTCATCACATCAATCTACACGGTGAATTCCATTTTTGCTCACTTTGAAAGACACTTGGCAGAGTTTTCCCAAATTAATTCTAAAGCATTTCTCGAATTTACTGTGTAATGTGAATTACGATGCAAGTAAGTAAGAAAACTTAATTCTTCGGATTAATATAAAAGTATTTAATCAAGAGAGACAGAGACTAAAGAGATCTTCATTGTTTATTACAACAGATGTTGTGTGCTAATTAGCCAATGAGAAAGTCTTTGCACTTCAGGGAGATTGTGATTGAAGGGTCTCTGCCCGGAGCGTCAGCAGGTTAATCTGCCTTTGGTAAACAATAATAATAATAATACATTTAATTTATAACGCACTTTACATTTGGATCAAATCTCAAAGTGCTACAAAGTAAAAGCATCAATAAAAAATATATTTGAATTATATAAAAATATGAGCAAAACGCAGCAACATTAATTAAAAGTTATAGGTTCTGCTAAAAAGGAAAGTTTTAAGTCCTTTTTTAAATGTCTCAGTCATCTTTGGAGCCCTCAGATGGTCAGGGAGGGCATTCCACTGACGAGGGGCAACAGAACAGAAGGCCCGATCACCCATGGTGCTGAAGTTCGTCCGGGGATGGAGGATGCGATATGAGTGGGTAGAACGGAGGGATCTTGTTGAGGTCAGTGGGGTGAGTTTTTTTTTTTTTAGGTAGGGGGGTGCATTGCCACTGGTGAGTGAGGAAAGAGATCTTATAATCAATCCTTTTGGAGACGGGAAGCCAATGAAGGGAATGAAGAACGGGTGTGATGTGTTCGTGTTTACGAACTCTCATCCGGATCCTTGCAGCACTGTTTTGAACATACTGCAGTCTTTGAAGACTTTTATCAGGGATCCCGATGAAAAGATGGTGGTTTTGGCGTCTGGATACTGGTGGAAGAGGTGGCTGATGACACAGCTGAGACTGATGATTGATGAAGTTGATTTATGGGTATGGTAGGGGCAGAGATGAGGAAGATGAGGGTGTGTGAACGAGCAACATGAAAGAACTAAATTAATTTTCGTCATAAGAATAATGATGAAAGTGTGTCACGTTGATTCGATGGGTGTCGCTGGCTGACTGAGCAGAGCTGATATAACTTGATGCCGAGACCATAGAGAAGGTTACTGAGAGTGAGGACGTGTGAAAGGTTAGGATTATAAGAGTGGAATGAGCCGTAACTGAAGCCCAAGTGTGCAAGGGGACAGTCTTTCTGACTGAACCTGCCATGGATCACCATATCTCTAAGTAAGTAGTCTAATTTTTACGCTCAGGATCGATTTTTAAAACAATAAAAGTAATTTAAAACAAAACTGCTGCTTTTCACTGAATTAAGACCGTTAGAAAGATGTTAATTAAGCTATTCTTGTAATTTGTAATTTTTGCTATTTTCATACACACTTAATTATTTAACTTCCAAAACTATCCGAGGGTTTCACCTCTCCAGTACATGAGAGATGTGTTTGTGTAGTCGGTTCTGATTCTGCCTCTGAGGACAACATCAGAGATGCGCATCTGAATGTTTTTTGAGTTATGACACACTCGTAGAATACGTATATAATTCAAGTATGTAAAAAAAAAAAAAAAAATATATATATATATATATAAATAAATTGCAAAAGTTCCTTAATAGCAAAGATATAGCAGAAGAAGAAGAAAATACAAAAAAGGAAATAGCAAAAGATCAATGAATAAAGATTCCTCTACTCACTCTGTAGCTGGGATTAATTTATGATAATAAATCCCTCAGGGATGGGTCAAAATGCAGAGAAATAATTTGACTATGTTGTCTATGTATGTATGTGACCAATAAAGTATTTCTTCTTCTTCTTCTTCTTAAAAACATATTTCTTCAGGGAGATTTTTATTATATTTTCTGTTTCAGCTGTCCCTGATTAGAAGTCGCCACAGCAGAATATCATCCACATTATTTCACTGTCATACCGTTTACGTCGGCAAAAACGGCTCATTTATCCAGGCTTGGGACCGGCACCATGAGGACGCCGGACTGTGCCCCTCCCAAGTGTCTGAATATGGCAGACCCAGCGGGAATCGTACTCAAACAAACAAACAAAAGCAAAACAAAACAAACGAAAAACAAACACTTTTTTTCCAGACATGATTTCCTGAGCGACGGCCCGATGTAGTCCAAATTTGGTCGATCTGAACCGACCCGAGGAAATCTATCACGTGTTTGTCACATCGGTAATTGTTCATATTTCACTCACTGTACAGGTTTTTTTTTATTTTTTATATTTGCTTCCCAACCAAAAGTCCAATTATTTTTGAATAAAGCTCATATGAATTGACAAGGAAATCATTATTGTTTTATTACTGAGCTGAGAGAAAAAATAGTTAAAAAAAATAGCCAAGTATAATTGAGTCTCTGTGGGATCTGATCTCACAGCATATTGCTGATTTCATAGAAAAAGTTAGTTTAAATCAATAGGGACTTTTTGAGATTATTAATGAGTCGCAATTAATCTGCAGAGTTCAATCAGCAGGATTTCTTTTTACAACGCAGGGGATTGGGGGCTTTCAAGGGACTAAACCCATGTTGTATAGGACGACAGCGTAGGACTAGTTCATTATTATTTTCAGTATCTTATCATAATGTTATGAACACTGACATCCCACTGGTGGAACGATAAAAACCTCGACGCCACGGCTGCAGCAGCAGACAGAAAACACCAGAAGAAGAGAGGTTTTAAGGAAACGCAGAAGTTTGTGGGTTGAGAGGAGGTTTAAACATTAAATCCGTGGTCTCGGAGGAAATCTGAGCGAGAGGGAGAGTTTTTGAACAACATCAAAGAGATGCAGAGTTTGTCAAGGCATCAAGTACATTTTGCAGCTTGGTGACACGACCATCCCTCATCCTCCAGCCGGGGACTCCATGACTGCTTTTGTGCTTCCTCGCCTCACACGGAAGAAAAGCTCCTAACGCTGACTGTGTATACATCAGAATGAGCGATTGGTCTACGGGGCAATGACGGCGAAACCTGTCCATGCTGAGATTTTACAGATATTGTGGTAAAACTACGTAATGAAACAGAAATATTTACCCGACTAGTAACATATTTCTCATAACTTTGCCCACTTAATACACAATACTGTCATTTTCCAGAGTTTTAAAGAGCTCTAGTGGAAGGAAGCCCTTTTTCACTGCACGGTATGTATACGAGCATAAATACTCACATTCACACCTGAAAGTTATTTCAAGACTCCTGTGTTTGTTTGTGATTCATGGAGAAGAACAAAACAAGGACGGTGTAAATGAACAAACATTTAGAGAAATCGGTTTGAACATTCAAAATGCAGAATGGAAAGCAACCATGCTGTGCAACTAATCCAGATCATTCCAATGCCAAGTGGTTTAAGCTAAATCTATTCTGTTATAATAATAATTATAACTGAACAGAATAATTATATGATATAACAGAATAATTATCTATAATCTGTTCAACTATTGGTTTTAAGTTGTCCGCGTTTTGATGCGTCTCTGCGTCAGCTGCACATCCTTTGCGATAACTCAAAAACTATTTTGTGCATCATTTTCACATTTTATACCCCAATAGAACTCAGTGCGACAAAGAACTTGAAAGCTTTTGGGAATGGTCGGCTGTACGTTTCCGACGCAAGGGGGAGCTTTATGTCCAAAGGTTTTTGCGCCATAATTTCTCAACCATTGAACCGATTTCGTCTAAAATGGTGCAGATGAAGTGACTGGAACAGATCTATATTTTATACATCGTGTTTTACTTGCTAGGCAGAACTTCTTCAATGAAAGATACTTACATCGAGGAGTTCAATGAGGGGGGCTTGCTTGTACAACGCAGGGGACAGGGGACTTTTCGGGCACACACCTTTTTAAGTTTAGTTTTTCTTTCTTTTAATTACCAGAAACAGAACAAGGCCTACATTTACACTCACTAAATTGAATAAAAATCACTCACCCATAAGTTTCATTTCATAAAATTGTGAAAAATGATTCTGCAGCTTACTAGAGAAGCTTTAATGCCGACGATCACAGACTATTTCTCATGTCAGGACGTCTTACAAGATTCTGCTCAGATGAACATTAGGCTTCTACCGTGACTCGATGCTGTGCATGAGGGAACAGAGCAGCCCTAGAGTGATAATTAGTCCAGTCTCTTGTTGGCCAACCACATCAGCATGGGCTTTCTTCTTTTCCTTTATTTGGTTTCAGTTTCTTCCTCTGCATCTTTGTTTTTTCCTCCCTCAGTTTCAACTTGGCTGAGTCCATCTCTCCTTCTGTGCTTCCTCTTTGTCTTAATTAGCCTCGGTTCTATTCATTTCACATTGATTGGATTCAATTTGAATGAATTCGGCAGAACTGGAGGACAACACAGCATCACATGCTTGCACAAAACCAACGGAAGAGAAAGTTCCTCCGTGTCTCTCCTCCTGCTCTTTCCCAATTCAATTGTCCCCGTTGATAATGAGCTGCTGTGAAACTGAATAATTCACAACGGGCTTCAGCAATCAGCGATAGGTAGTTTGTTTCCAAAAATGCACATCTGTATCTCTTCACTGGCACTGCTGAGTCCAGATTGGTTTCTACAGCTGAACAGCAAGATCATTTTTCATTCTGTTTTGATGTTTTCCTGGCCTCACTGGTTCTGTGCTGCACTCAAAATGCACTTCACGTTGTTATTCTGGTTGCTGTTCTAGTGCAAAACCAGTCAAATTAAACAGTGTGACAGCAATCAAGTTGTCAGGAAAATAACATCTTGAGCTTTTATTTTTTAACAAAAAAATGAAAAGGCTTTTTAAACACATTTATTTGTAAAATCCCAGTGAGACAAAAAGATAAAACCCACTCAAAAAAATAATTGAGGAAACTGAGGTTCCTTTTGGTCTTTTGAGCCAGACAAACACATCTGAGAAGTTAACTTTCGTGCCGATCCTGGACCGACCTGACCCGAGCAGTAAAAGTCACGAGGAGGAGACGATCTGTCAGTCGATCAGCAATCATGCACTCGGGCAGAGAGGGAAGCAAATCCAGATGATTTCCATCTGGCTTCTAATGACCGAATGTGTTGAGATGCGTTTGAAATGATTTTAATGAGCTCAGTTCTAACTGGCTCATCCTCATGAACATCAAACATAATACATCCTCAGCCTGATGATCATAATGGCTGCTGGTTCAGGAAAGAACTTCAGAAATCCCTCAAATGATAAGGAATATGCGTCCTGATGCGGCAGCACAAAAAACAGGCTTAAGTTCCCCGTAAAATATTTGAGATAGCTGAAGGATGACAACAACGTGTGTGAAGAAAAATGCTAAATTGAAGCTAGCTCTCCGTGCGTCTCCACATCAAAATACAGCAGGATGAGCGTTGAGATCGCGGCCCTTCAAGAAGACATCTGGGGAACTCACCGCTGTAAGTGACTATCCGTATGGTGGAGTCACCCTCCCCAAAGCGCGTGATTGGGGTGAGGCGAACCTCGTAGGACTCTGGCTTGATGAGTTCCGTCAGGTTGTGTGTCATTAGTTCTCCTTTGTTGATTGTTGTTTCCACGGGGATCTCCTGCTCCCACCAGCGCGTCAACCCCATCTGGATGGGAGGAAGATCAACCAGAGGTTAAGAGGATTCAGAGTTTACTTCCTGTACCTGTGCCATTCTAGAATTGGGGGTACCAATTCTAAAAAAATCCTCTTCTTGTTCTAAAAAAAGGAAAAAACAGCTCAATTGAATCAGAATTGAATAATATACTAATTATATTGAACTGTAACAAGTAGTAATACTACATTGACGTTTTAGGCATAATTCTTACATAAATCGTTTTAATGTAAAGAGTACATTTGTGGTAGCAGTCCAGGATAGGGACATTTATTATCTTATCTTCTCTTATCTTATCTTATGTTTTTAACTTTTTTCAATTTGAATCTGTTTTTTTTGTTTTTTATCACACTGTCTTTCATTATACATATTATATACATAAATATAATAATAATAAATTATGACTTTACATATGTAGAATACAGAATATTGAAAAATGTTTAATTTAAAGTGTTTTCAATGGGATTAAAAAAGTTTTATATATAAAAAAAAAAAAGGAATGGACCACATACATACAAAAACACAAAGACTTTTTATACAGGATATACTTGGAACAACCCCCGCAGTCTGGTGCTGAAGAAGCTGACAGCTATGGTCATACCTGGATCAAACAGACATTCATATTTCACCCATTTGCTTGAGAAGAATGAGTTTATTCTCTATCAGATAAGTCGGTTTTTGATACACTCACCTCAAGATTGTTTTCATTAAATGTGAATGGCTTATTGATTTTTGAACTTAAATGAGACAAACAACAATTTCAAAGAATACAGTTATAATAGAGAATAGATTGCATACTGTAAGTTCATAACTTTATCTGGATTCAGTCTTGGCCAGTGTAGGTGAAGCTGGTCAAACTTTCCAAGTTGTTACTGTCTATCTGTCTCTCTAGCTAATTAATCTACATTGTCCAAATAGAAATAAGGATTTGGCTATCAAAGCTAATTAAATGCATGAAATGAGTCTGAGACCGGTGGCTGATTCTCTTGTTTTGAGTAGAATAGTCACTCAGAGGGGGTTTAAAGGTCCAGTAAGAAACATCTTCAGTCGATTTCTTGTTTAAAAGGTAATCAAGGTTGTGGGTGCTTCAAACAGCTTGGAAGTTTAATAGATAAAATCATACTAATTCTCTGATACTCAGTAATGTTAATGACCCTGAGTCCCTGAGCATCTAAAAAAAGAACCTTTGTACTATAATTCTCGCTTTTCCCACATGCTCAGTGTCTTTGCTCATCAGCAAGCCACATTGACACACCTTCAGCATTGGCCTTATCATCATCAGTTGCTGTTTGTTAAGTAAGACTCCATTCCTCCACTTACTAATATCTGCCCAAACCTTGCAGATCTATCAACCTCACCATTCATCGATCTCAACAAAGTCATCAGCCGCCACCACCGGTATCCAGACTCCAAGGGTGGATGAACCTTCTGATCACAATCCGTGAAGACTTACTCATGGATTAATTATCACTTATCTGTTGTGATAAACATTCAACTTTACTTCGGTTGAAAATGTCGGTCGATGATGAACAAAAGCGCAACATCGAAAATATCCTCAAATATCACATCAAAATGTGAAGAACACTGCAAGAAGCAGGTACAAAGTCTACATACAATCTTCTATTAATATATTTTCACATTTAATCTGTTGATTTGTTACATTTTCATTCCATCTCTCGCCTTTTTTGTAGTTGTGTGTAATTGTTCTGAGGAGTTTGCTCGTGGGAACAGACTGCCTGCGTAACCACAGAAAAATATGTATTTCCTTCACATAACGTGTAGAATATTCAGTATCATCTGCTAGTTTTCCCTGTTCATAGGCATTTGTATGATCCCCCAACATTAAATGCTACACAACAAAAACATTATTTTCTCCGTAAGCTGTTGACAACTAGCTGCTCATTAACCACGTTTACTTTCAAAGCAGCTCCAATCCTCTGAATTCAAAGGGCGCTAATAGGAAGCGGCAGAGATATTCTCATCTCTGTTGAGAGAAAAGCCCCAGTCTCATTTTTCCCATTAAAAGCGCGCTTCAATCTCACTGTGCTCGCAAAGTTCAAGACACCATTGCTGTCCTCCGCACACAACTATCTTAAACTCTCTCTTTAATCGAGCTCCGTCAGGTTTTTTAAGACTGTACCTCGACATTGTGCAATGCAGGGCAGAAAGGAAAACTCACCTTCAGGTCACTAAGCTCCGGTATCAGGCAAACATTAGCTCGAGCTTTTCACGTCGAGCGAATCAAAACAGCGCTTTGGAAATTCAAAGAAACAAATTGAGGCCTTGTTGCCGCGTTTGCTTGGGGGCAAAAAAAAGATAAGAAGTAGGGTAATCTTTATCCCTGAGAATCAGTAGAAGAGAAAACACTGCAGCTTCTGCATCATAATTGGTGACTTACATGCCCTTCACAGTCAAAGGAAAGAGGGAGTGTGTTAACAACAGGACGTAGAGGGAGAGTAAAGGATGGCACTGAAGCTGAGTCAGAGTGTGTGTGTGTGTGTGTGTGTGTGTGTGTGTGTGTGTGTGTGTGTGTGTGTTAGTTAGTTTGGGTTTCAATCTGGTCAACTGAGGGTGAACGAAACCAATGCCGGCATTCATTTGAGCCTGGATTGATTTTCCCCCACTGGTAGTTGCAGACGGAGTACCTGTAACTAATATAGTGACCTCTCTTTTTAAACACAAACGACTTCCTTTGCTAAATCTTATTTTAATCAAATTAAGGAACATCTCCAGGATAAAGTCCTTCCTCTGTCGCTCTGATCTTGAGAAGGTCACCCATGCCTTCAGTTCATCTCGTCCGGATTACTGCAATTTTTTGTATTCAGGGTTAAGAGAACTTTCACGTCTCCAGCTCGCTCAGAATGCAGCATTTCAGGATTTAACAAGCACTAGAAGACAAACACCACATCCGCTCTGTTTTAGCCACCCTTCACTGGTTACCAGTTAGTTTTAGGATTGTTTTAAGATCTTGCTGGTTACTCTTAAAGCTCTTCACGGCTTAGCTGGACGCAAAAAACACTTTTCTTTGCAGAACATGTATGAGAGCTGACACGCCCTTCTTCATTGTAAGCGCAGATTTGGAGTGACGGTTGTGCAAATGCTACTATGGAGAACTACTTTTCTGTGTTAGCAGCAACATGCATTTGCAAGATTGACAGTGAGTCATACACATGACACATATGTGCCAGCAAACACCCAATGGATATATGCAAATTTTAGTAATGGATTTGGATCGATGATTATTTTTGTCTGTTTGTTTGTGTCGGTTACTGACGCTCAGCTCATTGGAGCACCTGTAACTTTAATTGGCCATGCTTTAGATTCAATACTACTAATATTTGGACACAACTCTTAAATTAAAGAAAATGAAACATGACTATGCAAACCTATATGCTAATATTTGTTAGTTGTACAATCCTGAAGGGCTTATGGATGTTTTTTACTGTTTTGTTTCCCATTAATGGTGACCGAATCAGCGCGTCTATGCAAAATTTAGGATTCTGTTTACATCCCAGTACCTTTGATTCTTCACCCCCCCCCCAACAACCGTATTGATTTCATTTCACTTGATTATAGCGGCGGTTCGTCCTTTTATGGTAGCATAGAAAAAAATACAGAACGAATCATTGCGATCTATCAAAGCGGTAGCAGAAGGCATAAGAATAATAATCAAAGTGATGGTGTAGTGTTAGACGAATGATGAGCCCTCGTAGATTGCCTGCATGTAATTAGGATTGCTGCTATTGATCTGCTTGCACACCCCGACTTCTCAGATCAATTGGAAAGAGTGGAAAAAACGAGGAGGAGGAGGAGTGATAAGGCGAGATGCAGATTCAAAAAGTAAAATTACAGGGATTGGGGAAGTTCAATCAAGTTTGTGGATAGTAGGGCAGGTTTTTAAGTAGCAGGCTGCAGTATTATAACAAGGTCAGATGTCACATCTTCCCGTTCCCATTTTGTGTATCTCATCTGTTCAGGCCTTTTAGCTAGAGCTTCATTCACATTCCCACTTCAGCTAGATTGTCTTACACGACGGCACAGGCTGTTAGAGTAATTCCACAATTATTGATATGTGATAATAATTCCAAGGGAGCGGCTGCTGGATGCATAAATGGAATGGATTGGTGAAGTCCACCCGCCAAATCCTTCCCTGCTGCGCCACTTATCAGTCCAGGCCTTCAGTACATTTATATTTACAAACCAAGCCTTTCCCCGCAAATCATATTTCTTTTCAATATCAAATCTTTTGATCACTGCATTGACATTTTTTCTGTTTTCTTTGTCATCAGACCCAACAGCAAAAAGTTTGAGGGGGGAAGAATAGGTCATAGTCATAATAGTCATAAAACATACCCCTTGAAATGTCAAGGCAAGAAAGTGGAAATAAAATATTTTTTTCACCGAACAATGGCTGCCTGACAAAATAGACTGGGGTGGTGATGTTGTCGTTTGTTGAAACGAATGGAGAAAAGGTGGAAATTTTAATTTGATTCCTGAATTTCATTGGGTTCTAGCACAGACGCAGACACAATAATCTGTTAAAAACTGTGCTTACCATTGACGCAAAATCCGCTACGCAAATGTACATTCCTGGCAAGTTTTCAGCCTGGCAAGTAAAACATGATACTATATTATTATTTTATATCCACTTAGACTTTAACGTGAATTTGATTGTGCTTTTGGGAAGGTGGGTTGTATATTTTACTCAGCAGGGGGAGCTTTATTACGAAAAACACTTCCGTAAAACAGTCACTTCCAAAATAACGAACCGTTGCTCCAATTTAGTCCAGATTTGGTGCATATATGAATCAAACAGATGAGATCTATCTGGTATGTATTATGTTCTACCCATATAGTTTATATCTTACATCTTGGGGCAGCTTCTTTCTTTTTTTCATTTGCAAAAACAAACAAACTGTGGACAAACTTCTGAGTCCAATCAGCCGGGCTGCTTTTACAAATCAGGGGATTGGGGACTTTTTGGGGATATACCCAAATGCATCAAAGTACCCTGAGCATAGGTTTAGTTCAAACCAAGGATGGCACCAGGCCAGCTGCTGTAACAAAATAGAAATATATATAGGGAGAAGAGAGAGAGGGGAAGGTACACACTGATTGTCAAAGAGAGAAAATGTAAAAGTGCCATCCATCACCGCCGTCAGCCTGTCTTCAGTGGCGTTTACTTGAGAAGAAGGGGAAGCAGGATCTATACTTGCTATTTCTCTCCCCGGGGTTCCTCTGACTAAGCTTCTGATGGGGAAAGAAGACAGAAGCAATTTTTGAAACTGCAGAACTCATTGAAACAACAGCCCCTGACAGATTCTTAGTTATCCTGCTCAGCCCACAGAGGCTCTTTCACATCCTCAAAAACTGCAGAATGAGACAGACATTGGATCAATGGCAGAAGATTCGGCTCCGTCAGAGGGGATACAACAAGCAAGCCACAGCCGTACAAATACTTCTATTACATGTTTAAATTGGCGGTAAGAAATATTTTTACTGCGTCGTGTCTCCAAAAAGGACTTTCAATGCACCTGAGAAAGGTTGAGAAGAAGCTGACCAGCACTATACCCCGGAGTCAGATCTAAAAATCAAGCTCCCTGAGAGACACTTGTCAAAGGAACATCATCAGAGAGACATTCATATAGGTTAAACAGAGAAGAGGAGAAATCTACAGGCAGGAAATAGAAAGCTCAGATAGAATACAATAAGTCCTCCTACCTGTCTGATGCCTAGTCTGTAGGCCACGATGCGGTCCACAGCATTAGGATTCATCTGGGTCCACTGGAGCTTGAAGCCGTAGACTCTGGGTCTGTTCTGCCACAGAGGGCTGTAGGTATCGTAGTAGAACTCTGGAGCATAGGCCTTGCCTGAAGAGAGAGCAAACAGGTATATGTTCAACTCTTCAATCCTCATTTAAGATAAAGATACAATAAAACAAAACAAAAATAAAATCTGGCAGATGGAGGTAAATGTGTGATTTTCCAACATAGGGTGATTTTTCTTCATTTAACAAAGCACAGTCAGCTGTATTAACATGAACACATTCAGACATGACTGACGTGACACCCAAAACACACTAAGATGTGCCTATGACTGTTTCACATGGGTGAATATAAATAATCCAAAGAAAATACAGTATGTGAATAATAATAGTAATATATTAAGTACTAGAATAAGCAGTCAGAGAGCGCAAACCTCCAGCAGAGCACAGCAGTATTCTAAGTTTGGGAAAAATGTATGCAGATTCCTCCAGTAATCTCTGAGTCATTGCCAGCCTCTTAAACTACCAACAACTCCAACAAACTCTCTGAGTATCTCCCAAATGCTCCGTAGCTAATCGTCTTCTGCGCCGTCCACTTCACCTTCTCTGTTCGGCCCACTGAGCCCACAGCCTCAACCCCAAAGGAACATCAAAGGAATCAATTGAACAAAGGCGGCAACGGCCGTATTGTAATGTCACTACTCCAAACAACCTATTATTTGATTTTATTATTCTCACAAACAAAGTAACAACAGACAAAGAAACAAACATAAAAACGCACAGGAGTGAAAACATAACCTCCTTGGTGGAGGTAATAAATCAAAAAATCAAAACAAGAACACAACTTTACTGTGGTAAAGGCTTAAGACCCCAAGACGGGATTGTCCCATTGTACCTACAGCCCTCCTTCATGTCTGTTTTTTCTTAAACCACCAACTGACCTACTTGTGGAGTGAATAATATGTCAGATTAAGAAAAAAAATACGGTAGATGTAAAGAGCGTAAAATTTGATAAGGTGTCATTCAGCTCTCTCACATATTCTCAAGCTGGGGACGTTGCCTAAGATTTCAACTGCTCACATCAGCATTCAGATCCATCTGATTCTAAAGTGACACAACCTTATTCTTAGCATTTCTTGTTCAACATATGATTCTCTCTGGACCCCGATCATTTCTACTACTGTCAGGCACAACCGCTACCTCTTGATCACCATCCAGTCCTGATCATTTCGTCAGTTCTTCAATGATATCGGTCTCAGCAAGGTAATCAGCCACCACCACCTCCAACAGATGCCGCCGCTCAGTTCAGATCCCCTTTGAGCACAATCTCCCAGACTTTCTGACGGACTAATCATCACCTGCTGCAATAAGCAGTTTAATTGTGTCTTGTAATGATTTTGTTTTATTTGGAAATGTCTGTGTAATTAGGAAATAAGTGTGAGTTATCTAGGCTAGCTTTTGTTGAATGCTCTGTATTGAAGTAGAGGTTTATTTTTAACAGAGTACAGGATTTGTTTGTATACTTGACACTGTGCTACTGACTCAAAGCTGAGAAAATTGGTATGTAAATAAAACACAGACTGCTTTTCAATTTGGTCTGTTTATTCATTCTCTCATCATTTCTAAAGTCCTTAGTGTTCCTTTCGCTAATTTTTCTCAATACCACTTAAAGTTCATTCTTGTGTTACATCATTTTGAGAACTACAAGGTGTTGAATCAAAGCATGTCTGAATATCTGGATTTATCTTCTACTGCAACTGAGAATCTTTAAACTTTTCAGACTTCCAGTTCCAGTAAAGAGTTGTTTTCTGAAAGTGGAGCAGCAGTGGGATGAAATGTAACTGCACAGAAGTGCAGAAAGTAAAAGATGTACAGCAAGCAAATTGGACAGATACTTCAAATTGTGTTATTGAAAACATTTTAATGATTTTATTTTCCTGAACAGTTTTAGTCTCCTGGGTCTCTCCATCTGAGAGGATCCTTTAAATGTTGATTGCTTTTGATTTGCTTCTCTGCATGTCACACTGGGGAGAAAACAAACTGGGAATTTAAAAGGGTAGTAAGTTCAAATGTGTTTTTTTTTCTTCTTTTTTTTCTTCTGCCTCGAGGAATACAGCCTTCATTTGGAGCTGCATCTGGTTCGACTGCTGTAAAAACTTTTTAGGGGTATTTTAGGGGGCAGCTCACCAGTGCTGCTATTTGATGGATGTTACAACATCAGAATGCAAGAAGCATATCCGATCACGGCAGACATAACTCCTTAACCACTGGCCCGATTTAGTATACATTTTGGGAATATGATTAGACTCAAGGAGATTTCTCTCATATATATCATATTTTAGTCTAATAGTTCATATTTCACTCAAAAGGGAGCGTTTTAAAAAAAACAAAAAACTGTTGAATTAACATTTACTTTAAGAAGTTCAATCTGGGGCTGTAAGTGATATAAGTAAGTGATATAAGTAGGGTGATATATGTGCTGCTTTATGCGTGGCTGCTCGGCATTACCATCTCTTGTCCAGCGTTATAATTGGCTCTAGTTTTAACAAATCAGCCCTACAGGAGAGCTGTTGAGCCTGCACTGCGTGTGTGCTGTGAATCAAGCATGCATGAGCATGAGTGTCAGTTCAACCTGTCACGACTCTTCTTTCACTATCTTGAGAAAATTGCAAGTGAGATCAAACCTTATGCAGATCTGTGACGGAAACTTCAACCAATAGGAGGAGATGCAGCCACAAGAAGGAAACTACCTACAGCTGGCTGAGGCCAGTGGAAGGCGATGCGCAGGGAGTTAATTGCCTTTTATATCGGTCCTCCTTTTCAATATCACACAGAGGAGAATCCGAGGTGAGGCGAAACAACACATGTCAAACCAGTGGGACAAAAAGAGATGAGCTGATCTATGAGCACATTCTTACTGCGACCCAAAGATGATTGCCACACGGATAAAGTAACAGCAGCTGAGAAAGGTTTACCACACTGTGCTGCACACCAACGGGTAGATGGTCAGCAGACCGTCCTAGTAAAGTAGCACCGGCCATTTTTCCTGACTCACAGATTGCAATAAAATGTCATGCGGTCGTACAAAAGAGTAGCAGAAGCCATAGTTACGGCTGTGCTTGAACCAAGATTCAAAAAAGAACACACAGCTTTTTTTCTGTGGCTTCGGATGCATCTAATCATGGTAAAGTTCAAACCCAACTCAGGTGTCCAATATCATGCAGATATTGGACACCTGAGTTGGGTTTGAAAAATAAGATTATATATGGCCTATACTGTGTCCTGCATGATCTTTTTCTATAATCGTTTGTGTTTATTTGTTACGTTAAATCGTTAGCTAGACATTATGTAAATAATTAAGACAATCATTTAGCATTGGTAAAGTTTGTCCCTCATAAAAAATTCTGGATGTCCCACATTTGGCTCATCGGGATGTCCTAGATGTGAGATGCAAAAAATATAAATTGTCTCGAGAAGAAATCCATTCCTCATAAATTAAAATAAAATAAAATGGGCCAAGTACTCATGAATAGAAAAAAGAAAATTGTAATTCGTAGAACTTTGTCGAATTTTGCAATTTCGGTGACTGCACCGAATAACTTAAGTTCTAAACACATTGCGCTAAAGATACGATCACTCAAATAATGCGACGTACGAAAAAAAGCGCAATTAGTGGTTTCTTTCAGCCTCTGACTGCTTTGATCAATTTTCACAGTCATCCGTGTAAATCAGTCATAAACCAACACTTGAAGGCACTTTGTTCCAGATTTTGGGAAATAAATCAGGTTAATGACGCTTTGGGCAGCCTACTGCAGGTCACTTGGCCTTGATATAGATGAAGCTATTTAAAATACAATATTGTAATTGAAGGCAAAGGACGGCTCATTCATCAGCCAGATAAAATCGTTCAGAGAGCGAGGGGGGGGG
Organism: Lophius americanus; assembly: GCA_037951165.1. Taxonomy (NCBI): domain Eukaryota; kingdom Metazoa; phylum Chordata; class Actinopteri; order Lophiiformes; family Lophiidae; genus Lophius; species Lophius americanus. The sequence goes on along the minus strand of JBBDHG010000104.1, from coordinate 2,503,065 downwards.
GGGGGGGGGGGTACTACTGTTAAACATTAAACAATGCTATTTACTCAACATTTGTATTTATTTACAACCTTTTTAATGTCGAGATGAGGAATGAATCTCATAAATGTGAGATAGTGAAGGATTCAGCCTTGTGCAAAAAGATGAACCCTTCTTGTTTAGAACTGAAGTTGCTATCATGCAAAATGCCTCCACAGCTCGCTAAATTTGCAAATGCAGAAAGAATATAAAGAAAAAATGAATTGCAAGGACACTTTACGCCGGCGCTCTGTGTAGCCAGCTGTGTTTTCATCATGATGTTTAGTGTATGTTACGTCAGCGTGTCTGGCAGATCCTGTCAGTTTTTCTCATGCTATTGATAGTACACGGAAGCTGGTGCAGAAATGAAGGCGCTGTAATTTGCCGTTAGGAAATGGCAGAATAAAAATAATTCACTCATATCGTTGTACCATTTTCAGAATTTTCTTCTGAAACATTTCCACTCAGATTCTGCTTTTGGAAAACACCAGAGAAAAGATTCATACATATGTGCATTGTGCATTTACAAGTCATAAAACACTACATCTAGTGTTTTTTCTATTCTATTAAATCAAATTGATTATGTCTGACTTTGAGAAACATCACTCAAACAAAAGTAGAGACAGCTACTTTTGATGTACTTTGTTTTTCTCTTGTTCAAATATTCAGTTTTACAGTATTTTCCAGCATGGGAGTGAATTGGCCCCTCAGTCCCATAATATGTTCCGTGTGGTGAAGCACATTACCTAACCCTCAAACACCACTTGAAACAGATAACACTAGGTGAGAGACGTCAACTACAAAGGGCAGAAGGCTCAATTGATTTTTGATTTTTATTTTCAAAGATTCCCGTTCATAACAGCAGAACCGGTGCTGTGACTAATAAGAGCACAGTGGAAACCTTTCAGGCAAGAAGTTGACCTTGTGTGCAGATTTCATTTGGATTTAGAAAGGTCTGTGAACATCTTTTCTTCTTGAGGACAAAACTTTGTCACAACATATGGCAAATCATGCTATATGGTGCTGGGCTGAAGTCTGATGAAGTCCTTTGTGGCAGGAATTATGCCTACATATGGATGCACAGCTGGACGAGACAAAATCAGCAGCGCCGCACGAATGGCTAACTAACTGTAGGAGAAAGACATTAGAGGAGTTGGTGGTAATTGCTTGGTGTGTCCTTCTGGGAAAAACAATGAAAGGTCTCAGTCGCTTTTAAACTTGTAATTAGTCACTTCCTCACCTCTCTCTGCCTCCTTGTCTTATCACCCGGGAAAAAAACTCAAGAAACCCTGAATTATATCTAATTATTAGTTATAGTAATTAGAGAGTCGATACCTGATGGGCTAGGCTGGTTTCGGACCAGTATTTAGAAACGATTTGTCGTTAACTGTGTCGGATTCGGACAGAAGGCCTGACTGGTTCAATCCAAGTTCAGTTACCAGTCTCTCTGACTCCCACAAAAAGATTGGGTCTCCAGCTGCACTCTAATGGATATTAGGGTTTTGTGAGTCTAGACCCAGTTTTTTTGCGACTGTGAATTTTATCCTTTTTGGCCTGTGAAAATGGGAGACAACACCGGAACGGATCACCGTGTAACGACGCATTGATTGAAAAGAATCAGAAACAGACACTAACAAAGAAAAACAGCAGAATAGAATGTATCTGCCCTTGACGGTTGACAGGCTTTCATTCAGATAACAGATAACCTTGGTCACATCCTGTCTTTTTGCTATGGCCATGTAATGTCAGTTATTACTACATACATTACTGCGACAATGTCAGTCTCTCTTTCGAGAAATCGATTAATCCTCGTTTTGCTGTGGAGCAGGGGATCCAATGGATTGAACTAAGCAGAGGCTGTAATGGCTGATAGTTGAGTCACTAAAAACCATGTTTGGAACTCAAAGCTGAGGCACCCTGTGTTCACTGGACCCAAACACTGATATGGTTCATAAATCCCTCAGATAGTTGAATGATGGGGAATGTGAAGGTAAAAAAATCAATATCAATATTTTTTCTTCTACTTTAAGATATGAAAAAAAGGAAAGACAAATATAAAAATCACACAACCAAACACTTCCACCCACAGAGATATGAGCCCAGGAGGCCAATTTAAAACACACATTTGTAAGAGCAAAACAAAACAAAAAAAAATCAAGATGACAAAAACGTTACTCAGAACAGATGACGGATGAAATAATGATACGTCAAACCATGCTGAGTGAGAATAAGAGACAAACATTAGATAGTGTGAGTATGTGTGTGAGTTTGTAACACTAAAATAAATGTATTTTAGAATAATACAACATATGGGGGGGGGGGGGGGGGGGGGGGGGGGGGGGGGGGGGGGGGGGTGATTTCTAACTGCAGCCACGTCTCGGCACCGTATTCCACGATGTTACTGCGGCATCATTAGGAACAATGGCTACAATCAAAAGAAACTGGGACCAATCAAGCACATCATTATGCAGAATCTGAATTCCTTTTATGGGCAAACTCACCAAGTGCATACAATAAATATCTGAGCATTGTCCCAGAGAACTCTTTTGTTCTAATTCATAACAGACCGCCAAAAAACAATGCCAATGCACTGTTCCAGAGACAAGTCACTGAAAAGATAGTCAGAAGTATGGAAAGGGTTTCTCTTTTAATTCTATACATGATGTTCTGTTAACTCTATAATGTCCTATATTGGCATGTGGCTCATTAATGTGTTGCATAATGGGAGATGGAAGATCCAGGGTTTTAATGGAGGTCTCAAAGACCAATGATGCACCAATTGTAATTTACTAGAACGATCACGATCAATGATTTTGATAAGGTGTGACTGGCCGATACCGATTTTTTTCTTTCTTTAAAGTTTTAAAATCATAATGAGTACTGTATTTTAAATATTCTTATTTTGAAGGATTTATACACAATGCTGTACCAACTTGGTATTTTCCTCGGGGGGATTCATTTCGAAGTGTCTGATTAAGTTTGGTTTGTTGAAAACTCTCTGTGACTTACCAACGCAGGTTCTTTTGTCCTTACTTTTAAAAACAAGAAATGACTGAATACATAAAAACATACATACATACATACATACATACATACATACATACATACATACATACATACATACATACATACATACATACATACATACATACATACATACATACATACATACATACATACATACATACATACATACATACATACATACATACATACATACATACATACATACATACATACATACATACATACATACATACATACATACATACATACATACATACATACATACATACATACATACATACATACATACATACATACATACATACATACATACATACATACATACATACATACATACATACATACATACATACATACATACATACATACATACATACATACATACATACATACATACATACATACATACATACATACATACATACATACATACATACATACATACATACATACATACATACATACATACATACATACATACATACATACATACATACATACATACATACATACATACATACATACATACATACATACATACATACATACATACATACATACATACATACATACATACATACATACATACATACATACATACATACATACATACATACATACATACATACATACATACATACATACATACATACATACATACATACATACATACATACATACATACATACATACATAAGCTCCCGTCAGTTTTATCCGCTCTGCTAATGTCAGCCTCTTGAAGGTTGGTATGTTCGTCGGAGTTATTCAATTGGAAGTGTGTGATTTAGTTACAACGTTTTCGGGGTTGTTCCGCCATAGCCTTTTTGTCCTCACTGGTGTTATAAATCGCGAGCTTTGTTTTTTCTGCACCTCTACTAAAAACTGTACTGACTCAAAAAACAGGGTAAATGTTGGTGTGTGCTCCAGCTAATGTAGGCTTGTCCATAAACCTCGCTGCGACAGTGGGGTTCGGTAAGATCAGTCACAGGAAAGAGATATAATGGATGTGGTTAAAGGTGTCAGTCAGACAGAGTCTTATAATCGCTGGTGTTTTGTATTAAACTCTGTCCTTTATTTTCAGTTCAATGCTCTGGCTGAGGAGAGAAACTGACAGTGTCACACTTCAGGATGAGGAACGCCGAAAAGTGACAAAATAAATAACCGTTACCTGCCGCTTCATCTCTGTGAGAGTGAGCTAGAATCCAAGTAAGTGGCAGCATCTAGTGCAACACACTGTCTCCATCAGACAGGGTTGGACCCAAAGAAAAATCCAGCAGAATGATGTAAAACATTTTCTTCCTTTATTCTAATGCTCCATTCGGAGTAGCCTGATTTCAGCTTTTTATAAAAAGTCTGGATTTCCGTGACAGCGAGCATGAGCCAGAGATCAGTGGTACACATTACATCCCTCCGAGGGGTCTCTCCCCTGGCACAATTTAATGGCCAACTTGGCCATTACAGCCAACTCACTGTTTCCACAGATGTCCCAATAGCTTGGCACATGAGCACCCATGCACATGCACACACACTCTCCCTTGGCACAGAACACTTTTTGAGGCAACAACCTTTAAATAAGACACAGAATGGTCTGATCCTTGATTATGCAGAGTTTGCATGTGTCTGTTGGCAAAACATCTGTGTTTTGTTTGGTAGATTGACAGAATCTGTGGGTTTAATCGTGTCATTATAGCTTTATTACACATCATCAAAGCCCAAGAGGAGGCAAGAGAGAGAGAAAGAGAGAGCGATGAAGAGATATCAGGTGTTTATCTGTCTTCATTCTGTTAAGTGAACAAAGTAAAATATTCATTTAATGTGTGAGCTAAAACTAATATTTTATGGGTCCATCTCATAGTATCTTCAGTGTGAGTCACAGAGAGGAAAAGATAGCCTCATATTATTGTTTTAAGAAACATGCAGAATATATTTTCATCTCATATAGTGGTAGTAATAGAAATTTTGGAGAATGAGAGCTGGAGTGGAGGGAATGAGGTATGCCAGATTTCATGGATGATGGGAGAGAGAAAGTGGATTTTCTGCACTGTGCTCTCGCACTCAGGGGGTTGCTTAAAGAGCCTCCATACCTTTGGCAACTGCTGAGTCCAGATGGTGAAAATCTGGAGCATTGGGCGGGAGGAAAGGAGCAATGGCAAGTGAGAATGAGGGAAGGAGGGATGGAGGATGAAAGGGAAGGAGGAATGAAGGGAATGAAGGTAGAAGGAGGGCACAATAGCAAACAAACAAGCCCCAGCCTGAGGAGAGAAAAAACAAATGGCTAGAGGGAGTATGTGCTTCTGTTTCTTAGCTCTCGCTGTTTTAACAGGGAGCATTGATTTATGACACATGGAGGGTAATAAAGAGATATTTAACGTGAGAACGATGAAGAATGAGGGGAAACTACAGTGGACGGATTAGAGAAAAGTATAAGAAAGAGAGGAGAAACAAGAAGTAAGTGCAGAGAGGCACAATTCGAAGACGGCGTTAGATTGGCAGAGGTGGTATCAAAGAGAGAGCAACCTAATCGGCAGAGGATCAAAGTGACAAACGCTCCTCCAGTGACCCCGCAGCTCCTGCCTCTAATGGGAGGTGTGGCAGATTGAAACCTTGGCCAGACTTCCCGCGGTCACACAGTGCGACCAAACTAATTTGGTCCTGTCATAACAACCAACGAAACAACCAAAAAAAAAGAAGAAAGAAGGCAATCTCTTAAAAAAGAGAGGAACAACAAAGGGGATGAATGCGTATCATTTGAAGGAAAAGGTTCGCCGTGTCAGACGGAGAGAGGGAGAGAGAGCCACACGCCACATTCAGAATCACAATGTGCAATGTTTTCTTTCACTTCTCTTTTAATCTCTTTTTATCTATAATAGACAGACACAACTACCTGCCTTAAACAGGGAGATAAGGATCGATGCAATACGACAGACTTTACTGTCCCCGTAGGGACATTTTACTTGGACTTGAATGCAACGTCCAGTGATGCTTCCATTGCAGGAAAAAAACAAACCGCACACATGAACAAGACCTTGATCGGTTGCTAGCTTGTCCAGGTCCTTTTTAGTAAGAGTATTTTAATCTAAGTGAAACTTACTGGGTAAATGAAGTTAAAATATAAATAAATAAATAAATCTACCTAGAGGATATCTGAGGGGTCGGTCAATATCCTCAGTTTGCGGTAGGCCGCAGAAGTAGGCTGATGGGCTTGTATCGTTGTGCAGCAGGTTTGAGAAAAGCGTTGTCGTCCAAGAGGCAAAGTCAGCCGTATGGAAACTTCAGAGTCAAAACTCAGTGAGCACACTGGTGTGCTTACTGATGACGATGTAGTGGAAATGCATATGAGGTATGAGGTATGAGGTATGAGATATGAGGTAGCAGAATGGTTTCCAGTCAATGCTTCTCCCAGGCGAATGACGCGTGGCGTGTTCGGGACACAGCCTGCGTTGCGAACTCAAAACCCCATTGAGGAGCAAATGAAATCAAAATATGCCTAATGCACATAAATTCAAGGTCTTAGACATACTTCCTGCTGACTGGACTATCAGGCTTCAGGCGGACGCTGGAGGGGGTCCTGGGCACTGGCTGGGACCTTGGTCCAACACACCAGCATCTACTATGACCCGATTTTCAGTGTTGATTGGGGCCACCAGTGACCGCTGGGCAAGTGTTTGGGGTCAACATCACCACACTGTGTTCGGTTCTCTGGACCCTTTAGGCTCCGGGCAGGCTGGTATTAAAACAGGAACTATAACACTGTTTGTTAATGCTGCTGGCTGTTTTTTCATCTTTATTTGTATTGTTTTGTCTTTGTGTTTCGTATATGGTGTATTCTGCCCTCTTTGATGGGAAGTAGGTATTAGTTCCAGATAAAGAGTAATTGGTCAGTCTTTCGAGGAGGGCTGGTGTAGGTCACTTACACACACACACACAAACGGACAGAAATGATATCTATCTGTTGGGAGATCAAACTGCACATATTTGAAGAAATGTGTTTCACCCAGATAGGTTCAGACAGATGGAAAATAAGAGAAAAATAAAGAATAACATCCTTCTTCAGAAATATACACATTATGCCTCTCACGTACAAAAAACATATTTCCTAAAAAAACGTGAAATTATGTGATCTTTCTGCCATGTTCTTCTCACTTTTTCCTCACAAATATCGCCCTCAACTAAAGGAGGTGATGTTATAGGTCAGTCCAAACAGGAGGTTGAACCTCCGTCAGTCGAAAACATTTATTCCAACATGCCCTCCTCAGAAATCATTGAACCGGTCTCAGTATTATATAGGGGACAAGGCCCATTAAACGCTGAGCAAGACTTCAGAGTTGGACTGTCATTGGTGAAATGTTTCAGCAGGCAATCAGTCCATTTGTAAAATGTTTATTTTTCTTTTAGGTTCTGGCAGCAAATTCCCTTGATGTCCTCGTCTGTAAAACATCAGTTAATGTTTGGCTTTCGTTAAGTAGTTTGCAGAGAGTTTCCCCCTCGAATTAAAAGCAAAGGAGCGAAAGAGCAAGTAATGGCTTGAACTGATAAAGAATGATGAAGATGAACATTTGATGTTGGCACATCTGTTATATGAAACTGACTGAATCATTCATACTGGCATTTATTTATTCATTTTGAGTTTATCCTTTGTGGCAATGGCTGTGTGAGTGTGTGTATGTGTGTTTGTCTGTGTGTGTGTTGGAACATATTCCTGCTGACATTGGGGGAGAGGTGAAGTACAACCTGGACAATTTACTACTTCACCACAGGGCCAATACAAACAAACAACATGAAAGCAACCAGTCACCCTCACATTCACACCTACGGACATTTCAGTGTCAGCCTTTATACCTATATTGGCTGTTTTTGGACTGTGGGAGGGAAACTGGCGCACCCAGAGGGAATCCATGCAAACACAGGGAGGCATGTGAACTCCTCACGGAGGAGCCCCAGATCTCAGGGCGGATTTTAATCTTAAAACTTCTTGCTGTGAGGCATCAGTGCTCCCCATTTCGCCCCTGTGGGCCCGAATAACTGAATCAGCATAACAGAGATTAGGGGCTTCTAACCTGCTTTTATAGATTTTGAGGCTGTTCTCACTACAGCAACTATTCCAAACTCATTAACTGAGACAGAATAACCTTCACTGTGCTCATCACTTATTCCAATCCCTAAAAGCTTTTTTCTCTGTAACATTAAAAATGAAAATGACTGAAAATATGCTAAAGCATCAACATAACTGTCTGTCTTGTTTGTCCAAGTATGTAGGTTAAGAGGCCCAACGCGGCTACGTTAGAATGAAATATGAGTCTGATAGTTTATTTATGCTCACACTGCCATATTTTCACTAACTGTAATACAATGATAATACTGTTTATTAATTGTGACGCCTTTTATTTTTCTAAAAAGGGCTAGATGAAGACATCTAGCCTTAGAAGAGGAATGAGCTGTACTGTGTGCAGTTCTAATATTTGAACCTGTTTGTTTGCATTTAAAAAGAAATTAATAAGAGAAATAATAAGCTGTTTAGAGTACTGACGTCACAATATGTCTATTGTTGTCTTTGATTGCGTTGATCTTTCTTTGGGGTTGGGCTTATGGCTCAATTTCAAGAGTTCCTTTCATGTTCACTTTGGGTGGAACTGGGGATTAGTGGGCGCAGGAGGCGACAAGCGACGATGACAGTAAACCAATATGTGATACTCTAATCAATCAATCAAAGGCCCAGTAGGAGATGGACAAAAGTCTGAATTTCATAACATCTTTTCTGAGGATGCTCACCAGCCTTTTCTAAATGTAAATAGATGGTCTAAATCACAAAGAACTCATTCCTTCACTGTGCCAAAGTCTAATTACTGTCATCCAAAAGCTGCAGAAAGATAGATAAACAATTGTTATAAAATTCTAGCGTTTGTCTACTTATTAAATTATAGAGAGTCTTAAACTAGATTTTCAATTAATCTCAAAATGGCTTTTCTGGTAGATAAATAATTGACAACATCAGACTAATCCTTGATATTTTAGATTAATCAGATTCAATCCATGTCAATAGTTTCATTCCGTCTCTATATTTTGCAAGCCCCTTGAATAAACAGCGCTTCTGTTAATATCTTAAGTTCTTGATATAATTGGATTGGATGCTGTGGTTAATCGTTGCTCTCTGGAACTACATAGATATTTAGAATGGACAGGGGATCCATCAGGGTTTTCCCATTTGCCCCCAGATTCTGTTTGGAAGAAGAAATCTCATCTCATTTGGAAAATTATGATTAACAAACTTATCACCAATTTCCTAGACTTTCATGCACCAGATTACACTTTTAAAATCAAGTGATTCATACTTAATAAATCCAAATTCATTATGGAATTCTATTTAAATACATGTATTTGAAGCCATGGGAGGTTAATCTATTTATTAGGATGTAATCACATTATTGAAAAACTTTGACAAGGGCATTCTAATTTTCATGTAGTTTTTTACTGTTATTGGTGTATAAACACAATATTTCCCCCTCACAAATGCTACGTCTGATATGATCAGGCTAATACTGCACACATCAATCTTGTTTCTAAACCTATGACTTGAAAATGGCATTTTCGTTGTTCGTCAGCTGTTTAATAGGGAAGGTCTGAAGTTGATGAACATTCCGGTACTGCTCAAAGATTTCTCTATTGTGTTTGAGGCGACTCCATCAGGTCTTGAATTGTTGATGTCATCCTCAAGCAAACACATCATCCATCAAACTATCTTGCCAGACTTCACAAAAAAAACCTAATAATAAGCACAAGAAGATACAAAAAGAAATAAAGTTTAAGCCCTGCATCCGCGTACTTTTGGAATGACAATATCTTTGTGTCGAAAAAGGTGCGAGAGGCATCTTTTACAATATTACCCGAGTGTTATTCTGTCAACTCAATAATTTCAAAGTATAAGATCAATGCTTACCCTCTTTGTTCATTTTGTCAACAGTGTGATGAAATGATTGCTCGGCTCTTAAGGGAACGCATTGTTAGTCAGTCTTGAAATTCAAGATTCAATGTATTTTATTTGGTAAATTTTCTGACAAAATGCCCAGAAGCAATTATGTATTACAAAAAAAGAACTTTACTACAATCCTTCTCGGTGACACATCATCATTGTAAGTCTACCGTCTTACTGCTGTCTTTCTAAATATGATATTTTCCATTCTTCTAGGTCTTTAATGCTGCTTGTTCACATGCCACGCATCTTTCCATCTCCACACAATTCCGCAGAGAACTGGGTGGAGATGGGTGACACCAACAGTTTCGACACTCCAAGTGGGAATATACTAATAGCCGCTCGGGGTTCGTATATTTTGATCACGATCCCAACCACTTGTTGGGAAAGGGGTGCTGTCTAATGTAAAAGTAGTAACCTTGCAAACATTAAGCAGTCAGGCAGATGCAGCATTTTCAACTTGCTATTGGTGCTCAATTAGCTAGCTATATGTGTAGCAACGAGAAATTAAAAACAGCTAGCAACAGATGCCATTACACTAAACAAAATGAACACTTTGTGAACAGAAATGAGAAGCTGTTTGTGTCCACCTCTGTCGGTATTTAAGAATATGTTGTTTTTTAAATTATGAAGAATTTCAGGTGACAAAAATCTGCCCACTTCACCATTGCAGAACGTATGTGTTGTGCAAGAATGGAAAAGTTATAAACGCAACAGGAACTCCAGCCTTAAAAATAAGTCTTTACCTGTAACCTGGAAGGTGCATTTGCCTGCTCCGGCCTCGTTGATGACATTGCAGGTGTACTCTCCCCAGCCGTCTCGGTTGAGGCTGCGGATGGTGTACTCGGTCTCATCTCTTTGGGCGTCAAAGGCTCCAGCGTGTAGCAGTCGGTTTGAGAGTAGCCACTCGAAACGTAGCACACGGGAAGGGTGGGCTCGCAGCACCCTGCAAGTCATAACCACCGGCCTCCCCAGGCCCTGACGCATCTCCATGTAAGCTGGCTCCACGGTTGGAGGGTCTGAGCGGGAGATAGATTGGTTCAGATGAGTTCCGCTGACATTTCATGAGGACAGAAGAGTGCGTCACGGATGGTGATGCAGCGGGGACAAAGACGATAAAAAGAGAATGAGTGGGAGGAAGGTGAATCGGCATCCAAACAACCCAAGTCACTGTTCAGGTGTTTGGATCAGATTAACTTGTCTGACCTCCAGACATATCAACAGAGAAGAAAATCTGGAAGAAAGAAACAACAGTCAGAAACAAACAATCAATTGATTTAAAACTGTGGACCATGATGTGTTATCAAAGGGTGAAAACAAAAAGAAAATAGTTCCAAGAAGTGACGACCTACAAGGACATACCTGGAACAAAAACACCAAACTTCTTGGATGACAAACAACACTGATTTACAAACAGTTTATATTCTAATATTAATGGGAAAAGATAGACAAAGGGTGAAATATATGCAAGTCAATATACCTCAGTAATTCAGTAATACATGACAAAACAGACAATTATGGTCGCAACAGCAATGGATGCTGAAAGATCAATTCTGCAGAAAAAGCTGGAACAATGCTCCGAACATAATCACTCATGCTTCGGAATCAAAATTGGTTTCAGCATCAGGAAGTGCTCCTCTAGCGTCGGAAAAAGGAAAAGTGTCTGACAGGCTTTACCTCGTCTGACACAAACAACATGATACCGAGATTGTTTAGCCAAGATGTCTCAAAGCGAATTAAGAGGCTGCAAATAACCTCAAAGCAACCCGGCCTCTCCCCCTGCGACGTACAATACGCATGTGATGCTTACATGACAGCTTAGAAGTTCATGTGCACAGTGAAAAGAACATTTGTATGTTTTTTTGTGAGGGCAGAATATGTTGAAGTGCATTAAAGATGGTTATGAATAATTTCCCATTCTGAAGCATCGTCGCTCTTGACACGCTCATAGAGGTGCTCGACAAAAGTCTCTGGCAGAGCTTGAAAACCAACAGTGAATGCAGAGGGGAAAAGACATTATGACATCGAGCCCCTTAATTGCCTGACATTTGCATAATTCCTGATGGTGGGAAAGAGGCGGGGAGCTGCAGCCAGGGCTGGGGATGTTACTTTCTAAAATGTAATGTGTTACAGATCACTGATTACCTGATTGAAAACTGTAATCTGAAACATAATCTTCTACATTATTCACACACACACAGAAATATTGTCTAATTACCGAGCCTTCCAATTTTGATAGGATATGCAATTAAATGAACAGTTTATTAAGATTGATGGTGTTTAATTTGATGATGGTGCTTATGTCATTATCTAGAACAATCAGACTATTTTTGGGGAAGGAGAATTCCTTAAGCAATCTAAAAGCCAATCACCTGTTTTTCAGAACATTTTTTAATGTGTTTTTAGATTAAATTACTGTTTTGTGTTTTTAGATTAGATTACTGTTTTGTTTTTTCTGTTGCAAATAATTGAATTAAACCCAGCCTGGCCTGAAGAGAAGGGCAGGTCCTCCAGGCCACAATATCACGCTGCAAAAAAAACACTCTAGCTATAACACGACAAATTGGGATTTGACTTCTGTGCCCTGGATGGTAATTATCACACACATACAAAAATAAAAAATAATGGTTTGCAAGAAATCTCCAGCTGCTGAATGGGGCTAAGATCAGGGAGATGGTGATTGACTTCAGGGGGAGCATGACGACCACCCAACCACTGTGCATCCCGGGGGAGAAGGTCACAGTGGTTGATAGCTACAAATACCTAGGGGTGCAATTCAGTAACAGCAACAGGCTGGACTGGATAATCAACACTAAAGTAGTGTACAGGACGGGGATGAGCAGACTTTATTTCCTGAAGAAGCTCAGATCGTTCTATGTATCCAGTAAGATGCTGGAGATCTTCAACCAGTCGTTTGTCTCCACTACTCAGCTTGTATATTTGTTTATTGCCTTGTCCATTTAATTTATAATTATTTGTATGACGTCCGTACTGTGAGAGCTCAGTTAACCAGAGTCAAATTCCTTGTATGCATATACATGGCCAATAAAGCTGATTCTGATTGTGATACTCTCTTCTATGCTGAAGTGTGCTGGTGGAACAGCATCGGAACCAGAGACACCAACAGACTAAATAAACTCATTACAAAGGCCGGCTTCGCATTGGCTGCAAACCGGACACCTTTGAGCAGGTGGTGGAGAGGACACTGGACAAACTGCAATCCGTCATGGATAATCCTGAGCATCCTCTCCAGCACATTCTGGACAGACAGAATGTGCTGAGTTCCTTGTCCAACAGACTCATCCAGCTCTGCTGTCACAAGGACTAGTTCCACAAATCATTCCTGCCGTGAGCTAGAACCCTGTACAATAACTCACTCCTCTCCAACGGATGACCAACCTTGATTTAACTTAATTAAAGCACACCACCATAACTTTTTGCACTAAAAGTGTAAAATCAACCTCATTGCTACTTAACAGCATACAACTTGGACACAGTCTCTACAAAGAGCACACTTGTACTCTATAATCATACTTATATTCTTGTTGTTATATTTCGATCTTGGTGTTGTGTATGTGTAAATGTGTATTTCAAACTGCTGCTGCTGCAACAATGGATTTCCCACTCTGGGATCATTAAAGTAAAAACCTAAAAACCTGGCCCTTCATACAGCTATTAAATTGAGTGACACCCTTTTAGATTGGCAAATGACTGGAGTTGGAATATGGAAAATAATAAATCATAAGAGATGGGGATGACAGTAGACGTAAGAACAATCGAGCAAGAAATTTTGAGTGAAAAGGCAAAGTAAAAAGAAAAGAAAAAAAAAGAATTAATTTCATAAGGGCCACAAGGAGGGGAGAAGGTTGCCTTAATCTCCAAAATACACAGCAACCGGTTCCACTCCTTCAAATGAGTCTTGCCTGGGATTTTGCCTGAACCCAATGCCTTATTTCTGACTCCCAAAGAAAGGTCTGAAGGTCGACTTAAGACTTTAAATTTAGGTTTGCAGATCGCAGATTAGTTCCACAGCCTCCCTGAGTGGCACTACACCAAACTGCAGTAAGTGCAATTCCATTGACATGAAAACACAAATGAAAACAGTATTTTGGTCTGCACTGAATGAAAACAAGGGGGGGGGGGGGGATTCTCTTATATAACCAATACATCCTTTAAACAAGGGCACATGCCTCATCTCCCCCTTGTGCACGTCCTGTGAAACAGCTGCCTGGTGAACATGAGGAGAAAGGACTGAAAAGGTCCTGTGTGTTTCTCCCTGAGCTGTGTTCTCCATGGTTAGTGTAGCGGCGAGGGCAGTGCGGGCTCAGAGTTGCCGTAAGTCACAGGCTTAGGGAAAACTCTTGAGTAATGGTTGAGATGTAATCAATCATCAGTCACTGGTGGATATCTTGGCTGTTATGTGGTAATAAAAAAAAGGAAGCATGCAGGCCGTCTCCCAAAGGTCCATATAGACCGCCATCAACAGGGAGGTGGACCGAGCAAAGACACGGGTAGACGTTTGGGAAATACTTATGTCTACTGCTTCTGTGGTAAACTGAGGAATTTGTTTTGCACATGATTCCTGAAATGCCGCTTGACAGGTTTATACTAAACCCCAGCTTCAGCTGCAATGAGTTCCATTTTTTCCTTCTGTGTCCTCAGGTTAGTGCATCAAGAAAATGGCATGCACCTCCTGTGGGCAAGCCCGGACGATAGGATTGTACCGTACAGTCTGTGCAATTGCACATGAAGTGTGTATATGTGTGTGCTTGGGACTGTAGTGGCTCTCTTTCTATGGATGTACAATTTTTTCCCCCTTCAGTCTTTTCTCCATAAGCAAGAGAATCTTTTTCTGTCAAGCTCTATCACATGAAGGTGGAGGCAATGCTACAGTATAAGAGAAAAAATCCAGCAACCCCAAAACCTACCGCAATGCAACCATAGAAATATTTGCAGCAAAGAAGAATATTATATATATATGGAAGAATGGCTACATACAATAGTTATTTATATAAATTCTTAAACAAAATGCAGTGAAAAAATTATGGAAATAAAATATCAGCCACTATAAAAACAAAAAATGATGGCTTTGGATTAACTGTTTCCAACTGGTAGTTGTTCTGGTAGTTTGTACAGTTGACATGCGGCATGTCCAGTTTCCTCCAACAAACCAAAAACAGGCAATAGAGGTGAATAGGTGACTCTAACTTGCCCGTAGAAATGAATGTGAGCATGGGTGGATGGATGGACTACAGAAACTCACATTTTCACAATGATTTTATCCGCATGACATCACCTCTCTGTTGATGTGGATCTATTCCACATTGTTTCTTCTTTCTTGGCTGTGCTTAATACTGTTTTTTCATCACATTAATTCTTCCTGTAAGCGGAAACATGCAAGACTTTTGGTGTGAGAATTCTACAAAAAATGTTCAGTTTCACCTTCTTTCGTAATTTAACAAAGTCTAAGTCTAATGGGAAAGTATCTCCCGCTATAACAGCTATTAACATTTTACTGGATATAAAAGCTGAACTAGTAGTCATGGGAGAAGGGGTTGAGTTTGCATTACCTGTGGGAATGCAAAATTAGAAATGAAGCACTACCACTGAAGTAAATAGAGGTCATTGACACAGTTCGACAATTTACGGTTTGCATGATATTATTCATAAATGTCACAGCAGCAGTTAACTGGTGTAGCTGATGAGGTGGGGAAGTTATATCCTGATTATATCGTGATGGTTGGTGTAATGCAGTGGATCCCAATCTAGAAATCAGCCTCTGTGGGAACCAGTAACTCCTCAAACACATACAAATATGAAAAGTGGCCATGAATGATGTATAAAATGGAAATTAAAACACCTCAGTCTTATACTTAAGTTAATATACCTCAATTTTCTCCATGGCTGGGGGACTGCTGAGATATTTTTATACATATATTTTCATTTACTGGCTGGTGCCATATATTAACATGTGGCATAGCAGAAATAAGCCTCGTTCTTCACGCAACAGCCTTCAGCAGCTGCATGTGGGAGTATCAAAGAAATAAAGGCTTTGAGGGAGAGTCAGTTTTGTAGCATAACATGCAATTCCAAGGCTTGATAGAGGAAATAACATTAATTAGGAAGACAAATAGATACCTATATGAAGAATATGAAATCATAACCCTGATTCAACTGATTTATCATGAGTCGCGATGTAAGGAAACGCCGCCGCCGCCGCCATGTTTACGAACTTGAGCTCCATAAGTATTACCATACTGTTAAAAAAAAAAGTTGGAGATAATTTATGAACTAATACATACGATTAATGATAATCAATAGAGCATCCTCTGTTGAAGGGCTGAGGTGGTGATCCATTAATAGGTCATTGACTAAGTGATTAATTTTTCTGTCTCGTCGGATGCAGGGTTGTGTTTACGACATATATATTTTCTGACCTTCTCCGGTGTTGATTTGATACGGCTGATCAAGTCAATATTGTTCCCTAAAAAAAAGGTTATTAAAATGTTTATCCCCGATTGCGGTATGCCCTTCTATAATGCACAAGATTAATTTGCTGGTGTTAGGCTAATGTGGATCCCTCTAATGTGATTTACATTGGAGTGGGCCTCAGGGGTTCAGCAATGCAGGCCTTCCTGATGCGGAGAGAAAAATTAATTAAAAACAATAATCGTGTAATTCTGCCCATCACTTTAGCCCAACGGTAGCTCTTTATCCTGGTGCTGTTGTTTTTTTTGATAGGAGGTAGCTTGCTCAGGGGGAAAATTGCATTGCACCGTTGCATCATGCAGTTGCCATTGACTATTTGAGGAGGAAGAAATAGGGAAGCCCTGATAAAAGATTCCTGTGCATCTGGGCTCAAGTGGAGCTTGAAAACTCTGCCACTGACTGACAGTAGTATCTAGGACAGGAAACCACTCCATACCTCTTTCTTCTCTCTATTTCTCTCTGTTTTCTTCACTTCCTTCATTCCCTCAAGCCCCTGGATCATGCCAAGTCGGTTTGACTAAGAACATTAGGTTGTCACAGCTTGGGATTTGCTGTTAGCAATTCTATTAGAGGGATGACTCTAAAGGCAGGCGTCCTCCATTCCCCTCTACCTCTCCTCCTGGCGCTGCTTCTGCCAGCCAACAGATGCAGGTTTTTACATATCAAAGCTGTTGACTTGCCAAAGTCATTCCTTCACGCCTCTAATGCTCTTTGCTTCAGAGGACCGTACCACGGTCCCCTTGATCAAGTTAGGCTACTAAACGCGGCTTTGCACATGGCTCACCACCAAAGGCGTGTGGTTCATGCTGGGACCTGGAAACGCAGGCGAGAAAAAGCTTCTCAGAAGGATTGGCTTGTGCTTACACACCGGGGGACAGGCCAAGAGAAAAGAGGTGAGGGAGCATACCGACAGTCACGGTGAGCAAACAACACAAGCCGGGTCGGACTGTGTTGATAAAGTAAGTTCTCAAGCTGAGAAAGATGAGCAAAGGTTTATGTATTTGGCAAACATGCCAGAGCCAACAGTGTGCTTTTTAAACTAAGGCTTTGAAGTTAACTATTAATAAGTGACAAGGGGTCTGACGCGGAGCAGAACTGGCTCTGAAGTGAGAAACAGGGCGGAATGATTGACTTATCAACACCAAAGCCCCAATAACGCTCTTCATTATGTGATCTACTTTGAAGATGGCAACCAGATGAAAGTCGACGACATCAAGAACTTTAGAGCAGGAGAAGTTCTTTATCAGATTAATGTGACATGATGAGAAATAATTGCGTTCTCTGAACATTTTCATTAAAAGGAGGAGAATTAGCATACCAAGGCAGATCCATCTATTTACTATATTGCTGTAAGTGATGGATTGAGGTGGGCCATGACAAGTACAGTACCAGTCAAAAGTTTGTCGCCGGGTCAAAACTTCTGTTCCGTATATAATGAATACAAAAGCCTGGACCTTGGAATTTCAGTCTTCATTGAACATTCAGCGGATAGTTGAGGCCACCTTATTTTATAGTCTGAAGGACTTTTTCCTCCTCTTCTCTGCTCAGGTCATCCGTTATAACAGACAACAGGGCAGCTTCAGGTTCTACCTACTGAACGGTGAAAAAAAAGCATTTTTATTCGACTTTTCTCGTCTGCTTTTCTGACAAGTTCAAATCTGAATAGGAGTTTTTTTGCGGGAGACATGGCCAAGTCATATTTATTGTGGTAAAGGAAAGCGCCGAGTGCACGTTTGCAGCCCATCTATCATCAAGATACTAACAGATTCTCGGTCGACGCGACTGGTGTGTATGAATTAATGAATGCATTAGAATAGAATAGCACAAACTTTAATAACCCTTACAGGGAACTTCAAGTGTTGCCACTGGTTCTGTTTCGGTTTTAAATGATAGTATGTACTATATTACAGTTTGTAGTCCAATCTATATCTCTCATTAACAAGATTATCAACACGACAGACTTATGAAACAAGTGGGATACAACAGAAAGGACGTTTGGTTCATTACTAAATTTTAGTTCTAAATATATAATGTAAGTGTGTACTTTGGTTTTTATGCATGTGGTAATACTCTATTCTCTTCATTTTTAGGTTTTCTTATATATATATGTTTGGCTCATCTTATGGTTTGCTTTTTTTATTTTTTTTCAACAAATGCCTGTATAATATTCTAAGTACAATCCAGTATATATATATATATATATATGGATAATATACCCGCTATATTACTAATCACAGCATGCTTTGGTATAACCTTCCTGAAATGTGTTTATGAAGGAAAACCTTCCCAAAAGTAAACTAGAAAACTATCTAATTCTCATATGCAATAAAAGAGTAGGAGTTGCTCTTGTTCTATTCATTCAAACTCAGAGCCCTGAGTGAGCTGTGTTGACAAATATTAACTTAAATTGTTTGATCTTTTCTGCAGTCCTGTTAGTGGCAAGTCCAAGGGAAAACACACTTGAGACATTACAATCAGAATTTTGTTCTTTTCTAGATTTGTGCAAATTGAGATGGGCGGACACCTTCATCATTGAAGCCATTGTGAATTGTTGTGTTGGCACTTCTTTACGGGGTTTGCAGCCCACTGAATATGCACAGCAGCGACTGTCCCACTGGCTCTGAGGTCCCCATCCTGCTCCAGAGATCTTACAACAGTTTTTTCCAGCTGAGGCGAAGATTGTCAGAATAAGGACCTAAATGGATCTAGACCTCTTTATAGAGAGAATTATTTATAACGTTGTTTGCAGTGCGAGGTGTCTTGTCAACAGTTCTACATATCGTGCTTTTAAAGCAGCGGCCTATGGGGATAATTTGCTACAATACCATCAGCGGCCACTGGGCTAAATTTGAAAAAAGTCTGAGAGGCATCATTGTATCCTAGTCTGCATAATACATTTATGGGATTAAGTAAGTAGGCACTGAGGAAACAATGGAATTTTGGTGAGGAGCTTGAGTTTTGTATTTCCTATAATCATTCACAGCCAAAGAATTGTAGCACCACACATCCATCGCTTTCAATTCCTTCCGATCAAGCTTCCACTGTTTCATTTGGCACAGACAAACATCCTAAGCCCTTAAATGAGCTGCAATGTTGGAATCCCTCAAGTTCTTTCCAAACACTCCTTCAAATCACCATAAATGAATACAAAATGAATACGTGTGGTAATAAATTAGCTATTCGCTAATTAGCCATTAAACCATATTTGAATGTCCTATCTTGAGGAGTGGAGGATTCTCAGTGGGCAACAGTGGCAAGGGGTCTTTGAGGGTCTTTGATTCTTATATAAGAATCTTAGGGAGCCAATTTAGGGAGTGAGCAGCCGAAGATAGAGCTCTGGGGGACGCCACATGTATGTGGATAAGTATGATTTTTGGAGGCATATTAAAACATGTGAGGACTTACGAAACAGAATTATGTAACTTCATACAACAAAAAAAAACTTTCTAAATTAGGCTCTTGTAGGCTTGTGTATTAATCAAAATAAAATAAAATAAAAATGAAATAATTTAATTTTTGATTTTTTTTTTCAGTTTAAAACCATGCTTGACAAAGATATTTGTAATTTCAAACTACATTTAGAATGTCTAAGAAATTTATAAATGCCCAACGGAAATAAAATATACAGAAGAAAAATGTTTTTCTTGTTGAGGGCATTAAAAGGTTAAGCCCTGGGACGTGTCACACAAACACAAACAAATAGACACACACAGACAGACTGTAACAAGTGTGGACATGAGAGTGTAGAGCTTTGTACCTTAATAATAGTGAGGTGGAGTCAGAGCTGTCTCTGACCTGACAGAGGAAGTCAGGGGACTAAACTAATTTTACAACCTTCAGAAGGAAATTGGATTGAGAAGAGGAGAAGTGAGAAGCAGGAAATGGGTGAATTCAAGAGACTTCAATTCTGATCACCCTGGGCTAGAACTGAAAAGGAAATAATTACAGTACATATATAGAAAATACACAGATTGAAACTCACATCACATTACTGTATGACTGCCACAACAGTGTTACATGCATACATCCAAAAAAAACGAAAAAGATTCCCGGTAGTCTGTCAACTCACACTGTACGATGAGCTCCACCACAGCCTCCCGGGGCTTTACGTTGAACCCATTATACTGGCTGGTCTGGCAGCGGTATGAGCCCGTCATCTCCCTGGACACATTAACAATACGCAGCACGCCGTCGTAGCTTTCCATCTGCATGCTGCCGTCTGGCATAGGCGCCTCCTTATCTGCTCTCGACCACAGGATGATCGGCTTTGGCTTCCCTGAAACAAGGCATTCCAGCTCCACTGTGTCGCCCTCGCGGGCCACCAGGGGGGACTTCCCCCGGGGGACTGTCAGGTTGGGGGGAACTAAGAAAGAGAAAAACAGAGGAGGGACTGATATGGGGCTCTAGAAAGTCAGCATGAAGGGTAAGAGGAAATGGTCCCCTCGGGGGGGAAGTAGCATGGGGGGAATGGCGAGAAGCGAATGAGCATCCAAGTTGCGGTTGCAATGAGGCAGAGGCTCAGAAGCATACACAGCTAGTATGGAAGGACGTGCGGATATTAACAGCAGGGACTTGACAATATGAGAATGTATGTTTAGTCAAACCAGGCAGCAGTGAGGAAGTTCAATGTAATCTAGAAATAAAAAATAATAAAACAATATCATGAAGAGACGACAAGCAACTTCTCTTTCTGAGATCAACAGTCAAATAAAATGATCGACAGTCGCTCTTCCTGACTAAACGTCTACAGACAGAATGAAGCCACGGGAGATGAGCCACATTTCCGCATCTTGGCTCTCTGAACCACTTTACAATAAGACTACCTTTATAAATCGTTAATAAATGGTTAGTAATTCACTTACCAAGAAAACTTTTATAAACAGTTTATAGCGTTGCTCTCAATAATCAATGTAGATTCACTAATTGGCAACATGAAGTTACTGAAGCTCTTTCTATTTGAAGCAGTAACTATAAATGTGTGCTTGGTTACTCGTAACATCTAGCGGCGTGCTAATGATTTGTAAAGGGTTCACAACAGAATTACTAAATAGGGTAAGTCTTGTTGTAAAGTGGTACCCAGTTTTCCTTTTCAACTTATTTAGAAAGAAATGATGACAAAACCTGCTTTCAACCATCACATCATCACTGATTCTGACAGGTAGCACCAGCGTTTTTTCTTTCTCTGCTGTAAAGACGTTGCTCCATGTTTGAGTAATTACGGCGTTCAGTACTATAAGCTGTGCGAAGATAGTTCTTGTGACATTAAGTAGGTAAAAGAACTGCTTCTTCACAAGGAAGGAACTAAATTTGGTTCGATTCCTCCAGTCCGGACGTCAGTCTGCTTCATGGAATAGTTCCTGGGCCGCCTGTAGAGTACCAAACTGGAAATCACTAAACTCTTAATTATCATACTATTATATAATCTTTATCAGCAACTCCAATACATTCCCTTCTAAGATGCGCCATCATTCTCAGCATTACAGCCATTAGCATTACCATCATCATCAATGGCTCTCATTCTCGGCACGTACTCACCACAATAGGGCTTTTCCTTGATGACTTCCTCATGCGCTATTCAGAATTCTATTCACATTATCCTCCTAAAGCTTCTACTCAATCTCAACCCAGCGCCATCTAATTCACAATATTCAAAACTTTCTAAGATGTGATACGGCATCGCTGCTCGCCGTGTGACAGAAAATGACTTAGTCGATTTGGTGCCGTCGTTCGACAGGCTTGTTGAAGGATAGCTAATAGTGAGCGGTGAATAATCAACAAAGTGATAAATGGCTAGTTGCTGAAACTCATAGTTTCCGTGAGTGTGCCCATTTGTGTGTGTGTGTGTGTGTGTCTGCGTGTGTGTGTGTGTGTGTGTCTGTATGTGTGTGTCTGTATGTGTTCTATGTTTGGAAAGCAGGGAAAGAAGTGAGTTGGATCGGCACTCTGGTTTCTCATTAAGCATGCTGGCCAAGTTAATTTGCTTAATTAGTAAACCTGCCAAATTGCACCGGCTCCTAGAGTGCTGTGTGTGTGTGTATGTTTGTGTGTTGGCGTAAATTATGAGCCTCCTAACCATCAGCAGACTCACAGACTATTTTTTAGGACTGCTCCCAAAAATAGTCAAAGCCAGTGAGTGAAAGAGTGAAAATCTTTGGAGCACTGTTGAAATGGCGTCATGCCTCCCTGATGATTCAGGAATCATTCTACCCAAACAATGCTGCTGCTGCTGGAATGAAGTCAAGCCACAGTAAAGCTTCATGGTGATGAAATCACTGGCAATCTCCAGAAAACGACACAGAGTCCAGCTATATTTCTTTTGATCCCATTTCTGTTCTGGCGAGAGGTTACAATCCCAGTGTCACCTCAATTCTGCAAAGGTCGGCTATTTCATTTGTCCTTCGGCGGGTGCAAAGGCACGAAGCGACTCAAATGGGTTCTCAAGTTGAGCCTCGTGTTGAATAAATACCAGCTGAACATTAGAGTAAATATATTCATTGATGACTTTCGGTTTTGCATTTTCTCTTAGCGATTGGTGGAGTGCATCATAAAATCCACAAGACCTTTTCCCAGAGCATTCAAGGCGCTAACGCACCTCACAGTATCTATAACTGCAAAGTTGAAGTGAAGAACTGAACAGCCTGAAAGTTCAAATTATTGATTTCCCAGCGTTTATATGGGAACCACTACAAAAGTAATAAATTAACACTTTTGGAATTCTTAACATTTTAACACCATGACAGTGTTACTAAACTAACCCTTGTGTAGTATAATAATAATAACACAATGGCGAAAAATTTACACTGGATTGGTGTCTTCTTTGCTACTGATACAATACAAACTTTCGTTTTAACTCAAAATCTGTATATACTGCTTGTAGCCCATTGGGTCCAGATGCTTTTATTCTCAAAAATGTCTCAGTGATATTATGAATCACCCACTTTTCTATGTCTAGACCAACCCATTAATCCAACAACCTGGGGTTTCTTCCAAGCTGTACTGGAGGACATAAGTGATTTGACAGTTAGTGGCGAAATTGTACCACGATTCAACGAACAATTGGATTGGCTCAGTCTCTCAGTGGTACAGTCTCAGCTCCCTTACTCATGAGGAATTCTCAGCTCTCCACACCTTCCATGTTTCCTGTGGGCGGAGCTTACGTACACCTCTGCAGAGTCGTATTAACATAAGTGAGAGCGACTCTGTCGATTATCTCCAACACTGTACACACTTTGACTCAAACACTTACGGGAGTGAAAATGAACAAATCAGAAAATACATTTAACACTCCGATTTTTAACTGTGAAGACGAAACCACAGGCTTATTACACTTTCCCAGGGGATACATAGTAACATTAGCATTAACTTCATAATATGTACTTCAACAATTGCCTCAACAAAATAGTTTGCATTACACATGTAAACTCACATTAGATGATAACATTTACACCTGTGAAATAATCCAAAGAGGTATTTGAGTATTCCACAACTTTCCCAGTCTTTTTATAAAAAAGCTAAAGCTAATGAAGCAAAATATTATCTGATTTGGAATTGAGGTTGAAGCTTGGCTTGGGTCACTTAGTCCAAGGCTCCAATCACCAGCTAGTTGCTAACTCCACCTGCTCTGCTCTTACATGGATCATGATTTTTTGATTCAGGACAAAGGTATTTACATGCATAAAACTTTTTGAGAGTATCTGTTTTACAAGATCCGGTATGAGGCTTCCACCTGAGCATATCCGGATCTTCCCATTAGAACAGATCTGTGTATAATCAAATATATCTAAGTATGACAACTGACCTCCTTTTCCTCAAAATATCAGAAGACAAGATTGGTCTCCATCAATAGATTAATAGTATATTTATTAATCATAGTATAGGCCGGATTGGAATCTATCCAACAAAATATCAGCCAGTGCAGCTTACATGTAAAACACAGCCAGTTCGACATTTACCACCAGTTCTCATGCAGGCAATGCTTATGAATGCTGGTGTCACTCTCATGGAATAGTGAAGACTGGTCCTTCGGAAAAGGTCTTGCCAATGCTGTTTGGCACCAAAAGAGCAGCAAAAATGATCTCTATAGAGAGAATGACACCGGATATTCATTTCACTCTCATGCATGTGCTGATTGGTATTCACACAATGGATAGTCTGAGGCAGCCAGGTGTCAAGAGCTGACACATTTCCTTTCCACCGTATATTTTCTGCACTTTTCAAAATGTATTCTTGGGTTCAAGCAGTGAAATGGTGAATTGACAGCAGCGGTATAGGAGGGTAGCAGCGAGCACCCATTAACGAGCGGAGAGAAGCCATATTGACCGGGTTGCTATCATTACACCTGGCCTCTCAGCAGCCAAGATTAACCAGGCAATTACAGGAGTCTGCCTATTGGGTTTGGCAGCACCACTGCGGAATATCAGCTACCATTGTCTCTGTCAGTACAATCATGGAACTGTTAACAGCCAGACAGGCTCACAGACACTCACTCCTCCATCCCTCTTGCTCACTTCGTACTTCATTCTTCCTCATGCGCTCTCTTTCCAAGTAAACACCCTGCATCTGTGTGTGAGGCAGAGAGCCTGCTACTGGTCTCCACTGTGCTCCCATTGTGTCAAAGACATCCAAATGCCAATGATGTCTTCAGGGCACGGCCACTTTGCGAGTTCCCTCGGTTGGTTTGAGCCTATCTGGACTTGTTTCGGTAAGTGGATGTGTGTATAGCCGAGTGTTACTCCTGTTACCCATGGGTGGCACCATGCTGTGATTCTGCCTCAGTTGCTCAATAGGATACCTCTCATTGGTGTTGTTGACTCAAACACTACATCTGTGTGTGTGTGCTTCCAAAACACCACATCTCTGTGTGTGTTTGTGCGTGTGTGCGCCCTTGTGTGCTTTGTCAGCTTAAATTGGGGACTGGACCTCCTTGTTTGGACAAAAATAATACTGCTTCGGGGTAAGCTGGATTTTCCATCCACACAGAGCTGATTGTCAGTTCATCGAAAATCATGAAAGCATCTCACATATTGTCTCAGGATGTAGGAACTAGGTGTATGCTGTTAAGAGAAGAAAAAAATCAGTTAAGTGGAGTGACATTAAAGCCGATTCCCGTGGAAACATTGCACTATACTTACTATTGCCAGTCCTGCAGAGAGAGTGTGTTCAGACAGCCAGAGGCCACTGAGATGGTCACAATGTGACAGTATTCTTCTGAGTCCTAGACCTCCAGGGACGAAGAAAGGATTCCCATAGATCCACTGAGCACAACCTTGTGATTTTGACTTTGCTCGTGTGTTTCTTGCGTGTGTGTGTATTTTGCTAAGATGCCGAGGTGTAATAAATATCCACAGACGTGTTAAAATTGGCGTGCTGCATTTAGAAAGTGCAGAGAGACATCGCTTACCTCAGACATTGAAATGCTACTAAATCTGTTTTTGAGTTCTTTACTGGTCCCCTAAGATTCTAAAAGAAATCGTACAAACTCCTTCAAATGGTGTTCAATACCATGCCTTGGATTTGTGCTCATTTAATGCTTCCGTTTTCCTTTTTTTAAAAAACATTAAAAGTCCATTGTGCATTATTTGACAACTACATATCTCTAATTCTACCTGATTTTATGCTGTTAAGCGCTGAACCACTCCCATGGACGGACCAGAGTTTATGTACATCACTGGAGTGGGCTCAGCAGTAGTTAATGAGGGAGGGAAGATGTTTCTTATTCATGTTTGCCTACCAGATTTTCCCAGCTGGCCATTGAGGTGATTTCCCAGATGGTCACCTCTATAAAGCATGACTTCAGGTGTTGCAGTTGAGGCATTATGCAAATATCCTGGGCTTAATGTTCAGAGTTATCTAGTCGCATTAACATATTTTATGGACTCGCACCAAGGGAAAACTAGTCACATTAAAAACCACTACTGCAACAATCACTTAGCTTCTGCCTGCCATCTTTGAATATTCCAAAACTCCATTAAGGTAAATATTTGTGTAAACAGACCGGCGTGATTTATAGTGACAGCTTCAGTATCTGTAGACTTCCTGTCAGAAACATCACATGTGTCGCGCTGACATATGCTGCTGGATGGGGAAATGCCTGTATTGTTCTAGAAGTGGTGTGAGCGTTGTATCTTCTCCTAGCATATGGTTTTCCAGGACCGCTTGGGACAGCTTTTAGGGCTCTTCCTCCCAGATCATGGCTCACTGGGCTTGTTCACAGACCTCTATTGGCTTGTTAATCCAATACTGGGATCTAGCACTCTCTGATGATCCCATATCATCCCAGTGTGTAGTTTGTCTGCACACAGATTGAAGAAACTCGCACTAGGCTGGCACCTTTTTTTTTTTTTTTTTATTCATTATACATTCTAGTTAATGTAATCGTCCATATTTTCAATGACGATGGGTTAAATGAGTTATTTCACATTTTCCGTGTGTTTATGATTCATTATTATCAAAGCCGTGCTGGCCAGGAGAAAATAAACCCACTGCAAATAACCCCTGCCTATGTCTAAATACATAATAATCAGGTGATGTGTGGCGGGGTTTTTTTTCCCTGTAAGTGTGCCACTTATAGTAGGGCACTATAAATCCATTAGATTCACTCTCCCAGCAAATTACTTTTGGTCCGGTCCATTCAGACGGAGACTCAGACTGTTCTTTTCCCGTCTCTGTTTGGTCGTCACATTTGCATAAACACTGGAGTGTAGATAAGAAAAAAAAAGACAAATAAATGAAAACTTTATACTGTAAAAAGTGGATAGTGAAGACGTTGTACTTAACTTGAATAACATGGAACTTGTTATTATCATTATCATTATTAAAATAACACATTTTCATTTGACGCTGTGACCTATCAGAGAGCCATGCATCAGAGATGAGAGCCAGCGGCGCACTGACTGCAGCGATAACTGTTCAAATGTTAGGTAACATTTGGTAGCAGAGGGAACTTAAACGATAAGGAGAATTTCAATGGGTTGGCTAACCGGCTTTTTAGCTACACAGGATGACCTTTTAGAAGCGCGTTTTTTTCATTAGGTCCAAGAACTCGTGACTATTTGTAATCGGGATGTAATCAGGAAAACAAACAATAGGATAATGAGCAACGGGAAATGTTTGGTCATTGTTCTGCATGAATGGTTGAAATAAGTTAGTACTTAGCATTGACAAAATAAATTACATGATTTCCATGTTTGTTGACTAGTTTCCTTGTACAGAGTGTTTGTGATGGCTCAGTGCCCACCCGCTACCCCCGTCTGTCAGGGCTGACAGGCAATCTTTTAGTCATACACAGTAAGAGCATGAGGGCAATTAAAGAATGAAACCTAATATCTGGATTGGTATAAACAGCAATATGCAATGCGTACTATGCTAATTACCTTCCTACCTACAGCGCAACCATACATTACCTCCCAAGGATTGCACCATTCATTAAATCCATTCATTTGTGCTAATGAACAGCCTTGATACTAAAAGGCCTTTCTTTTCACTATTTGAATCCCTGTGCACTCATGTTCACATCGTCCCTCGGAGCAATCACAACAGGAAGCTAATGAGCATTATAGACAGGCAGGAAACAGAGCTCACATTGACAAAGCAACCAATAATCTTCTCTTCTCAAACACAATGAATCATCTTCATGGATTTAGTGGACATTTTAATTTTTCTAACTCATACACTTTATCACATCTTTATTATACAGTAAGTTAAATACTGAAATTCTTTCTGTTGTTCGACCCATCCCTGAGGAGTAGAGGCCAAGCACCATGGGAGCAAATTGGGGTTCATAATGTTGTTCGGTGACCCTATGATATGTAAACCGCTGGGATAGAACCAACACCCAGCCCTTTTGTAAGTAAAATCACTTGCACCTATGAACAGCTACATAATATTTCCACAAAATATTCTCAGCCTTTCCCTCCTTTTAAAGTTGATCGCCTCTACGCTTTCTCCCCTGTTGAGAAGCAGTTTGATGCCGACCTATTAATAAACTCAAGGACTGCCACATACTTGCCTAACCCGCTGCACTCTCCTCCGATCTAGTCATGTCGGTGTGTAGATTGGCCCTGCTGACACAAATCATCAATCTTCTCTTCTCTCTGGCTCTATTCCCTCCAGTTTAAAAATAGCCCCGGTATTAAAAAATCTGGAAGTGCCCTGGAAGACCATATTAACTGACCAATCTCTGATCTTTCATTTCCTTCAAACGCTCATGAACACAACGCTGCCAGTCAAATCCACACTCATAAGATCAATAATGACTTATGGCAGTCAGGGTCCAGAGCAGCCGAGAGCACAGATGGTGAACAAAGACCTGCTTCCAGTGGCTGATTCTGCTTGCCTCAATATACAACTTCTCTTAGATCTTAGTTTTGCTGTAGAAGGAGTCCATTATAATCGCCTGGTGTACATACTATCGGGTTAGAAACGCTACTGTCAATGGCACTCCCGGTTAAAGGTCGCCCACATAACCCAGTTAGTTAGACACTACTACTCATATCTACATTTCTCTTCTTTGACATATAATTCATTGCTAGGGCTTCGGCTTTCATTGCTATGCTGATGATACACAACTTTACATATAGACCAAGCCAAGATTGTTTGCATGATATTAATGCCTGAATGCGCCACAACTTCTCATTTGCTATCATCCTCACTCTTTTATTATGCATCTACTGTTTAATTGGGTCAGCAAAGTGTTCTTGGGTGACCTTAGAGGGGACTGATTTATAATATATTAAGAACATTATCTTGGAAAAGGGATTGGATGTGTGATCATAGCGAAAACTATACATTCAAAAATGGTGTAAAAGCAACATCAACTACCCTCCGTCCACAGCGGTCAAACAGCAGCTGAACCTTCAGACTCTGAAGGTGGGTCAGCCTCAAGTTTCTCTTCATCAAGGTAAGTGAAACTTGAAGCTAAAACCAATCTACTGCTACAAACATACTTCTCTTGTCAACATTTAATAGTCATGCTGTCCGGAGTAATTCTCTTGATGACAGTTCAAGGCAAAGAAGATCAAGCAGACAATGGGGCAGTTAAAAAGAAGGCAGATGGAATCAAGCAGGCTTGTTGTTAGGCATCAGATGACAGATTCTTCTTTTTTCAAAAAAAGAGCCATTGCCTTGTGTTTATTAAAACAGCTATTTTAATCAACTGAGCAGTTAATTGATTTGCCTAATTCATTAACTGCAGTGATTCTTGAGATTGACAGAAACCCCGGGCGGTGCCAGCATTTCAGGTGTGAGCTGGTTGCTAATTGAAGAACTCATCACGGAAGGATTTATCTCTCCCACAAAAAGAGAAAGGTGACTTTCCTCCTAATACTAACTTTGTAATCATCAATCACAGCAGGGATGAGACACTAACGTGTGCTAAAGATAAGATGAGTCAACAGAGACCATTCCCAACAACACGGTTTGAAGGACTTCACAGTTTATTTCTTAAATAACTGAATTTACTGTTCCCAGCGAGTGCAGCAAGCAGGTATCAGGTTTGACCTGAAAACTGATGTAAATGTCAAGACACCACCTATAATAGTTGCATATGCTTAGAAATTATTTCTAAGATGATCTCCCAGGTAGTTCCACAGACGGATCAAGGAATTTGTGGAAATGGGAACCGGCCACAGCTTGAATCTGATTGGGCCCTCAAGGGCTCCAGTTCCCTTCACAGCACTCCATTGGCTGGATTTGGAAAAGTTTTGACCGTCTTGAGACAAGTTAGTTTTACCCCACTGATGATGTTGGTGCAATAGTAATCCTGCTCAGTACGAGAGGAACCGGAGGTCCAGACATTTGGTGTGTGTGCTTTGCGGACGAGCTAATGGTGCAAAGCTACCATCTGTGGGATTATGACCGAACTGAACTCGGTGAGGAGAACTCGCCCTAACCCCTAAATGTACTGCTCAACTATTTTCTGGCGTGACAGCAAAGTGTTTCCGTACAAAATATTGCAATAAAAACCAACGACGGTAATACCCAAACCCTAGTCCACACTCAATGTCAGAACTCGACTGCATAACGAGAGAAATCCTTAAAGTAATCAGTGTTTGTAAATAGTCGAGAGAATGGAGAAACGGCAACACTCTCTAGAACACACTAACTACATCATATTCAGGAAGACATGTTCCCCCTATATGGCATAAACCTGACAAGAAGAAATGTTACCGATAATAGAAATTCTCAAGGAAATCGCCGAGAAATACTTAAGATGCTATAACGTCTAATGAATGAGGAAATATTTTATTTGTGCACAATCGCAATCCCAGTAGACATGTCTGCTAATTTTCTCAGTCAGACAGCAGCATTCTTCTCCTTTTTTCTTTCTTTTTTTGTTCCACACATTAAAGGGTTTGTTTTAACGCATTGGCATCTCCCTGGCACTCCAAATGAAGAGACTGCACTACTTAAAAGATAATGAGGAAACAATCTTGGCAGGTGCGATTGATCCCACCGTTTCATAGCGCAGGGATTATCAAAGGATTATCTAACAATAATTATGCACAAAAGGTCGACGCACTGCTTTCATGTTCACGCTGTGAGTGGCAGTGAAGTGCATGTGTGTGTGCGCGTGTGTCTGTATGTGTGTGCGTGTGTCTGTGTGTGCGTGTGTTTGTAAAAAGGGGGAATAAAGTCGCAAACATCACACGACCTTGAAAATCATTATCGGCAGCAAAAACACTGCAGTGAATTCAAAGCAAAACCAGCCCGACCTGCACACGGAAGACCTGGAAATCTGGGATGAGGCTTCCAATCACGGCATCTCTGAAGGCGTAGAGTCCACTGGGTCACAGCGCTCTGCGAACCTGATGGTGATTACTTGGTGACACCGGAGAATTACCACACATTTGCTGCTCATTGCCTGACCTCACACTTGAGATTAGAAGTAAAGATGCAAAGTATTATGGCTTCATGTCTCTAACCACCGACTCTCTCATCTCCTGCAGAGCCTGCAGGGAGTGTAAGTACAAAATGTATTGTTAGTGGTACTAAAGCTGCTACCCAGCAGTCCTATAAATGTCATATTCTCTTTTGTCGCCTATGATGCTGTTTCAGGTTTCTTTTTTAACACAGGAGGGCTGGCTGATGGTAGAAATCCAAAACAATAGGCAGAAACAAAACTTTACGTCTGACAGCAGTAGACATTGAAAAGATAGCAGAAGGCTGCTGATTCATGATGCCACGATTGAATCTAGAATGAGGTGAACTGGTATGCCGTGTTCTTAACATGCTGTTCCTGGGTGTACAAATGTTAGTTGGAACAGTGGTGGAAGCAGCCAATTAGATGGGAGATGGATGGATGTTAAATCTTGGATTGGTCAGGCAGATGAGTCAGGAAAACCTCTGAACGGTGATCGTTCTACGGAGGTCTCTGTCAGAATTGTCCGCAGAAACTAGACAATAGAAGGCAGTGATTCTTTTTTTAGAGTGGGATTGATTACTGGAATCAAGTCCCGTAGGGAACAACGGTCTAAAGCAGACATTAAAGCTGCAGGCAGTCCAAGTAGAGGGCTTAAAGGATCAGTTCACCCGAATCATGGACACCAGAAACGATCCGCTGCATTTCTGGGGGATTTTTCATGGCACAGTGATGGTGACCTTTAGTTGTTCCCTGTGTCAGAGGGCAGAATTCTTATCAAAACCCTGGATAAAACCAAAAGTATCTGGATAGCTCTACACCAAAAAGGGGTTGAAACATGTTCTTACGATCTGGGTGAGCTGCCCCATTTTTATTTTTCTTACGACCTGGTCTTATCTCCACTACTGCTATCATCCGTTACATATCAGTTTAACTGATGAAATCCGCTGCAACTTCGCAACAAACACATTTTCTGAGTTGAATCATTTTAGAGTTACCTAACTTTGAGGCTAATGCCAGATCAACATCAGCTGTTATCAGTCATTTGACAGTGGATAGTCATTTCAGCGTCTGGGAGGCCGTTTCTTTTGTGAAAGTGTTTTGAAAGTGCAGGTTTGAAGTTGAGGTCTTTGTATGTGAGGAGCACCTTGCACGAATCTGAAATCCCGTTTCCAGAAATGGAAGGATGTTTTGGAGGGACCGTTGCTTTCCATCCAAACCATTCTCTTTTTTCCTTATCTTTTTCCTACACTCTTACATTCCATTTTTGGAATAAATCTTAATAAAGGATCCAATTAAGTATTTATTTTTCATTTGTATGTTTCAAAGCTTGCCATATGACTTTTTGGACCGTTTGTGTAAAGTCGAGGATGAACAGCACTGAAATTGATCGGGTCTAATCTGCGGTATGATGACAATTTATTCTGATTTTATTTATTCATTTTATTGAATGGTGAACAGACCAAGGGAACAGAAAATACTAGCAAACTCATTTCAAAGTCTCCTCTCTATCAGTAGTTTTTCACCGAATCATTTGAACAGACGGGAAAATATATTTTTCCAGTTACATTTAAAATCAATCAGTAGTTGACTTACATTATCAACAAAAAGGGAACTTGGTAAACGCCTAGGCTGATTTCTTTCTTCTGCCACAATAAAACTGTAAAAGTGGACTTTTGCTCCTTATATCTGTTCCTGCAGTCAGGAGCAGCTGCACCTAAGAAAACACTAAGGTCCATCTGCTCCTTTGCCTCCAGGTCCATTTCACATTAAATGTGAGCAAATTGATGTGTTTTCTTGTTTTTAATGCATCGACACTGACACATGTTGAACGCCTGGAGAACGTGAATGCACTCGCCAGTTTTTAAAAAATGTGCTTTCTACTTACTAAACCGTGTGTGCGACTTACTAATACGATTTATTTAAGCGTTTACATTTTTCTTTTCTTCAGTTATTATAGAAATTAGATACTGTCTAACGGGCCACATATAATTGTTCTGCGGCTCGGATGTGGCCCACGGGCCTTGAGTTTGATGTATGTGGTGTAGTGGATCCATATGGAGGATCTCTACATTTCTGGCTCCCCTTCATTATGGCATTTCTAGAATAAATTAAACTACTGAATTTTGGAGATGGTCCAGATAAGGATTAGGATTAAATTTATCTAAAAAGGACTTTTTGGTCATTTGCAGCCTATAGAGATCGTGATTACATAATCCAAAATAAATTGGATGCGTCACCACCCAATCCAACGTGATACTTGCTGCCAAAGAAATGGTTTGTGTCACTTAACGAGGTCAAGGTGAAAAGGATAATCAAAGCAGAACAACAATTAGTCCAAGAAACACTGCCAGAGGTTTGGTCAACCCTCTCATGATACTGTCCAGCATGTGCGCTTGACTAGAGTAGCTCTAAAATATGCCCAGCGTGTTGAGGGGAGGTGTGAAGATGACTCACTGACACAAAGGTGTGTGAGGCTCACCAGTAGTGGAAGAGATGTTCACGTCGATGCTGATCTCAGGGATGCCCCCTCCCTTCAGCGCAGCCACACATGTGTACGTGCCAAAGTCGGTAAACTTCAGATCTATAATGTCCAAGTTGGTGGTCCCGGGGGAAATGTCGGGATCAGTCTGGGTGATGACCATACGCTCTGAGCTCCGCAGGGCACGGCCATTCTTCAGCCAGCTGAACGTCAGCTCCTCTGGGGGCGTCGCCTCCACCTGGAATCATTCAGTGTGTTGTTATATTGGTCAGTAAATATAGCAAGCTAATTCGGGCATATATGTTTGTTTACATGTTTACTCTACCTGACAAGATATCTTGACCTCACGTCCAATCTGGATGTTGTCATCGTTGTGGTAGGGGTCAGGGGTGATCCAGAACCGCCCTTTTTTCAAAGCTGTGAAGAGATAGTCCATTTGATCCAAACTAGTATTGCATTGTCTAACACGCTGCACTCATTACGGCAACTCCTTTAGACGCCTTCTTTAATACGGTTTTGCTGGTGGTTTGAAACTTTACTTAAACTAGGCCTACACTGTTGACCCCGACAGCATGGTATATCCACAAAAAGCCCCAATCCACTGTGATGTACAAAGCAATCCACCTGATTGGACTCCACAAATAAAAAGTTATGTCCCAAGTAAAAGGTAAAATATGAACTATTAGGGTCAAACATGATGAATACAAGATAGATTTAATTCGCTCGATTCATATGCAGCAAATTTTGACTAAACGGATTAGAAATTATGGAAATTATGAGATCCTTCATCTTAGTACCTGCATGCTATTGGATTTATCAAAAAAAACATTACAAAAAGGTTAGTTGACTTTTGCATATGTTTCAAACAAAACAACTTGACAAACCCAATCCATATCTGCAATATTATTTTGTGAGAAAGCACAGACAAATATAGCTCCTCTTGCTCGTCTATTAAATAGTATCAAAAAACAATTAAGGCTCCAGGTGCATCTGCTCCTTCTGAAAGTTTTGCATAATGCCGGAATAAATTTTCATTGCACATTAAACCGTACTGTTCAAATGTGCCATACTTTCTCCATCGTTCAGTTGCACGGAAGGATCAGGTGTCAATCAGCCAGCTGATAGAGCCGCCCTGAGAGTGACAGCGCGGGCAGAATATATCTACTGGGTGCGCCACTTTAGTAACGCCGTTGTGAAATGACAAACCAGTAGACATGGATTTGACAACTGCAACGAGCCTCCTAAAACAACAAGCAAAAGTTTAGCTTTTGTTGCTGTGGAAAGGTCACACAGAGAAATTATCAGATAAACCCGAATCATGTTCCATTTGAAGACTCAAGCTTTGAGCTGACATTTATATTGATAGCTACGCAACGAAGGATCCTACAGTATTGATGTAGTTGCAGCACACACACACACACACACACACACACACACACACACACACACACACACACACACACACACACACACACACACACACACACACACACACACACACACAAATCTGCATGCAGAAACACACTGTGAAATTGGAGCGATACCTAACAAAATAACCACCATTTCTTATCCAATTAGGTTTGAAAACTCCATTTTCAAAGCGTGGCTTCTACAACGGAAAAAAAAAAAAAGGGAAATAATTTCATTATATTGCATGCTGTATCCAAACCCTGCGTCTCTTGTTCAATTCATCTCTTCAGCAAAAAAAAACAAAAAAAACCTGACGCCATCATGGAAATCTTTTCATCTAGCAATACCCAAGTGACATTATCATATTCAGTTTGGTTAGAGGAAAGCGAAAAACAAAACCTGTGTGTCAGATTTAAACACGGGAAATTGAATGTGCAGAGCATTACGATGCCTGCCAAGCTGCACATGGAGGGGAGAGACAAGTGACACGCGCCTCCTTGACACGATCTTCCTCCTCACATTTGAAATCGTTGTTGGCAGGCAGACAATCCTATTTCTGACACGTGTCGCGTACAAATATGACAATCATGTCAACGCGCTCTAAAAATGCTCACAAACATCACTGTACATTTGTATTACACCGCTCTTGCATTAAAGGCGTTTTCATTCTCTTGACACTCGCGCTGAGTGTAATTCAATGGTTATACTACGGCAGGAAGTGAGGCAGTTATCAGAATATTGTACGCAGCAGATGTCTGTGACCTTTATAGATATGGCCATAATGCAAAGAATTATCCGCATCCCACGTTCGGCTCTCGTCTGGGCTCGGCTCTGAATGAGAGTTAACATCTTCAATATACACGGCCAGATTGAATCAGCTTCTGGCTAACGAGAAAATATGAGGTCCATGGCACAGACGCCATTACGGAAGCATATTTGTGAGGCAACTCCCAAAGACAGATTTTTAGTCTTCAAGATAGTTTGTTGAAAAGGCTTCGATGTCTCGGTGTCGACCTCAGCAGAGTCAGAAGCTGTTTCTTAAGGATGTAATATTTCATACGCAAACACATACTTCTGCGCATCAGAGTCGCCGCGCTGTCACCTGTGAGGGGCGTATAAATATTTGGATTAACGACACACACCTCCTTTCACATTCCTCTTTCGCTCCAGCTCTCCACATTATTCTGTCGGCAACTGCAACGCGAATCTCGCAGTGTGCGCCTCCTTTATTCACTGATTGTGGAATGGTGATCTTTATATACTAAGGGTATTTGCTCGAAAAGTATGCAATCCCCTGAGTTGTACTAACAATTCCCAAAAATTTAATATGAAGCTATGTCATATTGTCTTTTTTTCCCGACATAGTGAGTAAAAATATGAGCAATTAGAGTAAAACATGATATACTTATGACGGATCTCCTCCTGTCAATTCATATGCACCAAGTTCGGACTACATTAGACAAAAGGTTGAGAAATTATGGCCCAAAAACGTTAAGAGATAAAGCTCAATCTGGTGTCAGTAATATACCACCGACTTTTGCCAAAATCATGAAAATAACCCATTAAATAGTTTTATGACATTAAGCGTTAACAGGACCATTTCCACGCGGCCGATGACATTTCCGTAATATCCCAAATGTTTTGGGCATGTAAAGAACGTTTTTTTGTTGTTGTTCTTAATTAGAATTTCCCATTTTTATTTGCAATTACACAATAAATATTTATTTTAATTTTGCTAATTGGGAAATACAATAATACTGTATCCATCAGATATGCTGTGTGTCATTACATGACAATATCATGTTGAAAGAACTATAAAGTTACATATTTGGGAATAAAAACAAGGAACTTTCATTGCATTAATGTGACAGTTAAAAATGCTGGGATTAACATAATTGTGTTCAGTAAACGGAATACAATTTTTCCTTCACTACGTTCAGATTATCTGCATAATGTAATCTATTAAGGTAAGCAGTGGGTTCATTTGCCTCAAAGTGTTTAGTAATAATTTGTTTTTTAATCTTTTTCACCCATTTAATTCCACCTACTTTCATGGAACTGGTTGATATAACTAATTTAAGTAAATATGACGTTTTATTTCTTAGTGTGTTTGTTGAATACAGTATATATTAACTCATTAGGGAGGAATCGGGGAGGCATGGAAATGATGAACCCAAGCACTTAAACTCCTGGATCTTCTTTATATTCCTCATCCTCACTGCTCCATCTTCCTCCCTTTCATTCACCCACATGTATTCTGTCCTCTAGCAACTGCCTTACATTTCTCTCCAGCGCATACCTCCACCTCTCCATGTTTTTCCTCAAACATCATAGTCCTTGGAGACTCCTGCCTGACCTCGTCTGTCAGCCTGTCCATAACCATAGCAAACAAGATGTGGCTCAGAGCTGATCCTTGGTGCAGTCCCACCTCCGCCTTGACCCCACCCGTCACTCCTACTGCACACCTGAACGCTTTCATGCTGCTCTCATATTCTGGACCACTCTGACATATTTATCCACCACTCCAGAATTCAACATAGAATGAAAATAGAATAAAAGTAAATTATGAAGTACAGACGGTTTAAATATCCCATTACCTGGCTAATACTGCATCCATCAGATACGCTGTGTGTCTATGAGACGACAAAATTACATCTTCTCTATTCAAGTAGAGGAATAGCGCCCCCCAGATTTATTCACACCATTTAAAAATGGGATGAAAAAATGTCTTCATTGTCTATACCCATGATCTCTAATTGAAATCATTCACAAAAATATAACTTCTAACTCCAGCAACAACATTAAAGGAAACATTTCATTCCTAAAACAGAACAATTTCTTGTCTCTAAAATATGTCTGCCACAATTATCCATAACCCCCGCATTTAATATTCATTACAGCCCCCTTTTTTGCCTTACTAAGAGCCCTGAGTCTCGCTCTGAAGGGGGTCATGAGGTTCGAGAACACTGAGAGAAGATCTGAGACCGTTCCGTCAGTGCCGACGGTTCTCCTCTGCAGCACATCCCAGAGATGTTCTGCGGGGTCCAGGTCAGGTGACCTGGAAAAACAATTATTTTATGAACTGTGAACCATTTTTGAGTTGATTTTGGATAGTTTCTATGACTTTCCTTCTTGCTATGCCACCCCCATCCTTTATTTTCTGTTGCCAAAGCCTCTATTTTGGTCTCATCTGACCTATGACCTCGTTCCATTGAAAGTCTCAGTCGTGCTTGGCAACCTGTGAGCACTTTAGCTTGTGTGTGGATTACAACAGAGGCTGTTTTCTTGCTATCCTTCCAGAAAGCTTGTGTTGGTTTTGGTGTTATCTGAGGCGGGTTAAGGAGAATTTATCACACCAAGATTCCGACTCTCCAGCTGTAATCCTGGACTGGAAACTCAGTTTACAGACATGTCCTCTTCTCTGCTGCTATTTAACATCTCCAGTCTCTTTAAACGTCTTTATTATTGTTCTACCTGTTCGAACAAACGTTTTTTATCCATTAATTCATCGCCAGATTTGTGCAGCTCTAGAACTTTTCTTCCCAGAATACTGCTGTGTTCTCTAGTCTTTCCCGCAGTGAAGAATGTCAAAGAGAATTAGATAATCATAACACTCACACACTCATAATTATACCCCAGAAAAACAGGAAGTGATTGTTCACCACTTGAGGGTTCCTACTCAAACAGGTGAACCTAAAAATATAAAGTGGAAATATGCTTCAGTTACCTGGTACACAGGATTTCCTTCGGCTGGCAATAGATGCGTTGCACAAGTTAAAGAGAAAAAAATTATTTTGATGTTAAGAAATTACGTTTTTTTTACATTTTTTTTTTATTTGAATAAAAGGTGAGATTTCTGTGAATAATTTGCATTAAAAATCATGGGTATAGAAAATAAAGACATTTTTTTGCATCTCGTTTTACTCATTTTTTTTAAAAGGGGGCCAACAATTCCCAGTTGCTGATGAAGTCAGAAAATTACAAATCGTAATGGGATATAATGTAAAATAAATGAAAGGGAATAAATTGATGACTCTAAATTGCCCGCAGGTATAAATATGAGCGTGGATGATTATTTTTCCCTTTGTGTTGTCATATCATGAAGTGGCAGTAGAAAATAAATGAACATCTATTTAATGGAATGGAGTGTCTGTTTCTTTTCAATACACGGAGTAAACCTGTAGTGCCATCGTATTGCTTTCCATTATTTCGTCTTTAATTTGTATCATTGTGTGCTTTCTCGACATCAAGATAATCTGAGAAAAAGGAACCATTTTTGAAAATGTGACGAGAAGGGAAGTCAAATATTTCTGGTTAAATTTATGATGAAAATCGATAGACGTAACAAAAAGGAATTTACCAATAATGTACAGATACGTTTTCATACTTTATTACTTCGTGCCTGAATAGTAATACATATAAAAAGAAAAACCATCCGCCTTAAGAACACAATGTATACACAATGGATTTCTTCAGGTCGATTCAGATGCACCAAATTAGGACTAAATCGGACCAACGCTTGAGAAATAACTGTCGAAAACTTTTGGAGATAAATCTCCCCCTAGTGATGGAACCATACAACTAAGGTTGCCCAAAATCACTCCGGTTTTTCCTCGCACTAAGGTCTATGTGGGTATAAAATGTGAGAAAGATCCATGAAACATATTTCGATTTATCGCGCTAACACGAAGGATCTGTGGCGGGCGGCGATGACGACTCCATAATATAATTATTTACACAGAGGATGAAGAGATTACAGCTCACACTGACCTGACCACTCCACTTTTTAATATCTAGGATAATACCTCCGAGGAGAGGTGCTATTTTATCATACTGATCAGAAGATGTCAACACCAAGCATTAGAGGTAATCTTTATTTTATTTTCATTAAAAAAAAAAAGCATCCG
Source organism: Lophius americanus (assembly GCA_037951165.1). NCBI lineage: Eukaryota > Metazoa > Chordata > Actinopteri > Lophiiformes > Lophiidae > Lophius > Lophius americanus. The sequence continues at coordinate 2,462,911 of JBBDHG010000104.1, read as the reverse complement.
CCTCTTCCTCTGTGTTCAACGTTGAGTTGAAGGAAATCAGCTGCTCCGTCAGCAGCATGCAGATTCAGATTACATAAGCACAGATATTAATTACAGGCCAAACTAGCAGTAGAAAAATCTGATTAAATTTTGATGCTCACTCTTCAGTCGCTACTTTTCCCAGCCCTCTTCCTTTAGTGACTCAGCCGCCCCTCATTTCCGTACAGACCTGCAGAGCAAATAGCCAGTGCTGCATATGCGCACTCATGCATATTTCAGAATCCCCCCCCCCCCCCGCACCGTCCCCTACATTCAAACCTCCTTTCACGCAATTTTATCTGACCATAAATATTGAATAGTAAGTAGGCATTCCTGCAAATCGACTAGATTTGTGTACACAAGAGATAAGTGAGCATTACTTCCTCTGCTTGTAGTGAATTTTGCTGGACAGCTGCAGTGACCAAAATTTTGCTTATTTCCTTATTCATTGGAGAAAAACATAAAACTGTAGTTTCTGTCTGAGGTGAGGCTTTATCAGGGGCGTTCACCCTTTCCTCCCAATTTCTGATAACAAGTTGATGGCAAAAGTCACATTAATCTTTAAGGACGAGGCCATTTGGAAATGGAAATTACTCTGAAACTAAACTGTATGGCCGACCAACACGCCGGGAGAATTCAGCAGAAGCTGCCCAGAGTCTGGTGTCAAAGCTGACAAGTAGAAATGTGAATCTGTGAGACTGTCCCGGCTTCCCTGTCTCCGTCATGGAGCTGATGAAAGAAGGACAGAAGCAGTAACGATACTAACAGACTGTCTGATAAGATCCCTCATGCAATTCTTAAAATGTCAGACATCTGGTTATCCCACTTCCTGTTGAAGGAAGACAGTAACAAACACTAATGGGATGTGATGTAGACGGAAAGAAAAGGAATCCAATTCAGCCTGGAATTGTCGCGAAAAATAACAGAAGCCTTATGTGATTGATTTCTCTTTTTACAACTTTGTCTTCAACGCTCTACTTTCCATCCCACCGGAGTGTTCACTGACCCAAACAAATGTTATTTCCAGTTGTGTGCTCTGAGTGTGTTACAGTGAAGAATAAACTGACATGTCATAGAGGTGACTTTGTCCAGTAGAAAAAAAAGATGCCAAACATTAATATGTTGAAGACTATGATATATAAATATATATTAAAGTGCGTGTGGTAAACATTTCAGTCTATTTTTTGGACGGCAATTCAACATTTCTTCCCGGAGAGTGGTGTGTCACATACAACGGTCTATAAATCCTTTATTTTACCGAGTAAAATCTTCATTGAGATTAAAAATCTTGGCCTGACGGGCAAAATTGGCCTTCTTAAAGCCCCAATTTCTGACCAAACTTCATGAATAGTTCCCTCACTGATGTGTAAATAAAGGTCTGATTAGGCTTGTATTTACACATATTACGCTTTTATGCAAATCTTTTTGAAACATGGCGTTCAATTAGGGGATAACTAAAGCAGAGAAACGTCAGTACAACAATATAATGGAAGCACACGTCTCGCCAACCATGTGGAAGATGAAGCATTGTTTTGAAGAACACTGCCAGTATCATGGGCACTGGTGCATAAAACACAAGTCAACATAAGCACACACAAATTTGGCATGAATTATTGATTTGTTTCCTTTTATCACCTCCGTAGCTTCCTGTCATTGACTGTGACAACCTGCAGATGAAATAGAAACATCTACTGTGTGGAGCTACATTCTACACGGAAACATGAAGACAGGAAATATAGCTCCTACTGCGGATACGTTTCAATTACTGCCATGGCTTAGTTGAATTGTCTGCTGTTCCCTGCTGAGGTTTGATTGTTTATTAACATTTATTGTCACCGCTTTTTCCGTCCGGTGTGACTGTTTGTCCCAACCGGATATGTTTCATCCGTGTCTCGTTGTCACGCGTGTCTCGTTAGATCTATTATTAGAATATGTGTTTTCCGCTCGGCAGTCTGTTGTGTAGCTTTGCATCACTGGCTGGTTGTTTTCTCAAGATTTTGTTTCTGCTTTCTATGTTTTCTCAGCTTAATGGCTTTTGTCTGCGTATCAGATTTAGATTTTGTGAGCAGATATCGTATCAGCCGCTTTGGAATTGGATTCACCGTGAACTGGACTTGTTTACTCGCTCCATGGACTTATTTTCAGACGTCGCTTCATGAAGACTGTTTGCCTCATATTGAACTTAACCCTGGTTTACCTTTTGCCTCTGCATGTATTAATTTATATCGCTGAAAAGCCGGATGCGAATCCTAAAATCACCTGCGGTTTGACACGATGGATATTATAAGCATTCTTTTGGATTTTTATCGTGCATACATACATGTACAATTCATTTTGCGGTACTTTAGCTTGAAGCAAGCTTTTAAGATTCTCCCTAGCTTTAAAAGCCTGTGGGAATAACGAACGGTGGCCTGTACATGAAAAGCACAGATAACCACACAAAGAGAAAAACCACTGTTGAGGTCTTCTTCTACACAGAGCTCATGTCACACGCCAGGATTACAATTACACCTCTGGGGAGCTTCTTAGCAGGGCAAAAGTATGAAGCCCTCACATATTGGCTTTGACATGCACGTACGTAGGCTCATAATTACAAAGACACAATGGCGATGCAGCGGCACAGCAAGAAAAAGGATGTTTGAATGCACCCCCTCGCCACTTTCCCCGGCGCATTCCTCCCGCCTTTGTTCGTTTGAGTAGAAAGACAAGCCTCACTCCGCTCCCGTTCTTCTTTCTGCTCATCAGTTCATTGGTCCAACTCATTTTTCAGTCAAGCCCGTCGGTCCGTCTCAGCAAGCATCACATTCTGCTCTCCATCCTCTCTTGAAGAGAATATCAGCGTGTGAATCCGAGCTCATCTCACGGCACCAGATGGGTGCCGTGAGATGAAGCATTTACAGGGACTGCTATTTCTTTAACCCAGCGGCAATCCCTCAAACGTCACTCTCCGCTTCATCATCCGCTTCTACCAAGGTTAAATACAAAAGGACAACTTGTATTAGCATCGGCTCAGAGCAACATGAAAAAAGTCCCACGCATCTTTACGCCACCATACAAACATCTTTCCATTTCCTTTCACAACACCGTGTATCAGCTTACAATATCAGCCACTCACACAAATCCATTCTCGAAGGGAAATGTATCCTAAAAGGCTGCTGGAGACTTTCATGCAGAACATGCTGCTTTAATTTCCGTTAAAAAAAGGATTCACGCGTGCACACAGTCACTAAACGCACACACGAAACAGGTATGTCTACATGTACAGGCGCACAACCAAATACTACACATATATAGACACAGACACACAATTCTAGGGCGGCAGCCCAAGAGACTGGCCTACCAGGGCCAACTCTGACCATCCAGCCATTACATCTGGCATTCATGAATGGAAATGCATTCAGCTTTTGAGCCGGATGAATTCCAAAGCAAATTTGATAAGGGTCATTCACATGTTGATTCACACGCTGAAAACCAGCTTTTTACAAGGTTCCTCATGATTGTTTTCTCCACACCCAACGCTCCAAACATAAACAGCAGGGGGCTCGCACTGAAAAAGATTGCTGTTTTGCTCAGTTCTTAACAGCTTGCTTCCAATCAGGGTTACAAGGTGTGGATGGTGGTCCTGTGTCTGATGTTGTGTTTACGCTCGGGTGCGTGCAGAGGGGTTTGTGCAGTTGGTCGTGTCCGTGTTAGCGGGTCAGAGTGATGGATGGCTCGGGTATAAACACTTCACACCGGAATTTGTCAGCAACTCCTGGAGGAATTGTCAAGAAAGTCCAGCAGCAGCAATTTATTTAGAATCTTTTGATAGTTTCCGCCATGCTCATTTCTCCACATCACACAGGGGGAAGCACATTGTTTTTGTGAAAAGAAGGGAAGCAACATGCACATTTGTCAGCTCCTCTGGGCGCCAGGAGACGGGAAAACAAAATGCCAGGGTAGTTGCCCATTTTAACACCATCGAGAGACAAATCTGTTTCAATTCACCAACTCTCCATTTGAGAGCTGCCGACTGTCATTTGATCCTACGATGAAGAAAGGAAGGAAGAACCAGGAGTTTCTTCTCCGTGTCACCCCAGATATATCCCAAAGAGGCGAATATAAAGGGGATGAAAGTGGAAATCCGTGTATTGAGCTGCAATTGAATACACGTTGCAGACGCCCAATCCATAAACCGGATCTTGTCAGGAGGAGGATGCGATGCCAGAAGCCTGCAGGGCTTGCTGTGGAGAGGGCCAAGCCCTGGAAGGTGGTCTTGCTGGGAGGACAGCATGGCCAGACAAGCAACCATCTGCTGGGAAGAGTTGTGTGTTTCAACACACATGGCCCTGTTTGGTAACGGCAGCACGACGGAGCTACTCAAAGTGTGAGGAGGAGGAAGAACAAGCTGAGGCAGGCTGAAGCCGTAAGGCCACAGGATGACCCTGCCCAACGAGGAACATGACACGGATTTAGCACGTATCAAAATACACAAATACATAGACGCCATTTCTTCTAAAGTGACTGCAATTCCAAACATTCATTCTTCACAGAACAAAGACAGTTTTCTTGTTTAAAGTCAAGATAGACACTCACACACACACACACACACACACACACACACACACACACACACACACACACACACACACACACACACACACACACACACACACACACACACACACACACACACACACACACACACACACATTCTTTAACCGTCTCACCCAGAATTGCCTGGTCGAAAGTTTAAGAAATCCATGATTGTTTGTGGTTGTTTGATAATGATGATGATCCACTTCAAACAAGCTGAAGCACAAACAAAAACATAGAAAAAAAAAAAAAAGAAATTCTTTCTTTTACCTTTCTGAATATCAGTTTTAGTCATGTCCAATAATTCTTTCTGTTATTACTATCTGTTATTGTTATTTTTATTTATTTTAAATGCTGCGAAAATTCAATCACCTCTAGGATATGCCGAAACTTACCTCTGGGTGAAATGTGCGCAGAACTGTCCTGTAGTTTTAACGTAATCTTGCTCACAAACAAAGAGACACACGGAATTTGGAAAATATACCCAAAAGTCATTGCAACCTTTCAGCTTAGATTAATATTAATTTAGACACCAGAGAGTTTCCCATCAAATCCCATCCCTTGATTTCAGTTTGTCTTCCTTTTTAATTGGCTTTACTTTTATAATCGATGTCCTCTCTCAATGTCCTATTTGTGGAATTTGTACTTTGTGAGTCAAGAGCGAGATCTCAAGGGGGCTGATTAGGCCTCATTTTTTTCTGCTCACTCTGTTTCTGATTGACTATTGACTAATTAACTATCGATCTCACAAATGCACCAACAAGCAAGAGCGTTCATCAATGTCATGTGAATGTTCCCAATGTGTCTCCTGTTAACTTTTTTTAAACCACAATTTACTTCATCACATCCCGATACGTCATTCTCCCACATTTAATTATAGCATTCTTAGATGTCTCTGGTTTGGATTTCATTACCCCGAAAGTCACACTTCTAGATGTCTTGTCGGTTGATTTATTTAGCACCCTCCCTGTCTGAGGGTATTATCATTAAACATCTAAGCGGAGCGAAACCGACGTCAGAGATGGATTCGAGCAGAACATTCAGTGCTACTGACCAGCATTCATTCACACAGCAAGAGAGATATGATGGATTTGAGAAGCCTGACCAGTAGTTTACCCCTTAAAAAACATAATTTTTTAACAGGTGATTATGGGAAACATTAAGAAAAGTCGGAGGTTTTGGATACAGCACTTCACTGATTGACACATCGATGCCATTGGATCACACCTTGTATTAAGTCAAGTGGAATTAGACATATGAGTCCAGTTTAACTTTAGAAAGGACTAAAATCACATCTTTATTCACACGTCATGCAAATTCAAGGCAAGGTGATGATGCTTTCGTCTTATATTGCCAGGATCCCATATGAGAACTTCTGTCAACTGGAAGCTCAAACACATCTGAGTGTGAAATTTATGGCAGTGGTTGGCTGCACTGAGTGTGCTCAGTGACTTATTTGCTGCCATGGGAGACCTAATTTCTTAAGACTTCAACTGTATGGGCACTTTCACGATGCAAGGTGGGGGCTTATCTGGCAGGGGAGCCATCTGCAATGATTTGTTGATGATTTGATTTTCATCCTAGGGAGAATATTGCTGCATGAATGAAAGAAAAAAAGTGGAGTACAGACGTGACCCCTTGATGGAGCTCTGGCATATTCTCCACATGAGATGAGAGAAGAAAAATTTGCGAGAAACCCACTGAGGCAAAATGTTAAAATTTTGGAAAATGAAAACTTGGATCATCCCATGGATGGTGTTTATTTTGGAAGCTTCAACTTCTCAAGGAATCTTTTTATTCAACAGTGAGAGGTTTTGCTTTGCGTTGAAATCCTCTGTTCTGGTCAGCCTGGTCACAAACATGCATCATTTAATAACCTATTCTAAGTATCAAACCAGTTTTCCTTTAATTTGCTGTGAAAATTTAAATGTCTGGTAATGTATTAATTTTAGCAGTAAAAGTTTTTTTAAATTATTTTAAAATATATTTCTGAATTGTTATGGTGTTATAACAAAATTGTAATTTAGTATTTAATTACTACATTGCTGGATTTCTGTAGAAATGTAAATTTCCTTCTATCCAAATGGACAGACATCAATGTGACACACATGCAAAGCGTCTAAATTTTTGATTAATTTAGTTATTTCTATAATGAGTTATACCACGGACATTTTCAACTGCTGTGCCACTCAGGTGGGGATCAGCTCGGAGGAAATAATTTCCCTGATAACTGTCAGCGGTGGTCATTATGTTGCTCTGGATAAATTAAGGTTAAACAAATCATTTGAGTAAATTCTTTTTTTTTCATTCATTCGCAGCCTCAATAATTTTAGAGTAACTCAAGTCTGCCGCTGCACAAACACAACACCCAGACATTATGTTGAGCTTTTAGTTCTCTTAACTAATTAGCTAGATCGGGTCATAATCTTACATAAATACTTCACAGAGGGACCGCGGTTTCATTTTCTTAGCCGATCACAGATTTTTATAAAATCCGACTGACCGTTACCAAATATATTTTCTTGAGCGTTTTAAAACCATAATTGACAGCATCGATTCTCTCTCTCTCTCTCTCTCTCTCTCTCTCTCTCTCTCTCTCTCTCTCTCTCTCTCTCTCTCTCTCTCTCTCTCTCTCTCTCTCTCTCTCTCTCTCTCTCTCTCTCTCTCTCTCTCTCTCTCTCTCTCTCTCTCTCTCTCTCTCTCTCTCACACACACACACACAGCAGGCTCGTGGCTGGAAAATCAAACTACGCCTCCCAGCGCTGATCGATCAAAACATCAAACAGTGGTTAATTAAGAGTTACTTTGGCATTATTATGATTGTATCACATATGTTATTGGAGCATAAATCACCAGTGTCTACCAAGGGTCGCCGACTGTTGCAGCCAACAGGAACTTGCTAGTAAGCAGTAATGGGAGAAACTGGTGATATCTCAATGGTTATGATAAAATACAACATGGTCATTTTGATCTCTAAGACTAACGATCATAAACTCATATTTCACATTATTCTCCTTGTAACACTAAATGCTCCACATGTACTCATACACATGACATCTGCTCACCTCGCACTACAATGGTGGTGGACTTCTTGGCCGGGTTTCCCACGTTGTTGCTGGCCACACAGCTGTAGACCCCCGCCTCGTCTGAGGAGATGGCAGGAAGTGTGAGCGTGCCACCTTTCACCACGCTCCTTTGTGGCAGGCTGTCATTACTGCTGACCCAGGTGAGAGTTGGGGGCGGCTCTCCGCCTGTGGTGATGCACACCAAGGACACCGTCTGGCCTGGATTCACTACGATCGGATCCTCCACCAGCAGCTTGATGGACGGAGAGGCTGTAGAGGACATTGCAGAATATTTCCGTGCATCCTTTATAGAAATAAGAGTCGGGGTTTTCACAGAGTTCTACTATTCTTATAAAATGAAGAAGAAAAGTTCCATTTCCTCAGAGTACCTGTTTTATTGGTGAGTCTGAAGATAACACTGCGGTCGGGGATCCCACACACGTTTCTGACGGAGGCGATGCAGCTATAGTTGGCATAGTCCTGAGGACGCAGGTTCTTCAGCTTCAAAATCTTCGTTTCCCCCTGCAGCTCGGACCAAACCAACACTGGTATGCAAATGTGTGCCAAACATATCTACATAATTTAGTTACAGAAATGCAGAAACTAGAAACTGAGAGGTAGATGACAAAGGCCAAAAGGCGCAGGAGAAAAAGGTCAGAGGGATGAATATGTATGCGGCCAAGCAACAAATAAAAGGACGAAGCTGAGGTCAGGGATATTACTACTACAAAAATCAGCCTGGTGTTTCATAACGGAAACAAAAAAGAGCACCACTGTCTTTTCAATGCCCCTTAAGTATTTTCAACATGAATATACATCAGTATGACTTCTGTAGTGGTTTCCTCCACTAATTCACCGCGAATGCGTGTTTGATTCAAGCTACGATGGGCTGGAATCAAACATCTTCCTTCCACCTTTATCTGCACGATTCCAATGTGTGGGAGATAGGATGGAGAGGGAGGTGGGAGATTAAATAAGTCGACACCATACAGCAATCACTCACGTCTATCGAGGTCTTTCATGTCCAATGAGGCACATGGATAGCTTAATTGTACAGAATTAGTCATGGAAGCTGTACTCCGCTTCCCTTGTCTCCATCAGCTACTTAGCATCGACGCAAAATATCAGGAGATGAGGATGGTGGTAAGCTTTACTCACAGTAGGGGGGCATGGAAATGCAAGAGGCTGGCGAAGGAATGAAAAGGACAAACACATTAAACAGAATGCACTGGGGGATTGTCAGCGATACCGATGGGAAGATTGAATACTTAAGTACAAAACAGTTGCAGGAACGGGTCTTATGGGTGTTGGCAAAAACATGATGGAGGAGATTGACACTATCAGGTACAGTTTTGTTACGATGTCTTATGTGGCCATTTGTCTTAGTTGGACCCTTTAATGTCCTGCTCAACTGTTTGGTTCCACAGATTTTGAGTCTGTATTTGTCACTGATGGATTTGACGGAACCGGCTTATAATGTGACCCAGGGGCAGCATGTATATGCTGAACAGTAAGGGTCCAGGGACGGAGCCCTGTAGGACACCACAGGTCAAAAGGGCCAGCTGGTGGCATTAACCATTGCTAGATTGAGACAAAGTGCTATTTGATAATTAGGATTTTCTTTGGCATCTTAAAGTGTGTGAGGACTTACTAAACTGATTTTTTTAACTTGATATAACCAGAAAAAGATGATGATGATAAAAACACACATTTCCAAATTGTTGAGCTTGTCTCATTAAAATTTCAACTTTTCTTTTTTTTGCAATTGAAAAACGCGCTTGACCAAACAGTTTGTCATTTTACGGTACATTTAAAGTGTCTAAGATATTAGATTAGTAAATGCCCCCACATGGATAGTTTGTGAGGACATTAAAGTGTTAAATGTTAGATAACTTTAGGAGCTCGGAGTGAAATCCAGCCTGCAAGAAGTCTTTTTTTTTTTACAGGCTTGCTGTGGAAAAAGGGTGTTGGCAGGAAAATGATTGAGGAAGCTGAACAAAAGAGCCACAGAGACCTGTTACAGCTGACATAAATGGGATGTGTGCCTCCACGGGGCGATGAGCGATAGGTTTTTAACGGGGCATTTAAAAAGGTTACCTCATCACGATCTAGACAACCCGCGGAGAGAGTAAACCATACCGCAAGGAAGTTTCCTTAATATCAAAACACAGCGACCGCTATAAAGAGGCAAGAATCTAATGGGAGATGAGGAATGGCTCCATTATACCTTTGATAATTGTGGTATTCACTGGCACTTTGAGGGGAGAATTATGGCGAAAGGTAGAAGAGAATGTAGCAGAAAGAACAGGGTATCCAGACTAAAAGCACAGCTCTGGGAATAATTAAAGCTGTTCTCCGTGCAGAGCATGAAATGCCACCGCTGCGTTCCTACTGTGTCACTGGGAATAGACTAAACATTTGGTAGATTGTAAAAGTGCAAGGAGATGAAGATGGGATGAAAAGCAATGGACACAGGAAGGCAGAAAGACGAACTTCAGACGCAAATCTGCAATGTCAAAATGGAGGCCTGTTCTGACATATTGCTGAGATAGATCGTTCACAGAACATTCAAATGAGGAAATCTTGAGGAGTTTAGGCAGGATTTATTTGGGGCTGGTCTTGCACGAGGCTAATCTCTGGGTTTTGGTTGCGCTAAAATTCCCAGACACAATTATTGCTCTGATAGAGGGCAGGATGAGGGAGCGGGAAGGAGAATAGAGCAGGATGGAGAAGGGAAATGTGTCTAATGAGGCCCAATTGTGCGTCTTCTTCATCCTCCTTTGTCCGCTCCATTAGCTCCCAGCCATCTTTCTTCATTTGCCCAAACATCACTTTCACTTTCTTTTTTCCTGTTTCTTAAGCCTCTTTTCCACCCCCGCACGTTGTTATGTCTTTTCTCTTTCTCCTAGATCTCCATTCCCTCTAATGCCCAATTCAAACATACAAATTGAGTAAGCTCGAACGATTCAGAAACCACAATCCCCTCACTGGTGACACAACGATCTCAATCAGGTCATTGTCGGCCGCGCAAGATACTTTATACAACAGAATCTCCTCAACTTTCAAACTGCTGATGAAAATACAGCAGAGGACTCTCCAGAGAACCAAATCTTTCTCCAACTGGAACTTGTATTTGATAGGGAAATGAAAATATTCCCCTTTGCCCCACTTGTTCCTGATTTCTTTTCTTATGTTATTTTCTCAGCGTTGCGTCTGAGTGACGGAAGATAGTTTGACCCGGTAGATTGGACCTGACACGATGCTGGATCTGATTGGAGAGATTCTGGGATGAGACCCACACCTGATAGTGCCAGGATCTTCTCTGTAATAAAAACTCAGTCTGTAATAAACCCATGTATCCAAGAAAGACAGAAGAAGGTTTTCTTTATCAGTCTATATGCATTAAACCACGGCGAACGGGGCTTGTGAAACTCAAACAGTGCTGTTATTTATGGGAATGAGGTGTGAAAATTATACGGTTGGATAGCACAGGTCGTTTTTTGGGGTTTAGGGTGTGGTTGTAAAATTAAATAATAGAATAAATAAAAGAACACTAATTTTGAGCGTTCACAAAGGTAAAGCAGCATATTTCTAGGTTTCCTTCTATGCCTCGTCTTCAACATAAAAGTGCAAGAAGAATTGAATTATTCACTGACTGACGAAATTCATCCATCGTTTAGTGTTTATCAAAGTCCTCCAAAAGAGGTTGGAATACGATAATAATGATAAATACTATCATTATTATCGTATTATCGGTTCATTCACAATACTTGTAAATGTATTGTGAATGAACCTTTAACCAACCAAACTTCACCAAACAGTCATATATTTATGAACATATACTACAATAAACACACAACCTAATGGTGAGAGAGTAATGTGTTTAACAAAAATGACATACAAAAGTTCTCTTCCTGACACAGAAGGGCAGCGGAGTGGAGAACTGATGTACGAACATCTCCTCATATGAGAGTTTACCGTCAGAAATCTGTGTCTTCAAAAGGTTATCTGGTTGTTCACATCCTCTACTCTATAATAACTCACAGAATAAAGGTAAGGGGCACATATAAATATAGAAAACATATAGAAGCCTTGCACTGAATTTAGTAATACTTCTTTCTTTTCATGTACGGTTCTCTTTGATGCTTTCTTCCACACCAAGTTGTCTTACCTGCGTGAAAAACGGCTCATAGATCTCCACTCCCTTATCCGAACCCTGGGTCAGGACCTCTCTGCCGCGGTGCCAGCTGTAGCGGACGGGCGGGTTGGAATTGGCCACACAGCGCAGAAACACAGTCCTCTCGTAGTAGAACTGTTCCTTAGCTTCTCCTATACTCTGGTGCACCGTCACCATCGGATCATCAAGGTCTGTGAGAGGGAGCACAAGGAAAAAGGGGGATGGCATCAATAATCGATTCCATGAGTTGTTGAGTTGAAAAAGAGTCAAAAACTTAAGCCCATCGTTATTAACCTTTGGTCCTCCATATTGGGCTTCCTTTCAGTCGAGCCTAACACAACTCTAAAATCCAATCTAATCACATCCATCTTTGGAGTGGTACCACTGGATGTCCATGCAACAAGTTCACAAAATAAAGCGATGGCGTTTAGCAGTCTTACAGCACGCAAGAAATCCAAGAACCAGCCTCCCTTTAGACTGGAAAAACTTCTCCTTCAAACATTCTAACATACGTTAGAAAAATAATGAATACAAGTTTTTTTTAGCTTGAAATAAGTAACAAAAACTGCCAACAGAACAATCCAACATTTGCTTGTCAAGATCTCTGAAAATAAGATGTGAAATTTTGACCGTCTTGAAATGAGCTCTTAAAAAAATCAATGAATGTTTTGTGTTTTTTTTCCTCTTTTCTTGTTAAGATGCACCATATCACCTTTTTTTGTTTTGTTTTTGTTGGAAAATATGCATTATTGCAGGTTTTTTCTTGTTTTTCTTCATTCCTATCTCCTAAACCACCCCACAAATTTTCCCGTGTGGAGATTTAGAAAATTTCTATCTAATTTGTAGTGGCGCTGTTCTAGATTTAACAGCATTATATATTAATAATAAGATGATACAGTACAGATGATACAGATAATACAGTTTTGTAAAATATCAAATTTCTCTTTAAGTTAGCTGGAAATGATTAATTTCAGCTTTTGAGATATTTTCAAGATTATTTGACCCAAGAAGATGTTCAACTGTCTCAATATCTCAGGGAAATGTAACTTGTTCAGGGATTGGGTCTTAAATCAAAGTGCAATAAGATAGTTTGACTAGAAATTAGACAAATACTGTTGGTAATATTTGGTGTTTTGCAGTCTAAGTGTGGATACGAGATATGCTGTCCTTGTTCCCTTTGTCATTTACCCACCTTATTATTATTTCTGTTGCTTTTTTATGTATCCATTTTTCATTTATTATTTCAAATGTCGTTATTATTCTTCTTTTTGTAAAAGTTTGGAAGCGAGAAGGGCTTGTTTGGTTTGACCCGTGTGATCGGTATTCGGCCGGGCGGCCTCACTGAAGCCGATTTTGTTCCGGCTACACGCATGCGGCATACACGCACCCCATGCATTCGCTAAGATGGCTACAAACATCTCACCAGCTATGAAATCTTTCGCCATGAATGAAGAAAAACACAAAGCTGGCAATATGTAACAGCAATGGACAAAATAAGCCGCGGAGGAACAATCCCGTAAACGTTAGGAACAATGAATTTAATCAGACTCTTCAAATTTGATCACCCCGAGGAACGTAGCAAGTGTCAAAAAGCTAACGTTGGCAGTGGAGCCAAAGCTAACAAGAGTACAGAGTCAGCTACGAGCCCTGAGGTCACTGAACAAACCAACTTATAATAAATAAATGACAGAAAGAGGCATAAAAAAATTTTCACTTTTGAAATGTCATACAGTCGGTTTAAGAAACACACTGCGAGGAGGACTGGGAGGTAAATTAATTTCAGAACACCTACACAATGCTGACAAACCTCACTTCCACTGCAATCTTTCAAAATAAGAATGTTCAAAAGTAAAAAAACAACAACTATTACTTATCAAGGTTTTAAAACATAAAAAAGAAAAAAGAAAATCTGAATCGGCCAAAATTGGTATTGGCCGTTCTAACTTTATAAACATCAGTGATCGGCCAAGAAAATTTCAAGCGTGAACCGCTTTGGACAGCCAGTTATGAACATGCACATCACAGTCCCCGTGCGAGAGGAGGCTGAATCTCCTTGTTTGAGCTGCTTCAGTCAATAGGATGCAGCTCAAGGATACATTGACTTCTCAGGCAATGAGGGAACCGCTATGTGTTCCAATTTGCACTCCATTGGAGCGTCAAACACAAGTGAGGTTGACAAATACCGTGCAAATATGATGTCTGATGTCTGATGTGTGTCACTTCAAAGGGAAATGTTTGGCTGGCCTCTGCTCTGATTTAGCATCTCTGTGATTTGACACAAGTGCCACTCTTCCCCATTTCCCCGAAGATCTGAGGGAAGTTTCCCCAAAACGTCAGACAGCTGGTTATTTCAGAAAAGTCCAGCGGTTGATTAAATGGATTCAAAGTTAATAATCTCACCCAGCTACCACATTAAGCCTCAGCAAATGTCGTTCTTCATAACTGAGGTTTCCTTTAGCATGCTAATACTTGCCTTTTTAGATTATTTCCATTTGCTTGCTCGAAGATGGAGGGGCTTTTTTTCCCCCTTTAATCTACGCCTGAGATGCAATCAGTTTTGAACATGAGCAAAAAAGGCAATTTATGGGAGAGGATGAAAAAAGCTAATGCAAGTTATCCTTAACTGATAAAGGCTGACCTTTTGCGTATAACTGGCACATGATTGAGTGAATTCATTAGTGAGTGATAGTATCAGTGAGTGGGCAACAAGGTGGATGATTGAGTGACGGAGGGAGTCGGAGTGACTATGATGCAAGTGGCTTACAGTGAACGAGAACCCAAATCTTTAACGAACCTACACACAGCGTAGGTATTATTAATAGGTTCATTCATAGCTATTAATTTCTGAGAGTTTGCCGACCACCTGATTACCAGCGGTCCTTAAAAGGAGCACGGCCTTGATGTGCCAGCCGGAGAACGCTGATTCCTCACTTTCATTAAAGGCATGTTCTGCCCTACAGCCCCTTAATCAAAATCTAGCGGCGGTCAATACTTCATCCAGGATCCATTACAGTGTCTCAGGTAAGAGCAATTACCTTTGGGGGGGGGGTTTGCGGAAAAACAGGGGAGGGGTGACAATGCTTCAGAGGAGACGGAGCGATGGCTGTGCCATTTGAGAGGATAAGATTGCTCTAAGTAAATACACTGATTCATTATAGGGAGGAGGGGGAGAGTATGAATCCTACATCTTATCTCTGACTCTACCCAGTTTCTGCCTCATCTGTTCGCCGCTTCAACCAGCCAATTCACCAACAGTGGCGGAAATGCAGTGATTCACTGACAGCCCTATCTATCTCGGAATAACACGTGTCTTCCAACACCGACGCTGATAGGAGGCTGTCTTGTTTGTTTTTTTTCCTGGTGGTGACAAGATTGTGAGGGTGTGTTTCTGTGTTTTTGCATTAGGTGAGGAGCGTTTTAAGCTATAAATAGGGCTGCAATGATATGCAGGAAGGGAGTGCATGCTAAGAACGCAGAGAGATAAATATGGAAATATGGAAATGCACGCTCTGGATTAAAATTTGATGAATTTCAAACCAAAATCCACCTCCACCATTAGTGTTCCTCTCGTAAGGATGCAGTCCATGTGGGCTTGCGTGCCTGTGTGTCACTCTAGTGCAATTAGCTCCGGAGTCACGCTTGACTGATTTTGAAGCTTAAATCCTTGAGCCCAGAGGAAGACTGTGGTGTACAGGACGCCTGTGCCAGAGTTGTTAGGGTTTGTAATTGCAGGTTTATGGGTTCACAGGCTGGTAAATCTGCCCGTGTACAGCGAAACGCTTCAGCAAGCTAACCCTAGCATCACTCCTGCTCACTCCCACCGACCATGACAGGCCTCAAAGCTCTCTCTGATATTAAGACATACGGGCATGACACTCCAGCGAGCCGCAGCCAGAATATTGCATGTGTGATGCAGAAGTCACCGGAGATCAGAAGAAATGGTAAAAAAAACATGAATGTTTTAATCCTCAGACAAACCCGAGTAAGTTTATATTCCAGAAAGCAGGTTTTATGGGCCTGCCAAAACATGTGTTGGTACACATAAGACACAAGTCAGTGGTTAGAATAAAAGAGAGGATGATTATAAAAGAAGGTGCTTCATTATCACTTCAAACCGGAGCACCTTCCTTTCATGTCCCCCAACGCCCCCACCTCCCCAAAACAAAAGCCCTGCACACATTTACCACACATCCACCCGCTCGCAATCCAGTCGACCACCCCCGCACGTCGACAACCTTGTCCCGCTCACGTGTCTCTTTGAGCCGCCTCTCAGCTTTTAAGTCAACGCAAGTTTTTTTTTTTTTCACTCCACGTTTTCGCCTGGCTTCGATGTCATACACTGTTTTCGCCTGATGTGCTGAAATAACCTGGAAGGCTGTCAATCATGAGCGACAGAGAGGCCCGCACTTAATTTCACCAACTCATCGACCCAGCATGATTACCAGCGGGAGCCACTGACCCGAATAAGATTAGAGCGGCGTCTTTCACGAGGAATATAAAAAGATACTTGTTAAGTGAAAGATAAGCAATTTTCTTTCATGTTGTGCAAAGAGATAGAGGCTGGGGAGAAACAGGGACAAAGGAGGGAATGTGCAAAAGTCCTATTTTTTAGTATACAGATCCGGGGATAATGAGGGGAGGACTCAGCACTGCAAATTTCTCCTGTACTTCCTCTAAATAAGGGTGACTTTCTTTTGCTAGATCGTTCAGTAGAACATGAGGTCTACGTGATTAGAAAAGGTATTACTTGGCAGCCAGCATTGTGAGGGATCTGACCTTGAGGCCTATTTCTCTTTAGAAAACTAGAGTTCAGCGGAAAATTCTAAAAAAGAAAAGTTAAGCTATCTGGACATGAATAGGAAGTAATGAAAGTGACGTTTTTTCCTTTGGACTTTTAGACGTTATACAACCAGATTCAATCTCAATCGAAGGCAGGCTGTTTATGCAAATTTGGGAGATTTTGTGATGTTTAAAAATATCACTGGTGGCTGTTTTGTCTAAATAAAAGCCTCGGATAAAAGACGGTAAGATAATGGGCGGCGGAGATATAACGGGAGATACGGGGCCTGAGATATTTGCGCTGCTGATGCATAATGCATCGAGATTGATGCACTAGAAGATGCCCTAAAATTGCTCACAATATGCAACATCAGGAGACTATGCGTAAACACATTACATCAAATAGAACAGCGCAAATAATACATGACATAGATATGAAGACGAAATGGTGTGCTTTGATGCGTTTCATTTATGCGGGTCAGAAGGTTAATAAGCCATAGTGGTGATGTATGACATCTATGTCAGGTGGAGGCCTCTGATGGGATGTGTGGACGCAGCATGTAATTTACTGTCGTAAGATTTCTCTTCCCATCATCCCTGAAACCCTTGGCAACAGTGACCTCTATCTGATGGCTGCACTCCACAATAACCAGCTGCTGCTACCTGCATCTGCTCGGTGTCAGCTGCTACTTTGCAATATAGATCGATTGTGGTGGTGGATGGATGTGTTTGGAGTTTGGGTGAGGACATGAAGCATCTAATTCTGCAATGAGTCCACAGTGATGACGCCACTGTGTAACAGAGATAGCTGTGAAAATGGACATTATGTAACTTGAAGTTTATTATCAATATTATTCCATACTTTTTTTCTTTTTTGGTAAAGACAAAAAAAAACCTTTTGCGTTTTTATTTTCCCATTTATATTTCTCTTCTATTTTCGTTTAATCACATTATTTGTCACACAAGATTTTCCTTGGAGAAGTTCTGTTCTATCTAACTTCTCTTTAGGCAGGGTTCATTTCAACCCCGATTTTAATCTGAATTTAAAATTTCACTTCATAAAACACATCCATTCTGCTCCAAACCTTCTCATGTAAATCAAATAAACAATCTGGTGGATCTGTAGTGTATCGGTACAGATTCCACAGAGTAGAAAAACATTTTTCTTCTTCGTTCGTCTGCCTACTGCCATGAGGCGGTGCAGCAGATCATTTGTTCCTGTCTCACTGGGAAACCGGGTCTTGCCCGACCTGACATGAAATCTGATTTGTGATCCGCGTATTTGATTTGGCATATGCCTTTTATGATGCCCTTCCTGGAACAGTCCCCCTTTATCCGGGCACGGAACCAGCAATTAAATTTATGCTGGCTTGTGTATCCCCGATGGCTGAGGAGCAACCTTGGATTCAAAGCCTCACCCAAGGACACTTGGTCATAAAATCTAAAAACTTGGATTTGTTTTGATGATGCTCTTTTTGGGGATTTAATTAGGAAGCTTATGATGAGTCATCTTTGGAAATTTGGATGTGATTTAATATTCCTGCTAAGTGCGAAGAGGTTGATATATTTTGAAACTCAATACTTTGATCTATATTATAATACACTTTTAAGCCGCTCAGTCCACGTCAGCCCCCCCTTAACAAGGATTTGGGTCCCATCAATAAAGGGTTGCATGTATTTTAAGTTGCTGTGCGATTGCAGGGTTAGATTTAGGATTTAACCAGAGTGCCTGTGGGCAAGGGTGCAAACCAATGTTTTAATTCTTTGTCAAGGAGCAGACCTTTTAGTCCCTGAGTTATTTATACTCTAGGTAGGTAGGGTTAATGTTGTGTTTCTCCCTCAGCAAGGGGGAGATAAGACAAGTTAGGTTAAGGTTTGTAAAGGGCAACTCACGGCCCCACGCCTCAGTGGTGCTATGTAACAAGCTCTGAATTATTCATTTGGTATTTTCACATTCCAGTTTTAACACGGACATCAGTTTTTCTTCCGGGGAGGTTGGATGATGAGTCCTTGCTCCTCATTTATCTGTATCCTTTTCCTCTCTCCTCTTTTCCTCTCTCTCGCCATCATAGGATATGCGATGAGCATTAAGATAATGGTAACTGACTCCCTCGCCGAGGCCACAGTCATCAGGCTCGGTTAATTGTAATTACTGCCAATTACTGTTGCGATGCAGAATGGAGTCAATGGAGCTACAGTGAGCCATACGGCGTGCTACATTGTTTGCAGTGGAGTGGTCTAAATGGATATAGACGACAACGTCTTGTTAGTATTGAAAGAAGATACAGTAATGTATACTAAAGTGGGCTTGTTCCCGTTAGCTACTGGCTGCTAATGTGAAAGTCTCAGGAATGATTTGGGTCATATCCAGTATGGATTAGAAAAATAATTTTATTTGTGCCATAAACAAATCTCTCTCCACTGCTTAAATATAGACTTGTGATTGCTCACTTTCCCTTGAAGTCAAAACTATGCAAATAGATGATATTAAACCTCAAAGTAGATGCTGGTCCCCTCCAACCATATGAAGCCAGCCGGCTGTTTAGAGCGCTTCTGTCAGAGCGGGAGCGCCGCTCAGGAGGCTTCTGCCCACTTAGGACGGCTGCAACTCCATCTTCCTCTGTGACAGTGCTTTTCCAATTATGCCGGCTTTGGTGGAACACTGTGTGTTTGCAGGTGTGTGTGTGTGTGTGTGTGTGTGTGTGTGTGTGTGTGTGTGTGAGAGTATTTGTGTTTATGTGGACAATGTGTGTAGATAAATGGCGGGGCAGACGTCAGCAGCGTAACAGGAGAGCCTGCAACCTCTCACTTCCTCTCAGTGATGGAGATGAGGAAATAATGAGGCCCAATTCTGCCGTCTGTGTGTGTGTGTGTGCGTGTGTATTTGTGTGTGTTAGAGGTTGAGAAGTAATGAATCTCTTCTTCATCCTCTCCCTTAGACAGTGGCGTCTGCCTCCACCCATCTCCTCCCTCATTCATCTCACTAGAAAACAAACAGTCCACAGAGCACAGATCTAAACAACAACAGCCAGGAAGCTGCCATCATTAGAGTTGGAGGCAAAGCACCAGTGACATGATGGAGTCCTTTTCCTGGTTTTAGCCTAACAACCATCTTCTTTGTTTAGCCTGGGCAAAGTGCAGTCAAGGTTGGGTGGACATGGGAAACAATTTCTAATGTCAGACACATTTTCCCCCCCAAACCGACACCTGATGATGATGTTCTTAGCAGAATAATCACGTAATATGAATGAAGTAAGTTTCGTCGGAGCCGGTCGAGAAAATAGCGGCGTTCCACCTGCCGCGCCGTTTCATATAAGAACATAATGAGAAGTAATTCACGATTGAGCTGTATTGTTTTTGCCAGCAGGACGGCTCTTGGGTGGCTGACGCTTGTTCGACCACTTTACATAATGTCAGATATTCAAGCACATGATGCATTTATAGTGGACACCATATAAGGACACCATTGAGTTTCCTTTAAGTGTCTCAGCAAACAGTGAATCGCCAACAGTGAGCTCATAATAGGACCAGCGTGTGGACATATAACATATAAAAAACTCGAGTCATCACAAAATTACAAATAATTTTGTGCCTCTGGCTATTATATTGAATACTTATTCAGTAAAGAAATCAAACATCTCTACACTTTGGTGTTAAATCTGGCTGTGTCTTGTCCTCCCGCTGCATCCTGTTTCATCAGGGATTACATCATTTTTGAAGCAACATTAGATTATTTTTGTTCACCATTTAACTGGTGTAGAGCTTTTAAACCACTGAAGTTGGGGTTCTTTTTACTAGAGATAACATTCTTTCTCGACTGCCTGCGATTCGGTTTGATCCTGATGAAGATATAGCTTTAATTGTTGCTAAAGTAAGTGCAGCGGTGTAATTGGCTTCGTGCAGCTAGTGGATCACCAGGAGCTCGGAGCTCATTTCCTTCAATCCCTTAGCACATTATCCAGCGACCTCAGTGGTGGCAACACCGGCCCACTAGTTTGAGTCTAAGCTCTTTAGTTGTTTCCTCGCTCTTCATGTTTGATAATGCATTCTCTCCCTGTGCTCAGGACCACAACGCCAGCCAGCCCTTCAAGACCTCGCCGCTCTCAAGATACAGCAGGATTTACCACAAACTGGAAATACTCTGCCAATCATTTTCCCTTTCCTACTTTCCTCAACCGTTTCTCAGAACCGGAGCCCGACCAGCAGGAACTGTGACTGGGCTGAGGAGCCTTTATGAAAAAGCATGACAAAAGCGAAGGGACTGAAAAAGAAGTTGACAGACGAAGAAAAGAAGTGAGAACGAATGACAGTAATTGAGCGAGAAGCTTTTAGTCATTGGCGAGAGTTTGAAATATAAGACTAAAAGACTGTAAATGACAGGCATTCTTATTTTACAGGCATAGTAGGAATTATGTCGTTGCACTTGATTGATCTTTGGCTGTAAAGTTGTCAACCTGGTAGTTTATGATCAATGAGTGATGGAACTGATTTCTGTGCAGAGCTGCCCATATTTCTGGCAGTGGTATATAAGTGAATTGTAATAGAATATAACGTGGTTGACACATCACAAAGAAAAAATTAGGAGAAATGCAGCTCAAAGGGAGAAACGAGGACTTCATAAGGTCTCTTAAATGCATGCCTCCAGTATTCTGTTTGATGTTGGATTAAAAAAATAAAAATCAGCAGAGATTATCTTTTCTATGATCTAATTTCGCCCCCTGTGTCCTTAGTCGTCTTAAGTCATTATACCAACCAAAGCTCTGGATGATATTTGTTTAAGCGATATTATTCAAACATCATTGTTCAAAGGCAATCAGTTTCATCTTTTTTGCTGTTTGTAAAAAACGAGTAGAGCTAAAGATTAATATCACCATAATTCTAAACCACCAACTGGGACAATGCTGTCAATACCGCGCCGAAAAAATATAAAGAAATTAAGAAATAATAATGACAATAGCAGTGCTGGGTCTCCTTTTTGGGAGAAAAAGAATGAGAAGACATGAGGTGGCGCCAACGGTCAGATTAAGAACCCCCCCCCATCCCCAGAGCAAGTCCTTGAAAGAGTAATGGACAGAATTTACTTCCATTAACCAAACCAGCTCGAATTTACATAATGTACACATAATGTGCCGATTCTTTCCGTCCTGATCCAAACAAGGCCCAGATAACTAACCGCGACTCTATCCCGCCATTCATCACAGCAGGTCATTTACATCCAATCCTACTTAAGATCCACTGCACATGCATCTTTGTCTACATAAATTACCGGATCCATTAAGAAGATTCTATGATACATCATCTCGTGTCATAGACACGAGATACAAAGGTGGCATTCCTCGGCCTTTCTGACACAAGACCTCATTCATCGCCCCGACTTTATGATGACGAAGGCAATCAAGATCTCGCATTGCTTGAATTTTATTTCATTTCCCTGGAAGAACGATGACATCCAGGAAAGATTGGTGACACCTGACCTACAAGAAAAGAGTGGTATGGCGGAGGGGTGGAATAGTGAAAATGAAAATCCAACCCTTTTTCAAATTTCTCTCATTCATTTTTGATCTTGAAACGGAAAAACACCTTGTTTTTTTTTCCAATTTTGATTCTTGTGTCACAAAGTGAATAATCAAAATTACCACTGGTTTTACGGTTTTTCTATATTTGTTTCTGAAACGAAAAAAACCTCAAGATATCGGAGCAGAACTCTGGAGGAGTGATGCGTTGAAGTTCAAAAATACAAAAGAACCAGTCAAAGAGTTTATGTGAAACCAAAAATAAAGTTTAGTTGAAAAAAATCTCAGATCTAGAAAAAGGGTAAATAAGTTATTTAACAAAGATTCACAAATTGTAGGAAATCCAAACTCATGAAAAGTAATAAATAAATGAACATGATGGAACCCAAAAGTTAGGATGCAGGGAAGCCTGACATACTGACACAGGAGATTAACGGGAGCTAAAATGGACGAGACCACTGGGAGGTTAAACAGGTAAGAAACACAGAGGAACAGGACACTGACTTCTAAACACAAGAGTAACGAGACAAATGGGCATCAGGTGAGGGCTCTGCACAGGTGACACCATTCATCAATCAGGGAGGCGACACTAGGAATCAGGATTCCCGCATACACACATTCACGGAAACAGAAATAAGTACGAGGAAGTGAACTAAACCTTCAAAATAAAACAGGAAGGAGAACTTTAAACAAAATACGTTTGAACTGTAAAATAGAGCGGAGGAGGGTTTTGGGCAGGAAGCGCTCCCTCCAATGTCATCCTGGTAAGCCAGCGAAGGAAAGGATCGCATGGCCCAAGATGCATCATGCTAACTAATTTAGATCATAGCGATCAAAAATTCAGTGCTGGCTCCTTTAAATCTGTATTTAAGCCAGCCAGCAGTGAGGAAGAGAAAAGTATGAAAGTGGCAGCTTAATGGGAAAGCTATTATGAAGAGGTGAACCATCTTATTTGTCATGGAATGGACCTGTCACTAAATTAGCCTGCGGTGAAATGACACCGGAGGAGAGGAGATAGTGATTTGGTCAGCAGCAGCGCTGAGCCATCAACTGGAGAGTGTTGGTAGAAGAGTGGAAACACTCCCTCAAGGTCTGTTGCCCCCTGATGACCTCGTCTCCAGGCTAATATCCACTTTTAATCTTTTAATTGGTTGTAACATAGCATCTCTAACCTCACCTACGATTAAACTGGCCTGGCAGGCACAGGCCCACCCCCGCCATACCGACAACAGGTAAAAAATGTTTTTTATTATTGCAAATGTCATCAAATATGAATTCATTTATGTATAAGCGTTAGCATCTGTGCTGCTCTCTTCTGAGAAGCACCTCCACCTGTGCTCACCCAGTAGGAAAACTTTCCTTACCAGGATGCCACAGTGAACATTTTCTCCAAGCCAAGGAAGACAAAAAGCAGCAGAAAGACATTCACACTGTGTTTATAATGTGGAAAATGTTCACATTGCACAACTGCAAGGTGTTAACAGTCACGTGACTCTATTAGATTCACGTCCATTTTATTTACATGTTTTCGAAAAAAAAGTGTTAATACTTAATTTCCAAGTTACCCTTACACAAACAATGAATTTCTTATATTTCATTCTCCCAGTGAAGTGAATAGTTTAGAGCAAATAGTGAAGGGCGCAATAAATGCAGTTTATTGAGTCGTCCTTGTGATCTATTTGTTTTACGTGGTGGCAATAGATAACCTGAGGAGCTTGAAAAGCCTGCTTCATGATGTAAACCTCAAGACGGGAGCATTTTTTTAGAAACCTATAAAACAAACCAACAACAGAAGGTTTGTGGCGAACAAAACGTTTTAATTAACGTGCAAAGACAATAGTGATGAACCAAATAGGGAAGACGTTGAAGCGTGTCTGAAGCGGGCGTCTCAGGATGTTTACAGCTGCACACGAGGACATAATGTCTGCGTGTAATCGGCCGATACTTGGGGCCATCACGGCTTGTTAAAAAGATTTTTAAACTCAACAATACATCCTGCTTAAGAAAAGATCAAATTAAATAAATGAAGAAAAGGAATAATGTCCTGTTGAAAACAAAGGCTTTCTAAATATCGTCAAGGTGCCGTAGTCCCAAGACGGGCGCACAGGAAGCCGTCTGCTGCGCCAGACACGCCCCCTCTGTGGGTCCCATAGGCAGCAATGTAAAGTAAATGAACAGAGCATTCACATATGTAACACGTTTAAACACTTTAAACGTGTAATTCCGGTCCAGGTCTGACAGCAGCAGCCGAGTGAAGCTAAATTCCCAATACCAATTTAAAAGTCACCACGGTCAATAAGGTCCAATAAACGCAGTGGAAGACGCTGGAGCGACAGATATCAGGTTTGACCCCAGACAATGGCGACATCAACGTTTTTAAACAGATTCAGAAATGATAAGATTCGGTCTATTCAGGTTTTTATTTCTTTTCACTTTTATGTTACTTTTTCATTGACCTTCGGTTTCCTCATGTCTCACATTGCACTTTAATTTAACAACGGAGGATTGAATATTTTATCGGAACATTTTCTTTGAACATCGGACAAATCTTCTTCCCTTAAAGCAAGGACACTTTGCAAACGTTCTTATTTAAAAAAACAGCATTTATTCAAGACCAAGCTAAATTGAATTAAACTCTGTTTGTTTGTTCGTTTGTTTGTTTGTTTGTTTGTGTGTTTTGGGTGATCTGTAAAAAAAACTCATCTGATCAGTACAAACCTCTGAGATCACCTTCATGCACGCTGTTTCCTGCT
Source organism: Lophius americanus (assembly GCA_037951165.1). Lineage (NCBI taxonomy): Eukaryota > Metazoa > Chordata > Actinopteri > Lophiiformes > Lophiidae > Lophius > Lophius americanus. The sequence continues at coordinate 2,438,031 of JBBDHG010000104.1, read as the reverse complement.
TCTCCATAAACACATTATCCAGACATTCAAATGGGCCTCTCCATGGAAAAGTGTAAATAGTTGTTATGCTGGAGCTAAAAGGAGGGCAGCATAAGCAGATTATCTCCTGGTGTTGTGTATCCCTGAGTAAAACGTTTCCTGCCAAACCCGCTGCCTGATCTTGCACTGCACGCACATTTACTCGGCTCCCTTGAAGCAAGCCAGCACAAATTGGATACCTGATTAGATAGGAAGCGCCAGTTATCCTGACCGACTGGATAAAGCAAAGCCAGCATGGATGCCAAACAAACAACATCATACGCAGTCCGGACGAAGCCCCTTCATGAACTTCAGCGATGGAAGGTAAACATAATGCGGACGGACTTCTCCAAACCACATGCTGCTGCACAGCTGAAGAGGCGTAGGCCACGACAAGTTAAGCCTTTGACGTGTGACTGAGTCAGGACCTCACCAGTGGAGAGTGTGTTCATGCATAAGCATGTGCTTGAACCCAGCGGGCAACCTCGATTTTTGTTTCCTCTGTTCGGTTTTTCTTCGTGTGTACGATCACGCAAAGAAAGGAACACAGACATTCACACCTCTGGAATCTAGAAGAATGCAGCTGGTTCTAAAAGATCAGACTCTTGCCCATGTGCTGACAAACAAACACAAACAGTATCCTCATTAAAATTCCCGGGTTCCTGCTTGAGCAGCGTGGACTGAGCGCCAAGTCCCAGAAGAGATAACACAGAGTGAGGATTGAGTCTGTCTTATTCCAATCCTTCTTTTCACAGAACGTGGCGAGAAAAATCAGGGAAGAGTGAAGATGTGTTAGAAGATTCAGAAGGATGACACCTACAGTCCAGTGGTTTCTTTGTCGCAATAAATGCACCACCTGCTTCTTGCAATTTCAGTACTGACACAACAGGCACCGGCTGACTGACTGGGCAGACACTACTTCAATGTACGGAGAGAAAAAAACTACCTCCTGCTTTTTCTTACTTCTGAACTTTGGGAAACTTGGCTGCAGGTTTTTTTATTTCCTTCACGGTGAATCTCTGTTATCAATTTGTTCAGCTTAGCTGGGCCTGCTCAGACTTATTGAAGGGGTTTCCCATTAACATTTAAATACCATTTAAAGGTACAGTATGTAAAATTTAGTGGCGTCTGCAACCTGGCATATATATGTATATATATAAATATATATATATATTTATATAAATATATATATATATATAAATATATATATATATATATATATATATATATAAATATATATATATAAATATATATATATATATATATATATATATAAATATATATATATATATATATATGTATATATATATATGTATATATGTGTATATATATATATGTATATATGTGTATATATATATATATATATATATATGTGTGTATATATATATATATGTGTATATATATATATATATGTATATATGTGTATATATGTGTGTATATATATATATATATATATATATATATATATATATATATATATATATATGTATATGTATATATATGTGTGTATTTATCTTTCTCAATGTCCTCTTTTTTGATTAACAGTTTTTGCTTTTGATTGTTTAGGAGAACAACTAAAACAGAATCTGGCATGTAAAAAGGTTAGGCATTAAAAGCTGTAGCATAAGCAGACACCTTTTCGGTATATGAAGAAAAAAGGAACGTATGAATTTTAGTTTATGTATGTGTAGATGAACCTTTGTTGGTTGTACAGATGTAAATATACATGTGTGTGTATGAGAATGGGAAAAAAAAAAACAATTACACTTCAGCTCATCAGTCGTTTCCCAAGAGTCTACGATGGCCTGCAAGTGTCAAAGCTTACATGTAAGAACTGAGCATTGTGGTAGCAGGTTGTGGTTATTCTGACCCATGCTGAGGGGAAGGGCGCTCGTGAATTATCAACACAAACCCCAACACTAACCCCAACTGACATTCAAACCTCGCCATTAAAGAAAGAAGCACAGACACCGTACTCCCGAAACAGCTGAGAGGTTTATGGGAGGACAGACGATTCCAGGAAACAGCAAGGTCAATCTGGATATCGGCAAGAAGCCGGCAACCTCCTTCTTTGGGTGGCTGTCGGGCCGCTTGTCAAGTTGAATTCCTCACGTGAACTGCACGAACCTGAAGCAAATAGCCGAGGGTCCTTGAGCAAGACCCTAAAACCTCAGCTCTCCTGGCCCTTCACAACGGCCGCCCACTGCTCCCTCAGGGATGGACTACATACAGAGATTTATTCTTTTTACAACATTTGACTGTATGTATGTAATGTATAACATGTGATAAATTAAAGGAAAGATTATTACTATAATTATGATGAATTATTTGAATAATTTTTGAAATGACATTCAGGAATTAATATGTTTTGTCCGACCGATACATTCTTTAACGGCTAAGTGGGTGATACGGCCTTTGTAACCGGTAAATATGCATTGAAGAAATACTATAATAACTGTAGGTCTATGTATTATGTCGTCCCCGACAGCAAGGGTATATCGCCGAAAAAGTCCCCGATCCCCTTTGTTGTACAAGCATTCTCCCGGAATTGAATTTTTTTTCACAGTATTTTTAGTCATGAAAAGCTCTCCAAAAGGTCAAATATGATGGATTAAATATAAATTGATTAAATATGTTAATGGTCAGCAAGATAAATATCCTCCATTGATATATACCAATTTGTAAAATAAGTCGGATTACTGGTTGAGAATTTACGGCCCTAAAACTCCTCCCGAAAAAAGTAACCCCAGTGTCAAAAATATATGACTGAATTCTCCAAAAATCTATCCAGTTCTTCCTTTTGCTAAAGTTGATGGGGTTATAAAGTTAGATAACGATTCAAGAAACATTTTTTGAGATATGTCTGAAAAATAGTGTTTTTAAAAAGAAAAAAAAAGAAGCTCCTTCCGGTGAGTATAATACGAACTTTTAGAGTAAAATATGATTTATACAAGATAAATATCATCAAGTTGATTCATACGTATCAAACTTGGACTAAATTGGACCAAGGGTTGAGACATTATGGTCCGACAAATTTACAGATAATTAGATAATTACATAGTGTTTCAAATATATTATGTAACTTTTCTAAAATCACTCCAGTTGTCCTTCTGACTAAGGTCCTTGTGGGTACAAAATCTGAAAAGGATCCATGATATCGTTTTTGAGTTATCACGTAAACACGAAGGGCTTTAAACACCATTGTTAGAAAAAGACTTTCATCCACTAACATGACAAATAAAAAAATAAAGATCTTTGTTAATGGTATTTTGTAAACCGGCAAGTGCAACAGAAAGGCAAAAGTTTCAAAAGAACTTAAGAATGAGCAACATACTGTATAAATAAATGCCCCTTCAACTCTTCCCGAACTATTACTTTCTTTTGTCAGTGGACACCCAATTTTCTCTATATGAAATCTCTGGGAGACGGGCTCATATTGTGCTGGCGGTGGTCAGAGAACAAAGAGTGCAATAAGCTGGCCCTGCAGAACTCTGAAGCCTCCGTGATCAGTCGCTCAATGAAACATTAGATGCTGCAGTGAAATTAATGCAGCCAAAATTAAATGAAAACACTGAAGAAAACTCCCCTGTAAGAAAAGAGGTGAGCCACTTAAGCTTAAAATCGATAAGTGTAGGACTTGGGCAAGGTTCTTTATTAACTTTGCAGAGGACCTTCCCAACGGACCAAACTGCCGACAAACACAACTGATGTGTCAGCAGGTATAAAATGTGCTTAGATGGACTTCTGAGCTTAGTAAATATGTTACCTAATATCAGCTCCTCTGGGCTGCAGAGGTTCAGTTCTTGCCATTAATTATCCCATCCTGTTTTCAGCTGCTGCTCGCCGAAAACTTACACCGTCCATCTGTCTACTTTTAGCCTGTCTTATTTTCTTCAGCTAATTGAGGCAAACAGTTCAGAATGAACTGATTCAAATAATTGAATTAAATGGACAATGACACTATAGCCAGGGGATTGATATAGCTCCTATTTCATACTGAATCTAGTTTATATACTCAAAAACACAAAGGCTCTTTGCTATAGTAAATTTCTTTTTTGTGATTTTGAAGCATTCAAAGCTAACGTTGCAGCAATATCGCCACTCAGTGGTTAGGAAAATTGTGACTTTTGTGTGCAAAAGTGCAAAGCCCTCTCAAAGGGTTCAGAAGATGACCAGCGACAAGAATCTAGAAGGGCCATTCAGGCTTCTTACTAATGTAACATATTCTGTTGCCCTACTTCTGGTTATGCGGGGCAGCTTTCGCAGCCCATGGTAACAGCCACTGTGATTTGTTTGAGCAGACAGTCACATGCAGGATGCATCTGAAAGAGACAAGAAGGGTAGATGTTGGGAGGTCCAGCTCCACATCCACATTTTTTTAATACTAATTAAAACTCACAGCTCCAAACCACTAAAAATAGCATGTACTGCAGAGGCCCGTGAATTACAGTCAGCCCCTGGGGACGGCCATAACATTGCTCAGGAGGAATGATGCTGGATGTGCACTAATGCAATGCCGGCTAATGAAGAACACAGATGCTGCGTTTAGGAGGCTGGATCCAAGGACATCACCACTAGATAGTATTCACTCTTCCCCTTTCTTTGAATCAAATTCATGGTGCCTAGATATAGATTACATTGCTATATTCAATTTGCACTATATGGCTTATATTGCTATATCAAAAAAGCATTATTACTACTGGGCCATTTTTGTGATTTGTATTATTTTATATTGTCCATCATGGTATTGCTTTCCACTGTGTGTTTTTGTGTGTGTATGCATTACATATCTTGCACATATATTCTATATCCATGCCCCGGCAGATTAGATTAAATGTAATCATTTTGCCTATATCACTATGTAATGACATAATACTACATCAATATTTAATAGAGAGAGTTAGAGATAGAGCTGGAGAGAGAGAGATGCATCTAAGAGAAAGAATGGTATTTCCCTCTCATGTGTGCCGAATGTGAATAGTGGAAGTGACAAACAAACCTGATTGTGATTCTGAGCTCATCCACAGCCCTGTAAAGGATAAGCAGTCATAGAAAATGGATGAGCGGGAGAAATACATTTGCAGCCCACACACTCCAGGAGCTGCGGAGTTGGATCATTTTCCTAACGCCGACTCGAGTCAATCTGCTGTTGGAGCATCCTTCACGTGGCTGTTTGCAGATATGGAAAAATGGCAGTCAGCATCCTTGAGGTCTATGTCGTAACTATACAAACGTTCACAGCTGATATGAGGGTTGGGTTTGGTGCCGTTGGCCTGGCAAAAGAGGACAATTGTACCTGCAGCCTTGAATTTTCTTTGAATGTAATCATGCTTGGTGAAGAATGAGCATCATGTTTAAGCTGAGCCCTGCCACACTGCAGAGAAAGCTCAATTTGGCCGCTTGTATCCGACATTTCATGCTCTCAGTCACTGCATTCCTTAAGTAAACCTTAAGTAAAGGTTTGAATGTCCAGGTAAAGCAAGGGCTTCTCCATCTGGCCTCAACACGCTGATCCCAAACCGACCTACAACTGACACAATGAGGAAAGAGTCCATATCGAACCAAATTGCAGTCTCTTCCTTTGTTATGGCGACCTTTCTCTTGAACTTTCCCTTTCAGAGCCGGCAGCCTTTTCTCACATCGTAAGTGTAATATGTGTCTCAGTGAGAAGATCTGGGTCTTTCTGGTTGGTCCAACAACACAAGTGAAAGGCCACTATACTATAGAAATATTTGTGGCAAGGCAACTACAATCATCTCACCTCCATCATTTCTTTAATACGGGTTATGTTTGTCCAAACTTGAGTAAAGACGCTTTCCACATTCAGCTAGCTGTTTTATGGTCTGGTGGACTAACAGTAGCTTAATCTTCTAAAGGTGCATCTCAGCTTTCACCTATGTTACTCATCTATTAACCCATAGTCTATACCACAGTAATTACACATCACAGATACAGGAACAGGAGAGTAACACTTAATATGAGTAAGAGTGAACAAATGCATGATTTCATTGTGATAGTAATTGGAACTAGGAATGCACCCAGCCTTGTTTGTCCTCAGCATGTGTCTGAGGCGTGTGTGTGTATTGACCAGCCAGCTTTTGCTTGAGGTGCCGAATTCTAATTGGGAATATGCCGCAATTAATTGTTAGGTGCTACTTATCATACATAGATAAAGCCTGGATTCACTCGAGGCCTTATCATCTCTTCACTGCTGTAACAAATGGTACACCTCAAATACACCTATGACTTCAATTTAAGCATGATGAAATGCGTTTTATGAATCAGCACTTGCACATTGATTAGGATACCCACAACAGCATTTCAAATCTATAACAATAAATAATGAATATTAATGTCCAACAAAATGCCGGATGAAGGTCTATGAGGACCGATACTCTCCAATTATCCAGGAGATAGGTCTGTCTCTGGTGTATTATCTGCCTTTCCCCTCCATGTCTGCTCCCCCATCTCCGTAGAGCGGCCAAGGTGAAATGGTGCACCGATAAAAACAAGGTACTGACTGTCAGCCGCTGAGACACATTCACCCTTTGCTCTGCTGCTCCACTAGGTCCACAAGCTTTCTAAACACATTTCAATTCCACAACCTCTGTCGGTCCAAACAAGCGGATACAAGGATGTGGTTCATAGTTGCAGGAGTAAGTCGGAGAAAGGTAAGAAAATATGGGCAGAGGGAAAAAGAAAACGCCCTCAACTGTCTTGGTGTCACTCCAAGAACAGCAGGGAGGGGTTTGTGCTCACAGTCAAACATGGATCAAATGAATGAAGGATTTACTGGAGAGGTGTCGTGGACTGGAGTCATCTCGCACTTGTTTACAGCAATTGTTCCACTGCTCTTTTCTGTCCTATGAGGATGTAGATTGTGTGTTTGGGAACTATTAAAGAAAGAAACGTCATCCATTTTCAGAGACAAAGATTTTTTTTTTCCCTTTGCGTTATCTTGCCGTGAAAACGGGAAGAGGCACTACCGAGAACAATATTCAAAGTGAAACATACTGAAGGCAGCCTAGCTACGAAAACATCTCTCATATCTCGATAGATTTTTATGAAGTTTCATAGCTGAAGACAATGATCCTATATATAATCCATCGCACATGAACTCCCACTTGTTGGAGGTAGCCTGAGGGTTCGGCTTTTATGAAAGGCCAGAAGCTCCCCGGCTCGCCGCTCTTTGACGGCTCACAAGGTGAAATGAGACAATCAATGCGGAATCAATAAACACAATAACACTTAATCACTGTTTTTTTTGATGAATGTGATGCATCTTTGCTGTGTGTGTGTGTGAGTGTGTTGTTGAGTCCTTAAAGATAAAGAGATTACAGTTAAAAGTCAGCGGCTGAAGCATTTTAGCTTCATTAACATTCTCAGGAGAGTGCAGGGGCCTGTTTCGTTTGCTCTACCTCCAAATGACTACATTCATTTCTTGCAGACACATTCTGTATTGGGCTGTAAGGTCTCATGTTGTTACACATTGATCAGCGCTAATCGTCCGTGCTGCAGCCGTCTGTTTTTGCGGATAGAATAAACCATATTGAAGGAATTTAGAAACCTGGCAGGCAATTTTAGAAAACGATATTCCAGGACATTCATTTTTCATTTCTCTCATTGATTTATTAAATTTTTTTCCCTATGAATTTAAATTGCTTTAATATTTCATTGATAAGAGACCAAGTTTGTTGGATGATCGTAACGGAAAAGAGGAACCTTTTCGTGACTGCCTGGAATTCATCCTTCATTCATCGAGTTATATCGGCAGTACAACTCTGTGTCCAGGTATTTTTACTATAAAATATATTCGGACACACCATCCACACCGTTGAGCAATTGTTCCATCTTTAGCCCGCCTCACTTGGATGTCTTTACAAACCAGAAAGAACTATATGACAACAAACTATAATAATGATAAATAATTTATACTTTATTTGGAGGGAAATTCAATTCCTCTCTGCATTTGACCCATCCCTTTGAAGTGCCAGGAGATTATATTGGGTTCAGGGTCCTGCTCAAGGACCCTAAGACATTTTTTGGGCCTTGAACCGGTTACCGTCCGATGTTCTTGCTGAGAGATGGCTGCTCTTCCCGTAAGCTACAACTTTCCATTTTTCTCTCTCTCTTTCTCTTTCTCTCTCTCTCTCAATCTGCTTGAGGTTTTTTTCTTGTCAAATGCTCATGAGAGAATTGTCGGGTCTCTGTAGAATAACTAAGCCTACACTGTCTTCCCCAACCTCAAGGGTGTATCCCCGTAAAGGCAGTTATCCCCTGCGTTGTCAAGACGATCATCCTGATTGAACTCCTCAAATTAAGTGTGATAATTCTCCTGGTCGCTGAAATATGAACATTTAGAGTAAAATAAAATGATACACACAAGACAGAGCTACTCAAGTTGTGTGGACTTTATCAAACGAATAGTGAAAAGTTTCTGTACAAAGGTCCCCCTTGTGAGTAGAATTTGAACTATTAGAGTAAAACATGATGTTAGCCAGACAGATAATTGTGAGTTGATTCATATTCACCAAATTTGGTCAAAATCGAACCAACCGTTGAGAAATTATGGCCGGAAAAATTTTGGAGATAAAGCTCCAAGGAAAATAGAACCAAACTTTCCTAAAGTCGATCCTATTCTTCCTCATACTAAGATCGAAGATATGGGACTAAAGTTTGAATATTATCCATGAAACAGTTTTTGAGTCATTGTGCACACAGCGGAGGACTCGGGCCCATTTATATGGATTATACTGTATTTACCCGCTTTCTTTGCAAAGTGCCAAGAGATAACTTTTGTCGTGATTTGGAGTTATGTAAATAAAAATTAATTAAACTCAATATTAAATGAAAAAAGTAGAAGAAGAATCTAAACCAACAGAGAAAAGGAGCCAAGAAATCCCGAAAAAAAATATTATTAATGTGATGCAAATTGGGTAATAATATTCCGTGGATTTTTTTAGTAAAAGAAAACATTCTTGTAAGTGGTTAGGCCTTGTTTTCTAAAATACAATGCATGAAAACAGAAGTGATGGATCGTCTCATATTTCGAGTCATACTTACAGTACACGTCTACCCTAATCGACTTGATGGCGGGGGATCCAAGGCCGTTCTCAGCCTTGCAGTAGTAGCGACCTCCTTGGGTCCTCTGGATCTTTGCAATATGCAACGTCTCATTGAACACACTGGAGTCCTGGAAGCGGTCGGACACACTACCGGCGGTCTTGGTCCATCGGATCTGGACAGAAGAGAAGAACATATATTACTACACACACTGATCGGACGTCAGAGGTTGAGTTTCTGTTGTAGTTTAGATACAATAGAGAGCGTAGGCCCTCACAGCTTTTGATAAAAAATGATTACAGTATAAATTACAGTATAATATTAACCAAGAAACACAAAGGTAGTGCTAGTTTTAAAATAAGAACTGGTGTTCTAATAAGAGCATAATTTAAAAACAATGCCGGTTGGTAATAAGCTTGGAATAATTTTGATTTTCTTTACCCAAATAGCTCAAATGGTAAATTAAGAAAACTAAACATTTCCATGGTTTCATCAGTAAAACAACAAGCTAAAATATTTCTTCTCTCTTCATTAAAAATATTGTTTTACTGCTAGATTGTTGTGCATTATTGTCGACTGAATTTTTTCAATCGCCATGAAACTCGGATCTTAACTTTTTGGGAGGATTAGGGGCCAGAATGAAACCCATTGAAAGTAGTGTGACCCTGGATTGGAGCACTTCTTTAAAATTTTTAGATTTGTCAAGAAATCAGGCAAGGATCGGGATGAAAAAAATGAGGCACCAGATGTAAAAGTGCTGTTACTGATCCAGTAACCTTACTTTATATTTTTACAGGGCTCTTTGTTTAATTTGGAGACTTTAATTTAATTAAAGGGGACCGTCGGGCCTTGGCGTTGGAATGAGCTCTACGGAGTGTCATTCTTGTTTTCAAATTAAAAGCCTGGCAGAAAAGGCTACTGTCGTACCCTGTAAGGCAGTGAAAGGATTGTCACGGTTCTGCTTTCAGGAAAGCGTTTGCTTCAAGTTTGTCATGGTTTTGGGTTGATTTTGTTTCCTGTTTTTCCATTTTCAGTGGCATGTCTTTCACGTGGACAGTTTCTCTTTCTATGTCCATTCATTGTCTGTTCCATATTTCGTTTGTTGTCACACACCTGTCTTCTTGTTTCACCTTAGCCCGGATTGAGTAAAAATTTCTCTCCTTATTTCCTCCCTGTTAATATTTAAATCTACATTCTCTCTTTTTTTGCCAGTTAGCTTCTTACATCCCAGTGTGTCTAGTACATTTCTCGTGCTTTATCAGTTTGTTGACCCTTGTGTTTTCTTTAATTGCTTTATTCTTAGTTTGAGACTCAGATCTGAATTTTTGTCTTGTCCTTTTACAGTTTCATATAAAGGTGACATTTCTCGACAGAAGTCTATTATCCTCCCATCTACTTTCTGTAACAGTTTATCTTGTTCATGGACGCGGCTGGCTGGAGCTTATGCCAGCTGACAATGGGCAGTGTAGGCTACGCCATGGAAAAGCAATCGGTTCATCAAAGGACCAACACATAGAGACAGAAAAACATTCAGTCTATAATTTACACATACTGTAAATTTAAAGTCACCAATTCATATGTACTGCTAGTTTTTGGGCTGTGGGGGGATGCGCTGGAGTTCCTCAATGGAACAAATGCAAACACGCAGAGATATCGCAAATTCTGCACAGAACGGCCCCATGGGCATAGTTGGCTTTGAAACTGGATCCTTCTTGCTGTGAGGCAACTGTGCTTTCCACCGTGTTATCGTTCTGCCTGCAGAATATCCCGGACTGGAAAATGGAAACGACTATTGACAGTAAGAAGTAGCCTACTCAAGTTTTATTTTTATTTTATTTTTTAGAGAAACTGATTATATTACAAACACATGCTTCTATTAAGGAAGAGCATTAACATAAAAAAGAAATAAAAATCATGGTTGGTAAAGAGACTTCACGGGTTACAGAACTACGGATGAAACTACATTACGTGACAGGACCCTGTATTCATTCTGGCATGCCCACTTTTGATGAAAAACATGCTATTCTATATTGCAAAGAATGAGAGAAAGAAATTTCCTTCATTTTTTTCCTCCGTTCCACACGTCTGACCTCGGCGAGACCTTCCCGGCATGAGTACCTTTCACTAACTGACGGGACCGAGTTAGCCCATGGCATTCAAGCGTAATGAAAGGTGAAATAGTGTTACTCTCCAACACGAGGTTGTAATTGTGTCTCCATCATCTCGCTCTTCTGTCCTCATTAAAGTATACAGCATGAACAGGTACGCTGACAACGCTGGCCTGGGGGCCACACAGCCGGTACTATGGAGCATAGAGCTCCTTTCAATCCCTCATCCTAAGTAAGCCACAGATGGACAGGCTTTGCTGCAAAGCCTCACATGTCTCTCTCGAGGCGGAGAAATCTGTGAATTACAATCCAATATTTCCACCCTGTGCGGTGTGGCGTCATCTTGGATACCGATAGCATCCCAATTTACAGAGATAGCATCTGATAGAACGGGTATATCATTGCATGGAGGGATGGGGATTGGGTGCTATCTTGGGAAACTGCATCTGTGCTACTCTATCTTTAGCCACACTCCACACGGGGGTTAAAACAGCTTCAAGTCTGGTCATTTTCAAAACCCATGGGAGAAGGGAAATTGATTGATTTTGGCCTAAAACTTGATAATGGTGTCCATTTCCACAAGCTTCCCCGGAGCTCAAAGATATAAAGTGACCAAGACAGGGATTCACAAACTGCAAAAGTTTATCAGAGGAGTTTTATCAGAGGCAGATATAAATTATACATACCCTCCTTTATCCTGAAAGTGTTGTGTCTTTGAAAAAAAGAATCACCTGTCGCTTTACAAAGCCTTCAAATAAATATATTACCATTAATAATAAATGTCTCTGCATTCATTGACTCAGTTCCAAATGAAATATGACCACTCTCGAGCCTCGCTGAGACAAAATCTGGGGCCAATCATAAACAGTTGGGAACATTATGAGTTCCGCAAAACGCAAACTAAAATAATTTACGATTACGAATTAGGAGGAGAAAGTTCTCCTTCCTTCAGCAATCTCCTTGTGCAAATGTAGAGCAAACTCATTCCTGGCGACCTCAGCACAATTGAGCCGTTCTCCCAGCTCACAACTCACAGCCTCAGCCATTTGCTTTGCCTATTGTGTAAAAAGCTTTGAGGTTCAGGAAAGTGTAGAATCAATAAGGGCATGGTTAAAGTGACACTTAGAAGTTGGTATCTGAATACCTTTTCATTTTTTTTTTTCAAAAAGCTGCTTGAGTGTGTTTCAAACAGGAGAAATGGAGCACATTACTGGTGAGCTTTCAACTCTCCCAGTTCCCCGAGCGACTTTCATTCTTCCACTCTTTTGACTTTTTACATCTTAGCACCTCTACACACAGTGGGGAGTCCTGAAGTACGCCTGGTGGGAACAGTTTGACCCTCTTCACTCTCCTTTTCACAATGCAAATGCTCTTGATGTGAGAGGAGCTTGTGGATTTGAAAAATGTGATCATTGCTAATCCAAAACCAGACCAAGCCTGACTTAGTCTTTTTTTTTTTGGCTGTTTTTGCTGTTTCCTCTCTAATCCCTCATCTGAAACCCATAAGGTGTCCTCTAGTAAACACATGGGATATGTGAAAGCGCACGACACATACCGCACAGCCGTGAAACCATCACTGCCTATCCCTTTGTAATTATTGCTTTTTCAAAAATGATAAAAAACATGACACCACTTATTGCCAATGAAGAAAACAATGTCTGCGCAATAATAATAACAATAATGTCAGTTAGAAAATCAAAAATTCAAATAGAATGATCAACATTTGCTCAAACGGAAAGCAGACACTCGTCTAGATTAGGATCTAACTGAAAATCGCAGCAGCGTTTGAGACCGCACACGCTGAGATTTCACAGCTCCAGCTAATTAAAATGCGCCAAGTGTCTGTTGTTATGCAGGGATCATATGCTGGAGCACGCGTCCTCTGTGAATCCTCCATAATGCCCGCTGTGACGTTCCGCTCTCCCTGAGAACTGGCTGGGTTGTAATTGTTAGCCATCTTTTCTTTAAGGCGCTGATGGTGTGTCTTTGCCAGTCAGTGGTGCAAGCAAGTGTGGCTGAGCATGACAATCAAGCCATCCGAGGAAGCAACAGGGAGTCAAAATAACAAAATGTGAGTGCAAAAACTCTATATTAGAACATACTCATGACAAAACTCATATGGAACGCTTTGAGGTATGTAAGATACTGAAATAAGAAAAAAAAATAGAATAGATTTAGTTTAATTTGCCATAGTGTTGAACTACAAGGAGGTTTGAGAGCTACAGCTAGATTCATTCAAACTCTTTAATTACCTCATCAAGAAATAAAAGTATGAAAAACATATTTCTTTGCATACTTAATTTCTTCAACACTCTAAATTCACTATGAAATGACAAATTCTTTGGTCAACCATGTTTTTGGTCAGTAAAAGAAATAAATTTACATGAAATTTTTTCATGAAAACATTTCCTATTTCATGGAAAATAGTTAAAATGAATGAAAGCTTTCTCAGCATTAAACTATTTTAGCCTTATTTGACTTTCTTTTTAATATCAAGCGAGATAATTCCATTCATTATGTCATCACGTTATTTAATATGTCAAAAAAAAATTCTACTCATCCCATAGGACATTCTCAATAGCCATATTTAAAACCACCTCTGCCTTGAGCCCTTTGGCCGGCGGTGTCCCCCAGGGCTCCATACCTGACCCCTAACTCTTTGGTATATACTTGCTGACCCTGGTTCATCTTATAAACAGTTTGTGGCAAACATTTTTCTAATAATTAGTGACTCAAAATGTGCTCAACATAACAGTTCAGCAGGGTATTAAAGCCTTAAGTCAAATGTGTGTGTATGACTGCTGGTAGACTTAACAGGGGACATCGGCGGCAGCGTCCTTTCCCTTGCTGCTAACCGTGTGGCAAACGATGAAAAAAATAGAACTCGAAATCCTGTTAAAAAAGAAAAAAGGACCATCTGCTAATGACACCAGCACTGTAGGCTGGCTGTCATGGGAGCATCCAGAACAGATCACATACCCCAATTGGTCTGTACAAAGCGAAATGTCCCCTGGCTTGAAGTCATCTTGTTTGTACTCACTGACCCGCGGTGCTGCAAGTTGAATCTGCTCAGCCAGTAATTGGAACTAAAAAAAAAGGCATTTGAAATGTGGCGTTATCACTATTCCAGTCTGGTATTCAAACAAAGTAGTGAGGACATGTTGGATAGAGGCCAGTGGGGGGAGAGGAGGGCAGAAGGGTTCATCATCGGGGACTCTTTCATGTCTATTCATGGTTTCAAATACAATGAACAAAGATGGAGGAGCGTGACCCTGAAAATGTGCACAGGTAAACCTCTTCATATGTTAGTGGTGTGGTCAGAGTCAAAAAGACACCAGTAGAGACAAATGCTCATCCCAAGTCTTTAAATTGTCTCGATATTTAGTGTGAGAGGAAAAGAGAAAACGGTTGATCTTCATATTTATTAAGCCGTAACGAACAGATTTGGAAATTTAATTTCAGTGTGTGACTCAGGTCTGAAGAAGTAGAAGTGAAGTGGTCAGTCAGTTTTCTCTGTGAAAGGAATCAGTGGAGCGTTGTACCGGTGGATATAAGGAGCTGCAGAAGTCTGCCAGGCTTAAAAGCCAAAGTAAAACATCTGATAAAAGCTCCCTAACTCCGTAATCATTGATATTTGTTAGCTTCTGCTCCACCTCGATTTCATCAGATCATACGATCAGGTTTTGTTATTTAATGCTGATGGATGGATGTACGTTGTCCCTCCCCAACATATATATAAACTAAATAAAAATGAATAATAAAACTGGTGCACATGGGTGCATGCTGATGTGGATAGACTAGACCTCCATCAAAGGCAAGTGTCAAAAAAAACATAAATATAAATATCATGAGTCATGATCAGGTATGCCTGAAATTTAAAAGTAAGCAAATTGAAGTTACGGGATGCCAATCTTCAGGTCTCTAAAAATCATGTCTGACATTTTGTTGAATTGTGTCCAGCAGATGGTGGATACATTATTGCCTGTGATGGATTGGCAAGGGTAAGCCTAAATGCCGCGTTTTGTGGGGGCATAAAAATCTAATAGATTCATTTTATGTTCATTGAGTACTTGATTAATGTAGTAATCATCATCAGTGAGCGGGAGACAGATTTGGACATATTACACTTTACAAAGATGTACGGAGAGTTCGGAGATGTAACAGCAAAAAATAAATATCCTTTATCTTCGGACAAAAAAACGCCCACCAACATTTTTCTTCTGTCTTCAGCGGGTAGAGTATAATGGGCATTCATTTGAAGTTTAGATGACGGCAGTAGTCATTGTTATATAGTAAAAAATATATATATTATGGAATCCCCTGCGTCCGCCGCAAATCCTTTGAGTTAACACATAACTCTAAAACTATTTCATGGATCACATTCAAACTTTACGCCAACGTAGACCTTGGTGTGAAAAAGAACTGGATTGATTTTGGAAAGACGGGTTTTTATTTCCAACAGCAAGGGGAACTTTATCTCCCCCAAGTTTCCGGGCCACAATTTCTCACCCGTTGGTCTGATTTAGACCAAATTTGGTCACTTGAGTCGTTGCCACGCCTTATTAAGTCTTGGCCATTCTTCAATGTCACTAGAGGTTTGTGGTTTAACCATTTTGGTCTTATTGTAGTTAACATGCATGTTGAAATTAACTGAGATGTGCGTTCACGTCCTCCAGGTATTTAACGTGTGTCAATGCTGTTGTGTTAAAAACAGGAAAATATTAAGTTGATTACATGTAATATGAATTGCACTTGTAGAGTATTGGTGCACTTTACTGTTTTTTAGGGTGCAGTCGCTCCTGACTGCAGTACCTGATACAAGGAGCAACAGTCTACTTCCACTGTTTTATTATGGCAGAAGAAAGAAATGGCTAAATGAGCCCAGCCATTTACCAATGATTATTTAAAGTTCCTTGTTGTTGATATTGTTAATTAAAAACAAAATGATATTAAATGTAACTTGAAAAAGATCTAGTTTTCTGGATGTTGTGGAGGCCGGTTGATGAGACATTTACATTGGAAATGATTTTGTGAAATATACGGGAAGATATAAAAATGTTGTTGTACTGATATATGAAGAAAAATTTAAAAACAACTGTTATCTATTCCCTCGGTTTGTTCAAAATTCTTTGAAATGACCAAACAAAATAAGAATAAGAATAAATTGTCATAATAGCTCAGCTCAAACTTGGCCAGTTTGAGTCCCGTTCTGCTCACGACCTGGATTCTTGCCCCCTGTGTGATTGAGTTTGACACCCCTGACTTAGATGATAGCAACAGAGCAAGAAAAAATGAACTAGTGAAAATCTAAAGAAAAGCAACGACAGCAAATTAGATTTTTCTGGTTTATCCTTCTCAGCCGAACATCTTTCCAGTTCCTACTAGCTCTTTATATCTAGAAAGGCTTCACTCCGTTACCCCACAGATGCTAACAATGCCAACCTTCCCACACAGTCCTTACACCATGAAATGCCAAACCCTCAAGGCACATTATAATATAAAGTGTGCTGGTGATGGTGACTGATAGGACCATACATTTATTTGACAATTAAAGTGGTGGCCCTGTCATGTGTGTCAGCATGTGTGTGTGTCTGCATGTGTGATTGTGTATGTGGTTGTGAAGTCGGAGGCATGTATATTTTTTTCATTAGACATACTTTTCTCTGAGTTGGGTGGGCGGAAGTTAACGGGCTGACAGAGAGGCCTACTGTGAGGAAGCTGCTGCCTGCTTGGACATAATCCAAAAAGTCCATCATTGGGAAAACCTTGAGGGCATCCATGTAATTTGAAAAGTGTGCATATTGATAGACATGGGAAGAATTAAACAGTGGTAAAATTGCCGACTGCGGCCCCGTTTGCGCGGCGGTTGGTCCTCTGTGGTTCTGCTGTTGAACTTGGCACAGCACCTCTCAGTCTATGAGTTATCAAGGGAGCTGTAAGTATCTAAAAATCAGGGAAATCGACTAAGGACTGCACAGTGATACTGAAAAAAGAGCAAAAAAAGCAATTTTGCTATTTGCTAATGCAGAACTAACAGAAGCCCCTCTCAATAATTAGGCAGCGTGAGTTGGCCCCCTGGGATAATGCGGTGCTGAGTTTTTGTGACATAAACAACTTCCAATTCCATTATTGTTAATACAGAGCAACGTAAGGCTGAAATACGGCACCTTGTGCTATATAACCAGAGATCAGATGTCTGTATATCCTTTATTGGACCACATTGGAATCCTCATTGCGATAAGAAATCTTTTACAAGAGTTACCTAGCACAGAAACTTCATCAATGAATTTAAATAAACAGAATACAATACATACATATATATATGAATAACTTTTATAGACTATACTGAATTAATACAAAATATCTAAAATTAGCCAACACAAAGAATCCGCCTACAGTGGCTGTAGTAACGTAGTATGGCTATTACTAAATACTACTTGTGGTACTGCTTGTGCAGCCATATGTAGTAATGAATGGGCTGTAGTACTCTGCAGATTGTTTGTTGCAACTTTCTAATGACACGATTTACAGATTAGAACAGATAGGAGTAGCTATGTGAGCCACATAATGTTTGATGTAATATGTGGTTACGTCAATTATTGCTTCCCTCTGCTTGAATACTTTGCACATTGTAGAGCTTTTGTAAACGCTCCTGTTAATGAGCCGCACTCCCGAGTTTAATCGATACTGTGATTAAACTCGAGGTGATTTTTTTTTAAAAGGCTTGTGTTGCGTTTGGGTGTTTAGTTTTTCTGCATTGTCAACATTTGACTTATTTTGCTTCAGCGCCAAGATGTGTCCCAGCACAGCACAGGTATTCTTTTTAGGTACAGGCTACATGCCGCTCTGCTGTGGCATTATATTTGTGCCACATTTCAAGTTCAATAAATGCATTTTCGTGTTTGCAGTTAGTAACTTACACACAATAGCTATGTCTCCTGTTGAGTTTTAGTCATCTGTTTCCTCATACATGGTCTCATCACACATGTCCACTGCCTCAATGCGTCTCTCTCACACTCTCAACATCTCCACGCTCGTGCACCCAGCGCTGCTCGCTCAACCTAGCGTGGAGTTGCAATGTGCCATACGAATTTAGAAAGTAACCCTGATTGGTTGTCCAGTCCGGTCACTAGTAGAATTATAAACTGCCTTGCGGTAGCAACCGGAGCAAATGGCCACCAAGTCAAGTGCAATTGTTCATTTTAGCTTGATTGCAAGATGTTTCTAAAGTCAAACCGGTTTCTTCTGATTCAGCCGTTGAGTATTACAACGACCTGGCTGACTGAGTATGTAAGAAAACCGATCCGCTGGTCAGTGAAACTGGAGATAATGCATCACCACTATAAAGGACTAAACAAAATGGGTATCATGTCTTTACCATCAGCAATGAAATGATTCCATATAACAGACTACTGTTAGATCCAGTTAGAGTCCTTTCATTACGATGGGAGAAGGAATCATTTGCACTAATTAGGACCAGTTATCCCCTTAATTCAGGTAAATTGAACCAGTTTGTCACGAGAAACTTATCTTGCGGACATTGCGACACTGAAGTGTTAAACTTGGAGCTTCAGCCAACATATTAAGACAGTAGGTGAAAAAGGAGTCAGAAGATGATGAAATACACCACATTTTTGTCTATTTCTCATTAAGACAAGGACAAGCAATATCCCTCAGTGATGTGTAAAAATGCCCAGTAGCCATTGTGGGGGACGGGCCACACTAAATTAGGAGACAGGATGATGCAGGAAACTCCTCCTGCATCATCACTCCTGGAAGGATCGCCAATGCTGTCCTATTTGTTTGGCGTGTTGGGTATATTGGTTTTATCCACTACCCAGTGTGTATGAACTAGGTTGATTCATTCTTACAAATTGAAAACAATTATTCATAATTATGTTTACATTAGTGAATAATCACCTGAAACTAAGAATCATTGTGTTTTTGTTACCTTGGAAGGAGTCCTATTTATCTACAGAGGGAGAAAGTCATCATCCAGAATGTGTCTTGTTGCCCAGCGATACACTAGTAGATAAATCGAACAATCGCTCTAAAGAGAGTTTATTAGGATTTTAGGATGTTACCATAGATTCTCCTTCATCCTTGGAAGGCGAGTCCAGTGGTGTACGATCTGATACCTCAGCACTAGATGCCAATAAATTCTACAAATTGGACCTGCATTAATAAAACTACATGTAAGATTCAAGTCAGAGGGTGGCGTAACAAAACACAGGAGGTCTTTGCAGAAAGATCCATTCTGGTTTATAAAACAGCGTGCGCACACGCCCTACAAATGATCTCCCTTTTTTAATTACAACCTACTCAAAATGAGGCGCTGTCTATTCGTGCGACGCCCACAGTTGGCCGTATGCAACACCTGCTGTGTGCACAGATCCATAATCTGCACTCACAGATAAATGATCCATGTGCACGGATTAGTAAACCAAATGCATGGATTTTTTTTTATGACATGAATGAAATCTCTACTTAACTCTGTTGCAATATCAGCATCACAGATAGAGTATTGACATGTATGGATCAATACTGAGCCATTAGATATTCAGAGTCCTGGGTAGAGCCAGGGATTGGAAAGTTCAAAAACCTCATCAGATGAAGGGTCAATGAATCTGGCAAACTGGATTAACATGTTTACACAGGGATCACTCCCCCGGTGTCACACAGACTGTGTGCACAGTTTAGTAAATCCAGCGCACGGATTTAATCGTGGCCCTTTTTTGTTTTCTCATGTCTCATACTTGGGAGTGATATTTAAGGTCTTGTATGTTTCTGTGGAATCAGCTTGCATTGCTGCTCCCGTGAGAAACCATTGTTTGCAATGCGTCATCCTCTCAATCCATAAAAACGTCAGACCTCAGAATATGGACCTTTTATCCGTAGAGGCACAGCGTAGTTGGTTGGATCCATCTCTGTCTCACCTGCATCAGAAGGTTCATTCAGTCTTGTCTATTTGTAGTTTTTCTTTCACGCCGGCAGACAGCTTTTCCCTTTTCCCCTCGCAAATCCACCTTTCACTCGCTCTCTTTTTACTCTCCCTCTTTCTTCCGTATTCTGGGGCTTTGCTTCACGAGGTCTCACACTGTGAATGTGTGAGAGCACGACCACTGTCAAACTCTCTGGTTTATGGAGAGAATATGAGGCACTCTTTGGCTGCATCTGATGTTCCAAATGAGAATACTGCAGAATGTTTGTACTTGTACTATAAATGAGAGATGGCGATTTTATAATGATTAATCACCAAGCCCTATTGTAAACGATACGGAAATATATTCTGTGGGAATTTTCAGTCTGAATGTGCTGCAGTTCACACCATATCATAATATTTTTGAAAGATTTTTCATTTGAATAGAATTAAACTATTTGATTTGATCCTTGCTTCATGCCAATCGAAAATTACCTTTATATGTTACAGTACTACTCTCCCGTGTAATTGCCCCCAAATGGTATTATTGGAAGCTTGAATTCTCTCAAGTCTCCAGAACGTGTTACTTCCACTGCACCATGGCAACCATTGAGGGTCAAAAGTGTATAGCATTCCTCGCTGAACTTCTAGACCTTTTATAGTGTGCCATCCCTGTATTGGTCATATACTACAATTTGACAGCCTTGTTAGTGTGAACTCACGGTTATGGTCATGTTATTGGAGTATGCAGCTGGAGACACAGCCGCAGTCATTCTTCACAGTAACACCGCCAAATTCAAATCCCAGAAGGCCTATTATCCTGCATATTATACACTGGATTTCATCTGCATGGACACTCTACCACAGCGTACCAAACTAATTCCTTTTTATTTATAATTCCTATCAGGATGTGCAAATAAAGGTCATGACTTGAGGATAGTGTTTGATAATTGTTGAGGATGCTCCATCATATCAGATGCAGCAAACCTCAAAGTTAGTCGGAACCAGATGATAAAGGGAGAACAATGCTGATTGTAAACGGGTCAAAACAGGTGATGGATAAATTACTACTTTTTAATTCGTTTTCTTTACATTTATGACAAAGTTAGTCATATTCATCAGTTTTACAGTAAAGACACATTATGGATTTGGAAAATTTTTATTTTTACTTCTTGGATGGTATGCATGAAAATACAAATACTTGATAGAATTTTTAATTAATTTTATGTGTGTTGCTTCTGCTTGTCATGCTGTCATTTTAATCCATTGTCTTTTCTTCTATGAATTTTCAGCACCTTGATCAACTGCGTTTTTTGTAAATGTTCTCTATGAATAAAATTGACATGTATGAAACTATCTAGATCTGTATGTATTTGTAAATACAGTTGGAGCGTGTGCATGTGTGAGAATACGCAACTTTATACAACATACATACATGAGGACATACATAGTCCTCATAAATTGTAACATCAACTTATGCCCACGCCATTAATCAAAGCGGGAGGTGCGCCACACCTTCGCAAAGAGTACTGATTAATTTTTTCCTGCATATGCTCTTGAAAGATGAAGGAACTCAACTCCATTAAAATGAGTTCAAGCTGAAGAAAGACTCAGACTCAGATGTTCTGAGGATTAATATTTAATTCCAATCTAAAGATGAGCCGCCTTCTGTATTAAATCTGAGTGATTCTGATAAGGTCGCTCACCAGCATCACAAAACCAGCCCAAGGTCTACCGCCAACCCGGATACCCCTAAGCTTCGGAAACCAATCAGAATAAGTGAATTCAGCCCTCGGGTCCCGTGCTGCTACCAGAAAGCGGACACATCCCGAATTCTGCAGCTGAGACCCGCTGTGCCGGGACTTCTGATCCGTGTCTCATAATGACTCTGTTTCAAAGGAGACCCTGCCTCTCCTGTCACAGCCACGCAGGGCTTTTAATCTCCCACTTGCTCCCTCCCTCTCTCCTCCCCTCACTCTGCCCTGGTTTTCAGAAATTCTAATTAAGAAGAGATTCGGTTATGATGAGTGTAAAGTTGCTCCTCCTGATGGCGGAAGGAGACAAACGGTGTGTCTGAACTACTCGCTAATTTAAGAGGGCTCACCTTTTCAATTGAAACATAGAAATCAATAGACAGTTTCTCCTCAGAACCCGTTGGAGACAAAACTAAAGGCTGTGTCTATCGATCAAATGGGGATTATAATAATGTAAATGAGCTCGGTCCTGTCCGGAGATAGTGTGGAATTTGGTTTTATTTGTGTTCTCAGGCAAACTGGAAAGAACATTCGATAGGTGATTGAAAGGTCGGTGTGTTCAAATCCTGCTCAGATAAATAGATTGTATGAAATGTCACGGTTAGGTGGTTTGTGGCATTTAAACCTCACAGATAACGCTGGTGTTGTTTGTCTTTTTTTAAGATAACGAATGTTTTTCTTATTTTATTTATCAGCATATTAATCAAAATATTCAAGAAGGCAAAACAAGACCAGATTTAAAAATTTGTTTTCCTCAGAATAAGTTGGACCTTTTTTTAAATTAGATTACAACAGTATTTATGGACAATAGGGGAAAGTCTTTTTCACAAGACGAGGACTACGGTGGTTCATTTGGTAATGCAGTCATTCACTTATCTGAGGGTCGTTGGTTCGATCCCCAGGCATTCCGGTCTAAATGTTCAAGTGTCCTTGAGCAAGATATTAAACCCTAAGTTGCTCCCAATGGAGAAGCCATTGGGAATGATGGCGTGCAGGGTTTCTGCTCCTGATATGCAGGTGGCGCCTTGCATGGTAACCTCCGTCATCACTGCATGAACGTTTGTGTGAATCAGTGAATGCTGGCTTGTGTTGTAAAGCGCTTTGAGTCGAAAAGGCTAGAAAAGGCTACATAAATACGGTCCATTTACCATTTGCACAAGACAAAGACCCATCTGCATTCAACTGAGCCAGAGTTTTCATACCGCGTCCTACTTCTCACTCATTTCTTTTTGTTTTTCCAATTTTGGCCAATGTTTCTTTTTCTGCTGTGCTGCATTCTCATTAGACTCATCAAAATGCAGGCCCACAATGCAACCCAAACCATCAATAATTAAAGGATTAAACTTTGAAGTGTGTTTAGTGGATAGGAAGTGCCATTCAATTATGTTAACACACAATTAAAAGATAAGTTGCTTTATTAGATTGAGGAAAGGAGAGACATTAAACTCTTGTCCCATCTTATGAGTCCTCCCGGCCGTCGGTTAAGGTCGGGTGAAAGTTCCTTACCTGTGGTCGAGGATGCCCCGTCACTAGACAGGTGAGTTCCAGTGTCTCGCCCTCTCTGATGGTGTAGACCCTCTCCGTGTGTCTCTCCTCCTCAACGTTGCAGGCATGCCCTGAGTGTATGATGCGAACAGTAGGAGGGGCTGCAGAGGAAAGGAAGCACAACGCTTGTTAGTATTCTAGTCATTTCAGAGAGGATGAGTCATTTAGCACAACAGGTGGTGCATCGATGGAGAGGTGGTCTCACTGAAAGCAGTCACGGCGGTCACGGTGGTCATGTTCGCACGGCACACAACAGACCAGAAGTATTTGTACAAGAGGAAAGAAATAAAGGAATCGTGACTGTTATCGCACTGACTTTGGTTTAGCTTTTGAAACGTTGAACGTATATCAAACACAAAGTCAAGGAAAAGGCACTTTGGATTAACTGCTGAAATGGATATGTAGTTTTTAGGAGAAATAGATTGTGGGTGGTGCAGGAGAACAGATGGTTATCACATGCAGTAAACCAACTGAATGGATCAAGCTGTCATGAACAGTCAACCGTTTGGATCCTGAGACCATGCCGGCTCGATCCCTAACACCAATCCTAACTCTTCCCCCTTTCTCCGGGTTTAGTATATTAATATAACATGTCAAAGTGGATACATAACTGAATGTTTGACACCAAACATTGACATGTTGAGCATTATTTAATGTGGGGTATAAAGACTTTAGGTTAACCCTAACCGATAGACTCCAAAGGGGTAGAGAGAAATGCGAATTCCGCGAATCAGTATTTTTTTTATGTTCATACATATACGTAGATTCTTTGCCAATTTGAACTAGGGTGAAAATTGGAAAAAAGAAATCTGGATATCTGAAATTATGACCCTCTGTCGTACCTGCAAACGTTTTCCGATGCTATCAGTCATGCTTTACTGAAAAATCAAACTTTGGAGAAAATACATTTGGAACAACGACAGTGGCAGTAACTAATAATCATCACTCCACTTCAAAGTGACACCCAATTAACAGCCGAACCAAATTAGCCAGTGTGAGCATCAATAACTCAAACGCATTGTCAAACAGATGACCACCGCTGAACAATTGATGGTGGGCCACAAAACAAGCAATTTTTCTTTTCTCCATATCCTCCAAATGCCCTCTCTGTAGGGACACATCGTAATGAATTCAGTGCTCAGCGTAATTACACCTCAGAAGGCTTTTTTCAGTAGAAAATGTTTTACATGAATGGCAATAAAAATGCAGTTGTCAAAAATAAATCTAAAAGAAGATTGACTTAACAAATGCTTAAATATAATTAAAAACATAAATTTTTTCTGGGAAATACCCTAAACTGCTATTCATCTGCATATCCCAAACATTAAACACATTAAGTATATCATATAATACCTAGGAATTATATTAAACTGTAAAAACTTAGAAAATGTTTTTAATCTTTATGCAGTGGCACAAGCACCGTACAAGATGGCTTTAAACAAGACAAAACCTTGCCATCATGGTTATGTGTCTACAGGTTCCTGTTTTATTTTGAAAGTACATTTCTTCATCTCAGAGCTCCCTTTTGACCCATCCTTCCTTTACTCCTTTGTAGTGTTGGTTCTGTCCGGCTGTCCCTCTTTGGTTTTAAATATCTACAGTTCTTGGTGTTTCCTCCCTTATTTGATCATTATCTGGTCCTTTGTCTCTTGTTTCTGTCAATATTTATTTCTCTTTCAGGATTCTTGTGAAGTTCCCTCCCACCAGTGCTTTAAGTGGGCCGAAACTTCTCACCAGCTCACAGAACCTTTTCGTGTCCTCTTCCTATCAGAGTCTGTTTCTTGGCGACCCATAACAGTACTTAACCTACATTACCCAGGGTGCACTACGTGATGCTCGCCCGTTTCTGTTCTCGCTGAAGTGTAACGTCACATTAACGCTAACTCGAGAGTCACAAAAATGTTGGATAAATGGGAAAAAGCAGACGAATAAAAACATGACAGCAATGTTAGCCTGGCTCCGAAAAAGGGGAATGGAGAAGACCTGAACCAGCACAGAGTTAATGATGATACAGCTCCCCTTCAGTAAAATAATACCGAACCAGAAAATGCAGGTCTGGAGCAGCAAGCTGACGTCAGCGCCTCTGCTAGCAGCGAAGACCTTGTTGCCATAGCAACCGCTGATGCTACCGATAATTCGTCCAAATTCAATTTTAACAATAACCTCGTTCAAGATGAAAATGTCAGGCTCTTCGTTAAAAGATCAAGTACGGTATCTCTGCCCTCCGAAAAACTGGCTCAAATGTAAAATAGATTTCCGGAACTGATTTTCATGGCTGGCGAAGGGAAGATTTGTATATGAGAGCCTTTTTAAGCAGTTTGACATCTTCTTCCTAATGGACATAGTCCCATTTGTCTTACGGTATCTATATGCCGCCTCCTGGGAAAGACCAGATGTAAGCCGTGAGATGGTTCAGTACAGGAAACTCACAATAAAATGAAACCCCGGCACATGCTGGTGCCATTTCTGTAAGTATATGAACATCATATTCATCATGAATATATTGAGTTGGTCCTCCTGAAAATGTTTTGCTAAGTTTATGCTGCCATTTAATATTTAATCAGATATAAAATAATCCGATTTTTACTATCTGCTGTTCTGTTAGAATAGAAAATTCAGTTAAACCAACGCAGCAGTGTCTCTCCATTGACTTCAATGTCAGCATATCTTGTTTCTCTAAATTTTCTCTTTGCCTTTATTCCCTCTCCTACCCGCGTCTGCCTCTGTTGTGTGTCCACAGGGAATATTGAGCGCAGGTTTGATGGAAGAGACAACAACATGCCTTCTCTGATGGGAGTCAAGTCACCTTGTTTTCATCACTCTCAAGTAGTGCATTCAGTGCAGGTTCTGAAGACACCGAAGATTCTTCACGTAGTTTCTATAGCTTGAGGGGAACTGGATATTGAGCATGGTGACGCATAGGTTCTTCGTTTGTGTGACACAGTAAAAGTAGTTTGCTGAATGATTTATGTTTTGAAAATCAGCATTATCTCCGTACCTTTAATTCGCTTTAGAAATTCAGAACATATTAAATAATGATTTGCTGATACTGGCCACATGCCAACAGGTAAATAAGAAGAGTACCGGCACTTTTTTTTTTTCACTTAAAGCACTGCCTCACACTGATTGTCCTGCCCTGATTTAATTCTCATTTGTTACATTATCTTCTCCCTCCTTCTGCCTTTAAGGGTCCTTAGATTGCTCCTTCTCTTAGCCTTCATCAAATCATCACATCTATTTGGAGATGAGTACAATTATGGTGAATTCCATTGAAGGGGGCAAGGGTTTGAGAGATAGGGACCTTGGAACAAGGCTGCTAAGCAAACTGAAGAAAAAGAAAAGGTTACAAACAGAACCCAAGGGGACTAGACAAACAAAGCATCGATGCCATTTCCTATCTCGATCCATCTCATATTTCTGCAGAATAAAATCATTCCCGGAGGAAGTTAGGGAAAAACCCATCCAATTCATCCCATCCATTATCTCCAAGTGCAATATCTGCCACCGCGATGGCTTACACATCCACTCGGCCATTGTGCAGACAACCTTAAGCTTGCAGCAACAAAAACAAATAACCCTTCTTAAGAGTACATAATGAGCCCAATGATGTTCTCTCAGTTGCACAGACCTGCTCTGTTAGATCTTTTGGCCCAAAGCATGAAATAAAATGGCTGTGGATACACCATAATCCTCTATTTGTTAAGTTTTCATTAAAGCCCTCTGATATTATCCTGACAGTAACTAAAGTACTCAGAGAATATTGAGAAGAGTCAGCTAAGAAAAAATACGGAAACATAATGCAGTCAAGTCTACGGTTGCATAAAGACTTGGTAGACAAAGCCAGTGGCAACCCACTAATTTCAGGGTTGGTTGGTCAATCATGAACCGTTCTTCAAGTCTTGAAATCCATCTAATTATCTCCACCACTGAAGTTATGTTTTTACCTGAGTTTGTTTTTTAGCAAGATTAAAGAAAAACTATAGAACAGATTAGCATGGAATTTTACGTTACGTCATGACCATACAATGTGACATCGTATTGGTGTCTTTTTATAATTATGAGCTTTTTGAGGGTTCTTTGGCAATAAATCTTTTATTAATTTATGAATCTGCATGATATTTTCCAAAATAAAGTGATCTTATTGATTGCGGAGGTTCATGAAACCATAGGAATTCAAGGATTCAAAGCATTTATCATGCACACATAGAAGGTTTCCTTACACAAGGAAGTTCTTGCTTTTTCACTTACACAGTACCGTTGCAAGGCTTACAATGAACAGAAAAAAGTTTTTTTAGGGTTGTTAATTAGACCGGGAGGAGAATCAGCATTGACATAAAATGAACATACATCAGAATACAGAGAAAAATCATGACTTAATATTAATAGGATCATGGCAGAAGAACTAATGAAGAATTATTCTGAAATTACTTGTTTATTTGCTCTAATTCAATTGTAATCAGACCACATTTTTGCAAATATTGAGAAATGTTTTCCTGTGAAACTGTGGGTTAATATGTTAAATATGCATAATTGTGAATGCACGCTATATTTTCATCCCTCCTGCATTTCCCACCCCACTCAACCATCTGCAGCCACACGCATGCAACGTAGATCCACACGCAAATACATACACGGCTTTCTGATAGAGGAGCTGGAGGAGCACAGGCTAGGAGCAGAAATTTTTGATGATTATTTCTTTTTTTTTATATTTTATTATCTCATTTCCATAACAGTGACATCATTTCCTCATCTGCAGAGCAGCAGCGAGTGAAACGGTAGGAGACGTAGGGATAATAAAAGCCTCTGAACATACGATTAAGCACGACCGCACCGATGCACATTTCTAGCACACGGTATGTGCATCTATGTGTACGTCTCTGTGTGCAGATTTCATTGGATCCTGCTGGGGACGGTGGAGACAGCTTTACCCACTACTGCCAATGAAAATTAAATTAGATTTGGCCAAAAGCGGGCTTGCCACCAGGGTTCTGGAGCTTCTGAGTGGCAAATAGGTTGTTGGCAATGGCAGAGGATCTAAATTTGTCAGAGAAATTAATGTAAATAAAACTTGAACAGCTGTGGCTCTTTATCGCTGGGCGCTTAGAGTCCTCGGACCAAGTGCTCAGGACCACCAACGAGATCTCTGGCACAGTAATCCCCTTCGCAGAATGAGAGAGCCACATAGCGGGAAACAGGAGGGTAAAAAAATAATAGCAACTTGAATAATGACACAATAATAAAATAAATATTTTTCTATCATACTATACTGACTATAGACCACCAGCAGGAAGGCCAGCAGAATGATATTAGACCATCTTATGAAAAAAAAAAGATGGGTTTTGGAATACAAATAGTAAAAAACAATGTGAACTTATAACAGCTCCTTTGTAATGAAGCTCATGCTATGTGGCTCTCAGTGTTACCATACAGCAAGAAGGAGAAGGATCTGGGTTTGAGTTTGTAGTATGTGCTGGGGTTTCATTTGTATTTTTGTCACTTCGCCTGCATGGATTCCCTCTGAGTTCGAAGACCTTGCTCGAGGAAAAACCTGGATGGATAGATTGATCCACTATAAAACACTTGGTTATTCTTTGTTAGCAAGTGTTTTCATTAAACACAAATCCCACACACATCATAGATTTATCAAAAAACGATGGTAGTTCTACTCAGTTACAGTTCCCTCTACAAGGACATTTAAATTTTAAACTCAAATTGTTTTTTTTCCAAATTATGGTATATAAATCAAAGTTGCAAACACCAATTACTAAACTAGGCTAATGCTGTATTCCCAAAAACCAAAGATATGTCCAAAAAAAACAGAAATCTATAAGCAGGGGAAACATTAAGTAAAATTGGTTCAGTAAATTTATATCAATCAGCTACAACATGACAAAAAAACAGTTACCAATAAAAATATTATTAGATTAATATTGTGAGTACATTTTGAATCATTTTTGGTTACTAGGTGCAGAGGAGCAAGCTTAGACAAAACACTGACATGTGTTCATCCCACAACTTGTTTGAAAACATGCAACTCTCCTTTAAGCTCTGTTTTCTTCTGCTGCTATTATTGAAGGATGCTTTTGGATTTCAAGTAAGTAAAGTCTTTGTCATCACCAACATCTAGTCAATAACTTGCTACATCCTAGCCGGTGCTACTGGAAACATGTTGAAAAATGAGGCACAGAAAAGTTGAAGGCCTGAACATCCATCTTCTACCTAATACTGTTTATATTTTGTGGAAACATGAGGGGCGGACACTGGGCGTTAGACCAAGGTTAATCCCGGACATGAAGGGTAGAAGCTTGAGCACCATGATGGAACACAGGGAAACATGATGAGATCATCTGGGATCAGAACTTCTTCATTTTGAGACAACAGAAAAACCTCTTCCTAATGTTTCACCACGTCTGTTAGAAAAACATGCGTCTGCTTTGACGTTAAACATTTTAATTGTATCTATTATTTACAACAAATGTCACTAAATGCACATTTAAACTTGAGACTTGCATCAAATAGGTAGTATGAGGTTACGATAATCCTAAAAGTGCCCTATAACCGAACAGGATTGATAATATCTCCCACCTTTACTACAGTGAAGTAAACACACTCGTATTAAATTAGAAAATTAGTTACCGTTTAATGCAGTATTGTCTTCTCAAGGAATGCAAATACTTGCATATATGGCATAGCAATGTGAATTCAATGGTTGTAACTGAAGAATGAATAAACATGGTCCGTTGCCACAGGCGTCACACAACAAATGACTTTGTTTTCTTTTCTACCTCCCATGCCCTACAGTTTTCGAAAGTGTGAGCCTATAAAACACCTAGCTGCTCCCACTGTATAATTGAGAAGCAACTCATCCATGGGGCCATCCATGTGTGTAAGGCCTTGAAATGGTTTGTCAGCAGCACATGAATATTACGACATCAGGGCTTGTCAGGGCGTATTGATTACACACTGCTATGCACTCGCATGCACTCCTCGGCCTACAATGTTATTGTAAATGAAACTCGGTATAGATCCAGCTACCCACTATCAGAACGGATCATCTATCACACGGTGTGCACACTGGCTTGGAAAACAGACATTCATACAGTCTAGGCACTGCAGCCTCTCAAGGAAAACTCAACCCCATGTTTGTCCAGCACAGCAGATTAAGACCGGCCGACATTATTTAGATCAAGAGATAAGTGTCAGGTGGTCCTTTAGTGGCACCAGGGAACAGGCTGGAGCTCACTGTCATAATTTGGGTACTTGAGATGAAATAGCTCATTAACCACAAGAGCACACAACAGACCATACTCAGAGGTGCTATTTAAAGAGAAACAGTGTACGCACACAATCACAAACCCACTTGAACACACAAAAACTTTCTACTATAAAATTAGGCCAACGTGATCCTGCCGTGGCCCCGCTGAGATGGAAGGAGAGAAGGGAGAAGTGGCTGTGGAGGGTGTAGTTGTGGAGATTTAGAGGACAGATTCATCTTTGCTCCCCCAGTGAGAAACGCACAGCAGGGTTTATGGAGCTTGACTGCTTACAGCTGCATCCATTATTTTCATGCAATCTCTATGCCATGCAACCCCATCTTGAAGAAAAGGCACAAAAACAAGAAAGGCTCCACCTGATGTATCACTTCAGTTGGAGCCTTTCTGTAAGCACATACTCCAGATGCAGTCTCGTGACTTGAAACAGTGCTGCGGCAGGACTGTCTCTGTCCATGGTGCTGAAGCAGGCAGTGGGTTTTTTTTGCTACCCAGGAGGAGCCACTTGCAAAAACACTAACAAACATATCTGCATTGGAAGCATCAAACCTAACACGCAGATCTGTATCTAATGCAACACCGGAGGTTTATCCCACCTCAGTTCATGCATACGCATAAGATTCAGCATATTAAATATACAGTCTTGGACTACAAACTCATAAGATTTAACCTTGACTATGACTACTAGTACTTCTATACAAACTTTCAAATTATAATGGAAAATTAGTCAATGATTATGTTTTTAGATGAGGAGGTAATAACATTTACGTTTTGCAGCTTCTCGAATGTTAAATTTGCTGGTTTTCTTGTACTTCTGGGGTAGGAAATTGGTTTTCACTGATTAACTGAAAAACTCAATATGGAAGTATAAAATTATCTTATTTGCCTTTTTAAGACCAAACAATTGCTTTATTAACTTAATGAAAGTCTAAAATGAAAGCTCATAGGATTTAACCTTGACAATCACGTCTTGTGCTTCTACAAAACTTTCAAATTATGATGACAAATTAGTCACCGATTAGGTTTTTGATAATTAAGTAATAACATTTGCTTTTTCCAGCTTCGCAAATGTGATAATTGCTGGATTTCTTGGTCTTCTGAGATAGGAAATTGGTTTTCAAGGATTAACTGAAAAACTCAACCTTGACATATTAAATTATATTTTACTCGCTTGTAAGACCAATCCATCTCTTTTTTAACTCAATAAAAGTCATCAATGAGTCAGTGGGTTGAGCGGCTGTCTCCGAATCGGAAGATCAGAAGGTAGCCGGTTCAAATCCCATCATGGTCTACTTGTCATAGGGTCCTTGAGCAAGACCCTGAAACCCTAGCTCCCCAGGCGCTTCAAAGGGGCCACCCACCGCTCCCTTATGGATGGGTCAAATGCAAAGAAATAATATCACTATGTTAGATCAAAAAGGATTTCTTATTCTTTTTTTAAAACATTAACATATTTCCGTCATGTATAACAATGTAATGTAACCTTTATTAATAACATACATTTGTAGACAGAACCACATGGTGAAATTTAATTCGTCCCTCAACACATCCATGTGAAGCACCTGTGAAAGGAATTGGGGTTCAGTGCATTGATCATGGGCCTTACAACATGTAACTTGAGAAGGCTGCGATCAAACCACCAATCTGGGGTCACCATGTACAGTTTACGTCAAGTAATGTAAGATGTTTGTTCGATATTGTTTACTGGCATCTGTGGGGCCTTTCCAGCTATTTTCCTGAAATCCTAGTGTTAGATGATTATTTTTCAGTTAAACCGTCAGCGACAGCAAATAAAACACTTTTGGCTCCAAACTGATATCAGCAGAAATATGACAGGTGTAAGTAATGATGTAAATTAGGTTTCTGTTCTAAATGAGCCAGCAGGCACAATAAAGGACCTGGAATGAGCTCAATGACATTAATTACACCCGTGCTGTAGTTGCTCCGCCATGTAAAATGTCTTCCGTATGAAAGATCTACAGTGGGATTTATCTTTCTGCTTTTTAAAAAAATATAACATGAAGTCTGATTGCTGATTTGTTTTTAACTAATTTAAATATAACATTTCATTCTAGAGTACAACAAACAACATACAAATCCATTACAGCTGATTAAAGTAATGGATTAAAGTAAGTAATGGCCAAAAAGTGATGTGAACTAGTAGAGATGGGGATTTCTCATTCACATTAAAATAGCATGTGACGTTATCAACTTCGACTGACTGCATATTTGAAGAGTTACAAATCAATGAAAACAAATACTCAAGGGAATTACCTACTAGGGTTGCGCGTTTATATCCAAAGTATAACCCAGATTAATTTGATCAGTGTCAGGATTGGCTGTGTCTCTATTGTGCAGCCTGATCATAGGTCAGTGGTAGTAGCATAGAACTCGACAGCTGTGGGTTCCTTCTCCATTTAACCTCCACCTAGTAATTGGACAAGGAGATCGTATATGTTTTGTCCAGTTTGCTGATGTTTTTGCTGAAGCCGTCATTGCTTGCAATGTTTATGACAAACATTATCAGGCAAAAGAGAACATTATTGCCCTGATGATTTCGGTGCGTCTTAGCGATCTAAATGAATGCAATGATACGTTGTATAGGGTTGCTTGATTTGCTTTGCAGCGGAGCATTCTAAATGCCTTTTAAATGTGAGGATGATATAATAATTTAGCCATATTACAAATGACATTTTACAGCAGAAAACAGAAAGAACAAAATTTTATCTGATCTACTTACTATGTCAACTTCAGGAGCGGGAGTGCATTATGGACATTACTCACGGAGAGTTGGACGCATCCTCATGTCTGCAGAGGTTTGTGAGGAATATACCTAAAAGTCTTTAGTAGTGCAGTCTGATAAACTGAACTTTCATTAAAGGACCTCTGCAGTTAGGCATTGTCTAGTACTTTATGGTTCAAAAGAATGTCATCTAGCAAGGTGTAGGTGCCTTTAAGCAATGTTGCACATCCAAACGCTCGCTGACAGTGTGAGTGGCCTATCGCAGCATGACAGCTGGAGTCTCTGTCAAGTAAGCCTTTGTGGGGTTTTTCCTATCCCATTCTACCGGCCTCTCCCCTCACAATGCCACACTGGCATACTGGGCCTGTTGTGGCAGTTTGATTTCCCTAAACAGCACTAATCGCACATCTGTAGGGACGGATAAAGCCCAGATTGGCTGTAACCATGCAGCAGTTCTCTGTTGATAGGCCTTACTCTGGCCAACACTCACACAATTGGCTCACGTAAGGCAGCAGCCTTCTTTATGGTTGGCTAACTGTGAGCCAGCAACAGCTCACTGAGGATATAGTGTCTGGCAACTCTCTGAAGATTGGGTGCTTCCCGCCAAGAAACTGTCCAATGATTGGCTGCGGTGACTCGAGTGCGAACTGATTGTCCTATCAGTGCCCACAGCGCAGGCTGGCGGACAATGCTGCCTGCTGGCTGCTTCACACATGCATCTATCCATCACACCTCTGCGGGGCATATGTCCATGTCTTGAGTGTGTGTGTGTGTATGTGTGTGTGTGTTTGTTGATGTGGCTATATATCAGCTATAGGTATCAGAGTGGAGAGTTGCAACGCTGAGCACGGCCAGCAGGCTCCAACTCCTCATTATTCCAAGCCAGGCAGGAAATGGGTTTTTTGACATGTCTCACTGGGCTATGCGCTTGGAAACTGGGGCTACAGGTCTCCCAATATCAGCAGCAGACGCCTGGAAAGTGCCTTTTTAACTTTACTGCCGCACTTGACCAAAAATCCAAACCCATTGACGAGCCGTGCGGATTGATACCACAAAACTCAAACCGTTACAGTCTAGTGAAAATTAATTTGGGGGGTGAGGCTTTTAGATTTTTTAATGAAATTTAATTTTTCCTCTTAGTCTTGTTAACTGAAGTGTGCTTATTCAATGTGATGTTAAATGCTGCTCAGTGAAATGATGAATATGAAAAATGGCAGTGCCTAAAGCCTCATTAGGGGATTTTCTACATTTGGGTGAAAACCTTAAGCACGTTAGCGCACATAGACTGTCTGAGGCGTTTATAGAAAGGGGCAAAAGAAGTGGCGTTGTAAAGAAGATTAAGAGACAGAAGAAAAGAAAAGCTGTATGTTCAGCAAAGTGAAAATAAATATATATATATATAGCTGGAGATTACTCTTCCTTTTAATGTGCTAATGCTGCACTGCAACGTGAGTACACAAAGTGTTCTGTTATCATGTACTTTGTAATAAATTCTATTTGAGACACTATAAATGAGGAAGTAAAACATAATCAAAAGGATTCAAGTCACGTTGAATAATGGAAAAATTTATATGTAAAAAGCCTAGACTAATTAAAAGTGGATTTGCATGACTGAAAATCAG
Organism: Lophius americanus; assembly: GCA_037951165.1. NCBI lineage: Eukaryota > Metazoa > Chordata > Actinopteri > Lophiiformes > Lophiidae > Lophius > Lophius americanus. The sequence goes on along the minus strand of JBBDHG010000104.1, from coordinate 2,402,987 downwards.
GTGTAAATAAACTTAAACAATAAAATCTCTTGAATTGAAGAGTGACTTCAGTAAATATTGGTAGAGGATGTAACAACAACATGGTTACTGATCTTAGAGTCACTGAATTTATGCACTCTAAAAACCACTGAAAGTGGTCATCAGTTATTGTATCCCCAAAAAGCCGTGGATATTATGGAAACGTCATCGAAGTTTCCATAATATCCAAGTCAGCAGATCCTCCAAAACTATTTCATGGTTCTTTTTCAAATTTTATACCCAAATAAACCTTATTGCGAGGAAGTACCGGATTGATTCTGGGAAATGTCGGTTGTATATCTTAGACATGAAGGACAGTTTTATGTCAAAATGTTTTGAAGGCGTAGTAATTTCCCAACCGTTGGTCGGATTTTGTCCAAATTTGGTGCATAAGAATCATCTCAAGGAGATTTATCTTCATGTTTCGCCCAAGGTGAGTCTAGTGCACAAGAATTGACTATCTTCTAAAAATCCTAGTCTAATAGTTCTTATTTTTTTCACTAGGGTGAGCTTTTTAAAAAAAATAAATAAATACATTTGCTGTTCTTTAAACATAAGTTCCTAACCGATCGTCCTAGTTAGTCCAAATTTGGAGCATATGAATCGACTCAAGGAGGTCTATCTTGTATCTTATCTCTATCGTGTTTTACTTTAAGTTCCTTTTTTACCCACTAGGGAGAGGTTCATTATGGACCAACATATAGTTAATTTGAGGAGTTCAGTCAGGCGGATGATTGTACAACACAGGGGATTGAGGGCTTTAAAGCAAAGCCAGTATATTACATTACAACTAAGTGTGTTTGTATTCCTTTATTTTATACCAAGCATTTTTGATAGTATTTTGAACGTAAAGTATTATTAATTGCTGCATAATCCTATTACTACCCAAGAAAACCTATTATTTATTGAAGTTATAGAATTTTTTATAAAATCAATAGTTGACCTAAATGGAGTCTAATCTATATTATTCTTAACTTGAATATGTCCACTGCATCCATTTAAGGTTCTATGTTCATACAACTTAGCCTGTTCAGTTTTGACACAAGAGGATCTAAAGTAGTTTCCACGGGTTTCCACGTGATTTTCTAATAAAGTTGAATAATTTAGGATAAGAGTGTGTCACACTGAGTTCATCACATCCACTGTTGTAATGGGCCAGAGATGTTGAACATTAACCAGAATAGTGGTTAGATACGGCCTCATAAACTCCTGTAGAGGGATAAGACCTCTGAACAAAGCAACTCGATACAATAAACTCACGCTAATCACCTTAAACTGTATTTGGACCACCCATTAGCCGAGGTGTGACCAAAGTTAAGCATAATCTCTACATCCACTTGCATACAGCTTTGCAACTACAAAGGAGTTTCTTTTAAAGCTATTCCTCACAACATACAAGTATGTTTATTTGAAGATCAAAGCTAGACACCACAGCCATGCCAGAGTTTCTGTGAGTCTCCTCATGGGCCTAGCGCTAGCATGCTAACATCTGATAATGGCGCTTAACACAAAGAACAGCTACACGTTATGGTGGAGTTGTTCCTTTACCAAATTTTTGAGGATAAAATACATATTTGACTGAATTATCACATACACTACATATATGAAAGAAACCTTTTAAATGGATTAGAACCTAAGAACCACTGGACTTTATGGTCATTGGACAGGACAGTAAAAGAAAATTTGTTTTGCATACTTACTCGCACTCAATCACACACACAAATATACACATTAATGATAAATATGTAAGAGAGCTATTGCATTGTTTGAAGCACCCTATGAAGCATTCATTCTAAATATGTACTTTTTTCAACAAAAGACAGTGAAACATTCTTTCACTTGAGATCGGGTGATTAATTAAAAAAAGGGATTAATCCATCATCATCTTTTTTTTTTTTTTTTTCTCTTGACCAAACCGTCTCAATCTGGCCTCTCTTACTTTGTTTCCAAGACGTCTAATCTGGCCCTCTGCCTCTGATTTGCTTGTTTCTAATCCTGTCTACGCCTGTCACTCCCAGAGAACATCTGAACATCTTCGGCTCTGCGACCTCCAGCTCTACTTCCTGATTTTTAGTTAGAGCCGCCGTCTCCAAGCCATACAGAAGGGCTGCTCTCATTACCCTCTTGTAAACCTTTCCCTTCAATCTTGCTGCTTCTCTTCTCTCACAGATAACTGCTGACACTCTTCTCAACCCACTCCATCTTGCCTGAACTCGCTTCTTCCACCTTTTTCCCCAATCTCCGTTGCTCTGAAGAGTTGACCACAAGTACTTGATCTCCTGCCCCTTCTTCACCTCTAGTCCTTGCATCCTCACCGTTCATCATCAGCGCCTGCATCCCTTTCATTCAAGCACACGTATTCTGCCTTGCTGCGACTGACCTTCATTCCTCTTCTATCCAGTGCATACCTCCACCTCTCCAGGTTTTCTTCCACCTGCTCGCTGCTCTCACTACAGCTCATAATGTCATCCAGAAAACATACATAACAAACATCATACTACACGGAGACTCTGCATGACCTCATCTGTCCACCTGTCACACCATAGCAAACAAGAAGGTGCTAAGGGCCGATCATTGGTGCAGTCCGACCTCCACTTTAAACCCATCCGCGACTCCTACTGCACACCTCACCGCTGTCATGCTGCTCTCCTACATATCCTGCAAAGCTCTAACATACTTCTCTGTCACTCCAGACTTCATCATACAGCACCACAATTCCTCCATTAACACAATGTAGCTCCTTCTGACCTTACTCTGTACTTCTCCAGCAGCACTCTCAAAGCGAACATTGCTTTTTTAGTGTTCTTTCTTGGCATGAAACCATACTACTGCTCACATAGAGTCACCATCTTTTTAACCTGGCTTTCATTACGCTTTCCCAGATCTTCATTGTGTGGCTCATCAGCTTAAACCCTTGTAGCTGCTACAGCTCTGAACATCACCCTTGTTCTTGAAAATTAGCAATAGTACAGTTTTCCTCCATTCCTCAGGCACCCACAAATTCACCAAGTTAGTGTTGAACAATCTAATTAAATACTCCACTCCCTTTTCTCCTAGACACTTCCATACCTCCACCGATATGTCGTCAGGACCAACCGCCTTTCCATTCTTCATTCTCTTCAAAGCTACTCTCACTTCAAAATGACTGATTCTTGGGACTTCTTGATTTACAGGTCTCACACTTTCCACTCTTATCTCTCTCTCTCTCTCTCTCTCTCTCTCTCTCTGTCTCTCTCTCTCTCTAATTTTCTTCATCCATCAGTTCTCCAAAGTATTCTTTTGATCTTGCCCTCACACTCCCCTCCCTTTTAAACACATTTCCATCTCTATCCTCAATCACTTTAACCTGCTGCACATCCTTTCCATCTCGATCTCTCTGCCTCGAATAAGGTCTATGTGGGTATAAGATATGAAAATCATCTATGAAATAAAACAAAGGTTCTGCGGCGGTTTATGCGGCATTGGCGGTGATTAAATTCCATAATTCCATTATATCCCCGAATTTTCGGGGATATACATAAAATGGTTAAATTTATGATACAGCAGAGGTTCATGTTAGTTGCTTTAGCCTTGAGGTGGGGAAACCACATCTCTAACAACATCAGTATTCCAGTTGCATGGTAGAAAATTGAGGTGGGAAGAGAGAATGAGTCACACTACCCTCGAGTAAGACCAACATTGGATTAGTGGCAAACAACAAAAAAAACTTAACGGTTTGGTTAACAGCGGAAGTTTGATGGGTTCTCAGAAAATGCTAGCGATATCTCTAAATCTCCCATAATCCAAATTAAACACTGGGAAAACAGTGACGGTTAAATGTGATATATTTAGAGCCAGTACAATAATACATCCGTTCGACTGCTGATCCGAAGAGCAACACACCCTGATAGACAAAAGTTTTCAAATTAAAAAGTTGTCTTCTTTATTTGACTCTTTCTGCTGTTTCACTCGAAGCAAAGACATTTCATAGAACAATTTTCCAATCCCCCTCATAAAGCTCTTGACATCTCATCCATCAAACACAATTATTTTCCCGAATGAGCTGTGCAACCAGGTTACAGCGTAATCAATTGCATTACTACAGTAATACACCTGATTTAATTTACAATTTGTGTGGCAACTTACAACTGTGGTAATTCCTACCAATTAATCCTGCATTTATATTAAATATATTTATTCCCGTTTGCCTGAATGTTAATTAGGGCGAACAAGATGGTTACGGTCTCAGATTGACTGCATCGTGGAGCAAAGAGGGAGACAGAAAGAGAGCTACCAAAGATTTTGTAGGAGGAAAAAAGAAATTAAAGACCTTGATATGAATGTTTGATGCTATGAAACCAAATTGTTACCCAGAGATGTTCAAACAGATAAGACATAATGACATATTAGGGCTTTTTTTGTTTGGTCAAAACAGTTCATGAATGATCACACGGGATGCTCAAAAATGAACGTTTTCACATGAAACAGGTAATAGTTACTTTGATACGCAGTCGACATACAAAGAAACCTGCAAGAGACGGAAGAGGAAGAAGAGCATCAAACTGGAGGAGGAGGAGGAGCAGAACAGAAGAGGCGAATAGTTTCATTCCACCAGATGCAGTGGACTCCCTGACACACTCTCAGCATCAGAGCAGTGATTTCAGATGTTAAACATATTGTTTAATAGTCAATTACATAAATTGATATTGCTCATTGACTGTTGTCCTTGGCTGCCCACGTAAAGGAAAAAGACAGAAATGTACTCCAGCACAGTGGATTGCTAATAAAGCTAAGCCATCCCTGTGGTTTGGAGCAAAGCGCCTACACTTCCCCTCTGCTCCACGTCTGCCCACCAACCAAGGCCCCCTCCCACTGTCGTTAAAGACACCACAGAATGGTCCATATACAGTCTTTTTTACCAATGTCTGAACTGCAGGTTAAATTTACAAATTAATTGTTCATCCCTTTCCTTCCACTTATCTAGAGCTGGTCTACTGGTAGCAGGAGACCAAGGGTATTCCTGACGGTCCTCTCCCCAGCAGCACTCTCCGGCTTGTCCAGGGGAGACCCCAGGCGTTCCCAACCAGATGAGATTTACGGTCCCTCCAAAGAGTTCTGTGTCTGCCTCCGATTAGACCCAGTAGTGAAAATGTACATTATAATTATAATTTTCCTATGAGCTCAACTCATGAGATGATTCCTGTGTCTTTTCTTGTCAGCCAGAAACCAATTTGTAATTTTGTTTTTAAACATTGACGATGCTGCAGTGGATGAATTAATTCAGCCTTAACTGATAATCAAACCTGCTGCCTGACCTTCTGATGGTTGATGGATTCCTTTTATTTTCATTATCATGCATACAAACTAAGATTACTATGATTACTTACAATTTTGAAAATGTTTTTGACATTTACAACAAGAACTTGCTACTTGTAATGTCTAAAAATCAAATAGTACTTTATATTAACGTGATATGACATGTGTTGAAAATGCCTAGACCTCTGTCATCGTATAAACATGCAAAATTATACCTCTTAAAGTGTCATCCTGTGGCGGCAAAATGCTTTTTTGGCTGTTCATTTATGAAAAAGCTTTTGTTAAAGCTCAAAAATGACTTTTTTCTTCATATTAAAATGTTGGGAAATCTATAATCTACATATGAATGGCATTACCCAAACAAACGCTCTCAGTCTTAACCTTTAATGTCCTGCTCAATTGTTTGGTTGAGCACATTTTGAGCCACCGTTTCATATTTGAAAATGTTTGCCGTTTCACTGAACCTGTTTATAAGATGACCCAGTGTCAGCATGTATATGCTACAAAGTAAGGGACCAAGGATGTGGCCTTGGGGGACACCACTGGCCAAAGGGGCCAACGCACAAACCATGACTACTGAGAAAGTCCTAAGCATTAAATAGGGGTTTTTTTTATTTTAGGGGGAAATATTGAGGCATGTGAGGACGTACTTAAAAGAATTACGTAACTTGACCAACAAAAAACAACCTAAAAATAAGTCTAATATGGGTCAAATAGTTTTTCTAAAAACATGCTTTATCAAAAGGTTGAGCAGATATACTCATTTTCCATGAAATACAACATTTCATCATAAAATAAGATAAAATTAAATATGCCCAAAATCTCAGTTGAGTTATTTGTCAATCAACCAAATTTAAAACAAAAAAAATGGGAGGAAAAGCTCAACTTCTTCTCGCCGCTCCCTCAACGACTCTAATATTACTGCACTATGATCTCTAAGGCTATTGATGGTTTTTCTGTAGCTTCTCCTTGGCCATGTTTGGAGAGAAATAAGAAATCTATGTTGGTCTCATGTCATCCAATTGAATAAGATCTACTTCCCCATGCATTCGGAAAGGCATTAGGAATAAAGCTCAAGCGAATCGATGGGTAATACATCACTGAGCATGACTTGTGCTGTGCCTGTGTCTCTGAAACACAAATTGCATTACCTGTGCAGCCACACAGATCACCCAAAGTGGACATGCACAGACATACAGCCAAAAAGCAAGCACACTTACAGCTTTGCATGAACGATGCAAACATCGTAGGTCGTGCAAACCTGTCGGGGTTTACTGGGTTTGCAGTAAAAGGCGTTCACACGCAAACAACCTGCAGCTCACGTCTCTTTGAGACAGACACGCACACACACAGTGCAATTTTTGGGCCCTGATAATAAATGCCACATTATTGTGAGGTACAGCAGAGGGCCCATCATATAAAGGTTGCAGTGATGGAATCTCAGCTTGAAGCTGCTGGCCTTGACATGCAAAATCGGATCCAAAAGCTGTTTATGGCACCATGAAGCCAGACAGCCTCCTTCTCCGCTTGTAAACCATCGCTAATACAAGCTGATGATGTATTAGCGAGGCACTCCAATAAATTCAAATCTCTCTAAACAAAACAATTGTGGATATTCAGTTTTTAGAAGGCTCTGTTTTTGTTTATCACAGTCTGGTGGCCACGGCCTGATCTTTCCAGCTGAGATCATCACTGATGCAGAAACAACAGCGGCGCTTTGGATAATGAATCCAGGATTTTCCAGCTAGCCACTAATTGAGCCATTATTATATGTATTATTACATAAAACAGCACATTTTAAATGTAGCTGTACAGAAATACTGCAGTACGCACACAATGGGAGCTAAACGGTTCTGGGTGTTTGCTGGAATGAAGATTTCATTAAGATCTGTGCTGAGTGATATTGATAGTCATCAGCCTTTTTATTTTGAAGTTACGAGCATTGTGTGGGGGAAAGAAAAATGATGGACACATCAAATAATTAGGAATTCACAGTAGTAAAAAAATACACAGCTTAAGAAGTTGGGCTGCATGGGGTTTATTATTTAGTTTTGATTGATCTCTTTCTTTTACTGAGCTCATACTGCTGTTTTATTTTTTACTGATGAAGAAAATACCATCTTACTACATGCGTTTGTCAAATTGACTGTGTTTTTAAGTAAATGTTCAACTAATTCAGCAAAAAAATGAAAATGAAATGAACTTTGGATTAATTTAGCACCACAACTATCCATTTTTTTTTATCCCAGAGAGACCTTTATTATTTTGCCAATTGATCCAATTAAATGTTATATTTTACAACGACTGTTTTGATTTTTGTCATGATTGAAAATATGTAATAATTATCCTACCTGATAGCTTACAAATTGCCCCAGCATTTTTAATTTCTGCTGGTTGAAAAGGACATCTGAAATCTGACGCCGTGTGAGCCGACCGCTGCCCGCAGTCACCGTAATCCCTCCAAAATAAGATTATCTGTGTGTCCACAGTGGGGCAGGGTGGGAAGGGCATTCCCATCATCTGTGTGTCTAAGACAGTGGCCATTAAACACCTACCACTAAGCTGTGTTTGCAGACCCACCCTCACGGCCTGCATATAAACTCAGCCACAAACTGGGCTTCAGCATCAGTCCTCTCAGGACCCTAAGCATCGACAACGTCAGACAGAAATGGACTTCACACTGGTTTCTCCTCTGCTGCTGCTTCTGGGCCTCTGCGCAGCTCACAGCGACCACGTAAGACATCCACCAAATACGACGCAGACCGATCTGTGTGCAGCCGGCACAGCCAATGAAACCGCTCTCATAGCTACCTTTGTCCGAGTCGTTGCATGAAAAGTAGTTTGGATATTGTGCAGTTAAATACTTTATTCTCCATTTTCTCACAGGATCATGACGCTGATGACGGTAAGTGCAAACATCTATTTTCAGCCGGACCCCAATCTAGCAGTTATTACCCTATGTCAGCGTGAGGATAGAGGTGTACGACTTCTGCTTTGCTTCCACTGATTAGAGATGTACGGGGATAAGTCTGACACGGAGGACATTACCACAACTATCCTGAGGATGAATAATGGCGAGTATTTTATCATGATGTTACAAAAGACAGGGACGGGAACATTACTTTCCTGCAGTATACACAGATCTTCTGCATTGATTAGCAGAAAAAGTTCCTGCTGTTCTGACAGGTAGATTAAAACCTCCTCCTCTTTTTCTCCTTTGAACAGGATCTCGTGACTTTCTGCTGGAAGGAGACTTGCTTATTCCCAGAACCAGGAATGCTATTAAGTGCTTTAATGAGGCATTTTCCTGTCTGTGGCCAAAGTCTGCTAATGGAAAGGTGGAAATCCATTACCAAATAAGCAATAAATATGGTAGGGATGACTTTCTAAAGGCAGCACATGAATGGAGTTAGACTCACATATCATCCTGAATATTCTGATTAACAATGAAAGTCTTTTGCACAACTGTAGATAACACCGAGAGGAGTGAGATTTTGAATGCCATGAAAGGTTTTGAATCCAAAACCTGCATTCGCTTCATTCCACGTGAATCTCAAAGGGTCTACTTGAGCATTGAGCCAAGATATGGGTGAGTGTGAAAGGCTAAATAGCCCAAATTCATCTGTTTATAGGTATAGCGATATAAAGTGGTGCTATTCCTGTACTTCACTTCTTAATCCTTCCATCCATGTACCAGGTGGATCAGTCACATGGAGTTCCTGTTTACAGGATAAACATGTTTGCATACGACCATTTCTTTTTTTTTTCTTCTTTTTTCTTTCCAGTCTGCACGTATATTTATAGTTAATGCCACAATCAGTAGAAACCATCTCATAATAATACATGTATTTTGATCTTGCAGCAGAATTCGTTTTTTTTTCTGTGCATGTTTGCTTCTGACCTTCCCCAGCCCTCTTTGACCGACTTACGTTTTATTTGGAACTAATACATTTTCTCATCAAAGTGGACGAGATACGAATGAACATTTCTGAACTGCTTTGGCTCATACGCGTCTATCTGACGCGACACATAGGCATGGACCGATTACTGAAAGGACCAGGGATAGGTAACCCGCCATCATACCACAGCCACAGGCTACAGCAATATCGCATTCAAATATAACAATAAAACGATTCTAATCAATATGACACCAGCCCAGCTCCGTGATTCAGACTTTTACTAACACAAAAAAACTCCTTAAATGTCACCAGAGAGACAATTATTCAAGCCTGTGAGGTGCTTTAGTGTAAATTACATTCATTTTAATGACAGAACCCATGCTGCACACCAATGATGCATATCCCTTCTATTACCGTTAGCTGCTTCTCTTTAATGGGACGCACTGGGGACAAGCAGGTAGTGTCACTGCAAAGGTTTGGCTGCGTCTCTCGGGGCATCATCCAGCACGAATTGCTTCACGTGCTTGGTTTCTACCACGAACACACCCGGAGTGACCGCGACCAGTATGTCACGATCAACTGGGACAACATCGGTAAATGTAAGAATCTCATGCCGTTGCTGACGATTCACTCATCCAGACTGGCATATTTATCATTTCTGATCTTTCTTCATAACAGATTTTGTCTACAACTTCCGAAAGATGAACACAAACAATCTTAACACTAAGTACGACTACTCCTCTATTATGCACTATGGAAGGTAGGAAAAGAAAGTTAATTTTAGCCTATTACAGAGACTCTTCTCAAAATGATTCCTCGTCTCACTACAAATGTCCAAATCTGCAGGAATGCCTTTGCAAAGCGTGGAGGATACACGATCACTCCCTTCCCCGACTCAACAGTTCCCATCGGGCAGAGAGACGTTCTGTCCGACATCGACATCGTGAGGATCAACAGGCTCTACAAGTGCTGCGATTACGACAGTTAGAATATTACAGCGGTGTGTTTGGATTCTGAGCCGATGTGTGACAGTACAATAATATTAAAGCTATAACTTTAAATCAACATGTTGTTGTTTTTTGATTGGCTTTTATTTCAAAGAGAAAGGTCCGTCGCATTATATCTTGTCAATCAATCAACCAGACTTTATTTCTGTAACTCTTTTCATACAAATAAAATAATAAATAAAAGAAAACAATAACCCTCCTCAGCCAATATGCACACACACATACACACAAACATACAAATAAATCACAATGACATTATAAAATAAAGCATTATAAGAAGATCAGTAATCATAAAAACAGGAAGTAGGGAAGGCTGTGGGTCAGTGGGTAGTGCAGCCATCTCCCAATCGGAAAATCAGAAGGTTAGCTGGTTCGAGTCTCAGCAGGGTCTGCCTGTCGTAGGGTCCTTGAACAAGACCCTGAAACCCGAGCTCCCCGGGAGCTTCAAGGGGGCCGCCCCCTGCTCCCTCAGCGATGGGTTGGAAACACGGCCACTTATTCCAGGAGCTACAACCAAAGCAAAGGACACGGCAGCAAATGACCCCCTAAGACCAGCGAACAGAGGACTCAGCACCACAACCATGTATGGATTCCCAAATCCACCAGGCCCGCAGATCCCCACAGCGGCGCTCCCACAGCAACAGCCACAGCAGCTCCTAAGCGAGGATTTGTTAGAAGATCTACTCTTAAAGAGGAGTTGATTGACTGGTGTGGAGAGGAAAACCAGTGTGTTTAAATTGGAGTCATGAAGGTGAAAACACATGGATGTTCACACGGCAGGAGGCCCCCTAAAGAAAGACACAAAGATGTTGTGTGGAGCTAAGTGGGGTCCTAAAATAGTAAAGATTTCTCTGGCTCTGCTGCTTCAATTTTGATCCTTTCTCTTCCTCAATCTCTCTGGATGTATAAAGTAAAAACATAGACTAGTGATTCACTAATTTATGGTATGTACAAGAAATGTCCTGAAGCTGTTATTGATTTAGATTTGTGTAATACAGCATGTGTGACTCCTTTACAAAACATTCCCACAAATGCAAGTATTAGACAAAAAAACCCGCTTCGTATCTACGTTTCTCGTATCGTTTCATGCAGTTTCAGATGAAAATAAAGTCGGAAAATGCTGGCAAAAAACAAAGAGATTAATTTAATGAGATAAAACAAAAAGATTAAAGGGCAAACAAATGGTAATATCTACATAATTGAGTACATTTCCATTTCTGGTCATAGTAATTAAGTTTGGGATTTGTACACTGGTGAAAAATACAGTGTTTTATTAGCATGCGCATCAACACTGCGGTGTATTTAGCAGAAAAGCACAGATGTGTTAGAACAGGAGATAAAATTCCTCTCCTGCTACCCCTAAGCCCTGCAAAGACATTAGTTTTCCTCACTTGGCCACATCCCACACTCTTGATTTCTTTTCTTTTTTCATCCTTTGAAATTCTACGCAATGTTTTGTTCTGTACTCATCCGAGAGAGAGACAGAGAGAGAGGGAGAGAGAGACAGACAGAGAGAGAGAGAGAGATTCAGAGCAGTGTTGGGTGAGAAAGCAGCGTTGGGGGAGTGTTGGGGTGCGATAATGAAGAAGAATGCCTGAGAGAAAAAAATAGATTATTATTAAGCAAATTTCTCTCCTCCTATGATGTATGAAAGCACGAACAATCATGACAGCCTTGCATGTATTTCTCAGACGGAGCTTAAGAGGCTGTGACACGGACGGGAGAGAAAGTCAATCTGTACAGGCGGACGGACACACGGCCCTTAATATTCCAGCTCATATCCATCATTCCGCGCATGAAATATTGAAATCTACTTGTTTATTGAAATATTTAAGGCTCTGGCTCCTTTTTGTGCCAGAGCAGCTCCGAGAGACACTCAACCTGCTATAAATGGAAGTTTTCTGCAAAATGAGATTAGAGCAAGTCCAGTACAAACAGCGGAACACAGTGTGGCGTAAACACATACAAACAGAATGAAATGAAAAAAGAACGGACTGTTGAATGAAACTGAGTCCAATGAAAGTCTGTAACGTAAACTTGTTCCTATCTATCTTTCCGTTTATCCGTTTATCAGTGGACCTCCTTCAGTTCCAGGGGCTCTGATGCCTTTTTAGAGAATAAGATGTGAAACAGAAACTGGATCTATGTACGCTACTATTTGTATTAGCGGGCTGGTTCCAGATGTGAAGTATTGTCTGGGAGGCCTTTACACATGCTCTTTGACCGCGCTTTAAAGGGCAGTGTGTGTAGAACCAGCAAGGTCTCCTGAAAGATGTCTGTTCTAATGAGAGCCGGCCGGGTGGAGCCAAATGCTGTCTGATCCGTGATGTCACTGGTAATATGTTGGCCGGCCCGAACCACTGTGTTGTGAAGACGGATCAGTGTACCTGCCCGTCCTCAAACACGGTAAGCTTAAACCCACAGAAAAAACACCCACAGACAAAAAAAAAGCCTTTTTACTTATCAATTACATAGCAGGAAGAGCTGCACTGTCTGTAGAATCAAATCTAACGCATTAAATGAGGTCTCGCTTAGTCAGATTAACCCTGTGGCCAATTTTTGAGTCACAAAATGACACTATAGCCACCCAGTCAGATTAGAACCCTCCCCGAGGACAGCATTATCTCAAATGTCCGATGTTAATCAGTGAATCCTCTTAGGATTGATAGACAGAAAGACCTCCTCCTAGCGCCAGAATTATGTATTTATAGGAAGATGTTTGTTTCCCTGAGCAGGAAACAACTCAATGTCAAATGATATAAAGACTGTTGGCTTTCATGAGTAGTGGGATTTATTCTGGAAAAAAAACATCAACTATATGGTTATAGGACTTGGTTTTTGATATATTAGTAAATTAATCATTTAAATCTATGATAAGAGGCGGGGCACAGCTTAGGTTTGTGAGACCATAATCTTTTTTTTTTTTTTATAGACCAATCTGCATATGTACTAATTTAGAACATCTTCATGAAAGTAGGGGGAAGTAACTTATAATCAGATCTGAAGACAGGTTGAAGTCAAGTGTGTAAAATCTGACTGGGGGCAGGGTTGGGCTAGGGTCTAGGGGCGCTCTCCCTCTTCCTCTCCCTCTCTACCTGAGTTTTTTTTCAAGCGGAGCAGCACCACACCACAGAGGGAATGTTACAGAGTAACGAGCGTTCATTATGTTGAGGTCCGTCCAGTACAGCCGCTGAAATCAATTACACGGGCCATGAACAGTTGCCGGTTCTGGAGTGATTTCTCCCTGGGACGAAAGATGCCACGCCTTCAGTGGCGGGCATGGGGCGCTCTGAAGCTCACGCCTCCTTCCCAGCAGCCACAAAGGGAAGAAGGCTGGGGATGACGAGCCGAGTTGAATCCGGGCTGCTGGAGGATTCTACATCTAAATTATTCATGTAGCTTCACGTTTGCTTTCATCGTGAGACTTGGCACTAAGAAGCTTCTTTCTTTTTCTCATTAAAAGTATGATCTTTTATTTGTGAAAACACAGATCTCCTTTTTCCCACCTCACACTCATTTGTTGTGAAATGTGCATTTTTGTACAGACCAAGGATTGTCAATTTAATCCCCAATACCTTTCATTAAAAATCCGCTAAAATGGGTCGGTTCCAGCTAATCCAGGCCTGTACGTAGAGACTGAACAACAGCGCCGTGCAGTAAATGATCAAATGATCACATGGGCGTGTGAGCGTTGTTTAAAAACATCCTTTAATGCAGAATAAATAACATATGGCGCCGCTTTCCTACTGAATATATTTAAAAAGCCCAATAACAAACAGAAGTTCAAAAAAATAAACAACGACACAAAGAGTTGCTTGTGTAGATCATTTGATTTTGCAATCTGTGGTGTGTCTCTGCTTTCAAAGCCGGTCCTGGGTCACAACCAGTCAGCTGTTAAGTGCCCCCTTTTGAGAGAGATGAAAGCAGCGCTCACAAAAACAAGTACATTTAGTCAAGGAAGCCATCAAAAGACCTAACAGATTGGCATACAAAATATGGGGAGACTTTGTTGTTGCCCTGCAGGACCCAGTGGAAACGATTAGACGGCTGAGAGATCGAAAGCAGTCAAACTCTAACATGTGGCATTAATGAAGCTTTCATGAAGTTTCGCCTGGCTTCTTCTGCAGATCTGATAAAACCGATGTCTAAGATGTCTGAAGCTAGAAAAGCACATTGACAAGCTGCCGTCTGTTGTCATCGTCTTATCATGGATTTTTCTTACCCTATGTTCCTAAACACTTGCGGCCGACATTATATATGAGAAGCTGGCATATCAGAGGCCGGTCAGATTAAGCGATATCGAGATCTCTTCTGACGAAAGAAATGGAAAAGAAAAATAAGATGCACTGACAATTTTTTAAATCTGGATATTTTACACACCACACAACGCAGTCTGTGTGTGCAGAGAAATTATGTATTGAAAGGTCCTTTATAAATGTGGATATCGGTCCTGGGCATTAGTCAATACAATCCCTCGGAGCTGCGCACACAGAGCTGCACCCATCTCTGTGTGCCAGTAGTGAGGCATCGCCGCCGTCGAAAAGTGATGCGGTCCCATTAGTGACGAAATCCGAGCTGAGACGGAGCCAGACAGAAAGCCGCTGTGGGGACAAGATGATAACAAGGTACTCATTGGAGATGTGATGGGTGTGTTTGTGCATATCTCTCTGTGTGCGTCTGATGAGAAGAGGGAGGAGGGGGAGGAGGAGATGGAGGGGTTAAGATACAGATACAGGGGTAGAAGGGCGGGAGAATAAAGAAGAGAGGGTAAAGGATGCGGGAGATAAGTCGAGACAAATAGAGAAGGGAGGAATGGGAGCGGAGAGCAGGGGGGAGTGGCTGGGACAGTAATCAGGGGAAGGCGACACTCAAACGGATGAATCCAAGGAGCGACTGAAGCAAGTGAACTGGGGAGTGATGGAGACGAAGCAGGACACGGCGGTCCGTAGCGAGCTCTCTGAGAGATTAGCAAGTTTATTCACAGTGAGTTACTGATCCCTCATCCTGCTGATTGCTTCACCTCTGAGGTGTGCTGCACGCTTCTCTGCCTCAGAAAGACACGGCCACGTCACAGTTGCAACGTGGGTAATCCCCTCACTGCTAGAGGGTATGATGTCATAATGCAGAGGCGGTGCTCAACGGTACGTTCAACCACAACTAAAGATCAGGCCAACATTTAAAGAACAGTCTGTTAGCTGACTCTGTGTAGTTAGAAGCTTAACGGCTAACGGTTTGGCTGCTAACTATACAGAATATCAATGAAATACTCCTTGTGATAATGTGATAGGACTGTGAAGTGCCTGAGAGCTGGGGTTTCAGTCTAACGGACCCAAGGCCCCAAAGACTTGAAGGAAACCTGGTCTCCCGTTTTATTGGAAGACCGCTCTACCTACTGAGCTAAATAAGCAACGTTTTTTCTCCTCAAACTGCCCCAGTGAGGTAAGACTTACTCTCAAACAACTCAAATCAAAATCCAAGTTAAAACTGGGCATTATACCGACAGCAGTTGTATATCCCAGAGAGCCCCCGACCCACTGCCTTTTACAAGCATTCGCCGTGTTCAAAAAGACGGTGTTTATACACATACAATACAAGATTTTATAAAATATGAAGTACCAGGGTAAAAGAAGAACAAAGATAGAAGTCCTCGAAGGACTGGTATCATAACAAATTCGGACGATGTCGCACCAAAGCTTAGGAAGGGATGTCCGAAAAAAATTCATTTTCATGAAGAAATAGCTCTTATTAGAGAAATGTATGCTGTTAGAGTAAAACATGATTTATAGAAGATAGATATCCATGCATGGATTCATTCGCACCAAAACCAAATTAATTTGGACCAACTGTTGACATTTATGGCCCAAAAACTTTTGGACAAAAAGCTCCCCCTAGTGTCAGAAATACACAACTTTCCTTTCCCAAAATCAATCCAGTTTTTCCTTGTACTTTAAAAGATTTCAAAAATGGTCCATGACATAGTTTTTGAGTTAGATTACCAGTCGTGAACCTCGGACACACCTATAAACCTTTATTTGACTAAAACCAGACAGAAATAACCAGACTGTTTTTTTTTTCTTGTTGAAATAAAACAAGGAAAGAAAACAGGATAATAATTCAGCAATCATTTTCTGATGATATTATTATTATTATTGCCATTCAAGTTAATTAAAAATAAACCCAATATCTGTTTCATTAATTTGTGAAAAAACGTCACATGGTCATCCTTCCCTCCAACTCATAATTTACCCATTACTCTGAAATACAGCTCAACACAATTCAACCGCAGCCAGTAGAATTAAAACAGAGATACAGTAACGGTTACAAAGATTACAGACTTTGATTTAAGTAAATTCACTTCATCATGGGGGGTTCACTACGGCTCCCAATATTTTAATGACATCATAGTTATGATAGTCTCAAGTTGGCGATACATGCACTGAAATTCTAATTCAAATCTAGATACAAGCAAAAGTAATCTGAAATATTTTAATCAAGCTTTTTTCTTGATTTGCTAATTGCAATAAAAGCACTATCAACATATTAATTGTGCTCTATTTACACAAAAGAGCTTCCGTGCTTTGATTCCACTTAAACCGGCTGAGGCGTTGTTGTCTCTCTGTGTGCACCTAAGCATCTGCTGCATGTCGGTGGTGCGGCGGTGCATTTGAACACCACATCTTAGTACATTCTAAATGTGTTGCTGCATAATTACAGCTATAGAAATATAATTACAGGCCTTGGAATGTGGCAGGTATTTGTGGTAATTACACAGGTTGCATGAGCATTAGCTCGATGAGCAGCGGAGCATATCCCTCTTTTCCATGTCATATTAATAGCACCTCTCTGCTCTCACAGTCAGGACACCTTGTCTAACTGCATCAGCTAATTGTCATGGCATTAGGCAGCACTTCACTTTTTGTCCTTGGTGGACTTGCCAATAAACCCAGGTGGATTGAGATTGTCCGACAGCTGTTCCTGATTTTCCGCTGATTATACATCTTTGGGTTTTTTTTTTTGTTTTTTGGGGGGGGAAGGGGGAGTCAGCTTAATTAAGTTTTTGATGATAGCTCCCAAATCATTTTCAAGCCAATAAATTGGATCTTAATTTGCAGTTGAACTGCGGCGTATCGACAGCGCCGTTGCACCATCAGCACAGATGAAAGAAAAATGTAATAACATGGACAAACACACGAAGAAAGAAATGAAGTAATGATGAAGCAAATCCGTGCAGCATTAGTGAGCGATCCCCTAAGGTGGGAGCGTTACCCGATGTAAATGTTGCACAACCATAAATGTGCTTTAAAATAGCCGATAAGGAGAAATTATGCTCTTTTTCTAGTCTAAATGTTTCTTGTTTCTTTGTTTAGTACAGAATGTTCCTAGGAGGACATACTATCCCTGCAGAGATCTGCTGCACATCTCAAAATATTTTTACTTGGTGTACTTCCGCATCGGCCAATTAAATCCATAAATAATGTAAGGTAATTCCGGGAAACCTTGATGCAGAGGGCAAACAGCCAGCATCAAAAGAGGCCAATCCCAAAAACAAAAGCAGAGAAATCAGAAGTTCTGTGTTTTGAAAATGTTGGGTCTATAAAATTCACTCAGAGGATAGATTTGTGGCTCTACTTTGTGCTGATTGCGTTTCTCCACTCGTCCTCTAGCACCCAATACACTTCCATCATGTTGCAGCCGGCAATTGGAAAATGTAATTTCTTCTCGTTGGATGAACGGGTTGCAGAGCACATGATTGTCCGTTTGGGCGATGTATGTCTGCCTGGGAACAAAAACACACAAGGACATGCTAAGGTGGCAGAAAGGACAAGCAGAGCGCCACAGAGAGGGAGGGTCCTGGTAGGAACGGTCGTTCCGACAGTGAGAGTCCAGACAGTTTTCAAATGCGATCGGCAATTGAAGCAATAACAGTTTCACACGCTGGAGAAAGTATGTTTTTTTTCCCTCTCATGAGAACAGTGCCTACCAGCCATTCAAGAGGAGCTGAATTACATTCTCCCTCCACTCGAAAACGTAATAGTGCGTTCCCATTCAGGAGGAAACCTAAGAAGGCTTCCCATGTCTGTCCCCTTCGTCCGACTTCATCACGCTGTAACACAAACGGCAGCTTCTTCAACAACTTCAACAACTAAAGAGGAAAAATTCAATTTAAACGGCTTTTGGTAACTCCGGAGTTGTTAAAAAACCCCGGATTAATCCATAATAAGAACCATCTCCACTGTCAGCCAAAGGAAATGACAAAAACAGGCGGTGTTGTGGACCGCCATTAACGGTCCGAGTTAATCCCGTCTGACAGAAACTTGAAGGGTCGCGGTGAACGGGGGCAGGTGGGCATGTTAGTCTCCACAGAAGGGTGATCTGTCAGGGCTGCTGCTGCTCCTGCAGTAACACGAGCTGAAAAATGATGATGATAATGATGATGATGATGATGATGATGGTGAACAGGGCATAGGCTCGTTCACCTTTCCTTCAACTCACCTGTTCCGATCATGAATCCTCTGTATGAGTTTGTGTTTAACAATGCAGGGAGGAATACCAGGTCTCAGCCGAGTGTCACGTATTAAAATGGATTTAAAGTCTGGACATCTGACAAGTTTCATCAAAGGAAGTTATATTTTTTCACCCAATGCGTGTGAGGAAATGTTTTTTTTGTTTTTTTTAAATCAGGGTAGCTTTAGTGTTTTCTCGAGTAGTTGCTTTGAGGAGGCGGTCTTCCACACCAGTACGTACAAGTTACTAATTCCACATGTCGTAAGCCTGTATGATACCTCCTGCGATGAAGGGCTCATTAGACCATAAAATTGAGCAATGCTGTCATTCCTAGTACAAACTTTTGGAGAAAGAAAGTTAGGAATCGTAAAGCACAAAAAAAGAGAGAGAGAGCGCCAGAGGGTGAAAAAAAAGAGAGCTAGCCAGGTCGTGTTTGGTTTTGACATTTCATTTTTTTCAAGTATTTTCAAAAACAGAGAAAACTCTACACCAACAGGCATCATTTAGAGGTCCTGGACTTGGCTGATGTACTTCGCTACAACATTGAACTCCCTCCAATGCAGCAGATTTTTTTTTAGCTCTGATAATCACATCCTGTCTTGATGAAAATAATTTTACAGCCTTTTGTCATTTTGAGAAACACTGTCATTTGCATCGTTGCTGAGAATTAGACTGGATTCCAATATAGAGATAGAGTTGTGTTCCAATTAGCTTTACTCAGCATGAAGACTGGAATGAAGGTGTTGGTCTAATTGTCAGCTTACAGCAGGGACCTTTTGGAGCGTCTTCATCACTTTGAAGTACAAACAGAAATCATTGGATCATGAAATAAAATTAAAAAAAAACAGTTTCCCACTGTTTCCTGTTTCTATGCTAAACAAAAATAAACATGAGATTCATATCAATCCTCTCGCAGTAAATGTAGTACTAGAATCTTTTGAACTCACACTCACATTTCTTTAATACTTGCCTGATAGTGATACATTTAGTTGTCCGTGAAGAACGATTTCCTGGAATACCCCAACTTGACAACAGTTCAAACATTTTAAAGGGGGTGCGTGCGGTTGGCTATAAAAGCTACTGTTTATAGCTTTTATGGATTTAGAGAAGGAGATCTTTATACACCCGGGAAGCCGCCGCCACACATCCTTTGTGTTAATGCGATGACTCCAAAAACTATTTACCGGATCACTTTCTATTTACATTCCAACAGAGACCTTACAGCCAGGATGCACTGGATTGATTTTGCGAAGCGTCTGTTGTGTATTTCTGACACTAGGAGGAGTTTTATCTCCACAAGCTTTCAGGCCATCATTTCTCATGTGTTGGTCCGATTTAGTACAAATTTGATACCTAGGAATTCACTAGAGGAAATCTATCTAGCAAACATCTATTATATATCATATTTGACTCTAATAGTTGATATTATACTCAATGGGGGCACTTTTTTATGAAAAACACAACATCAAATGCAACTTCCTTACCGTTGGTCTGATTTAGCTGGTGCATAAGAATCGACTTAAGGAGGTTTGTCTAATATATATCATATCTTACTCTAATCGTAAATATTTTACTCACCAGGGGGGGCTTTTATGACAAATACTATTTTTTTATGACATATTTTACATAATTCGAGAAGTTCAGTCGGGGCGATTGCTTTCACAATTCTTCTTCAAAGACAGGTTTTTGGAGCCCCCCATCTGCCTCACTCAAAGCTACATTCATGAGCATTGCAACAGTACCCAACGCCTGAATGAGGCCGGTGTCATAAAGATTGACAGCTCCTTTAATGTGCCCTTGAAAGAAAATGCTTCTGTACAAAATAACACGCTGGTGTGGGGTTTATCCCTGACCCTCGTGGCGTCTTAAACTCCCACCCTGATATATAGCTCACTTCCGAGGTTTAACATACTACAAAGTTACAATTGCAGCATTTTGGAAGTGGTATGTGAGTGGGGAGTAGTAAGGTAATAAAAAAAAACAGTGTTGCTCCGCGGAGTGTAAAATAGAAGAGTGTGGCAGTTTGCAGAAAAGCGGGAGAGCAGGTACAGGGGAAGAAACACTGGTCGCTGGGGTAATTTAGCTCTGATCGCAGAGCACTGCCATAAGGTGTGGGTGGGGATGCCCACGCATGACAGTGTAGCAGTGTGCAGCGACTGCAGTGGTGTGATTGATCGCCTCACACCCTACTTTAATATAAAGCCAATGGCATCCATAGATACCTGTCGGAGCAGAGCGGCCAGTAATGTCTCCTCATGAGCCGGGACCCTCAGTTCAGCGACTGAGGATCCACCGAACGTCGGACGGAGCTTAAGCGAGCCGGGGACAAAAGGAGGAGAAAGGGGTTCGATCCTGGTAATCACTCATCTAGCTGTTTCATGCCTGGATAGCTGTGACACAAAGTGTAAGGCCTTACACAAGATGGATTGAGTTAAAGTCAAAATCCAAACATAATTGAAAGAATTGGTTATGCTCTTCTATATTATATGGTTACATAATCTTTTGGAGGATGTCAAACATACTGGCCAAAGGATTCTTTGCAATTACCAATCGACTCATAGGTTTATTTTACTCTTGCATACAGGTTTGTTGCTCTGAACCAGCTCTGATTCAAATGACTGTGGGGTTGGTTATTTCACCTAAATATCACTATCTGGGGGAAAGGCGTATAGATGCATAACTGGTGAAAAATGAGAGTGTGAAACAGTTCCCTCTATATACCTGGAAAATATGGAACTCTTCGTATTACAACCGACAGCAGGCCTCACAAAGACATAACACCTCGCCTATTAGATGATTCATATCCTTCACAGACTGCATTTCATATCTGGCAATGAACCTAAGGGCCAACTAAATCACTGAAATACAACAGAGAACACTGAGTTGATGCGGACTTATGTACTGCCAAATTACATCCTTTATCAAATCGGTTTTGCGCGTTGTTATCCGAGTAAAAAGGACTGAAGTCTTTTTATTTTCAATTTTTTAGACCAGGCGGATCAGAAGAGGGTTAAAATAGATTAAATCATTGTTGTGCATATACTGTAAAATAAATGAAATTCTCATTCACCCTCTAAAACTATCCCATATATTAACTTTGTGTGAAATGGACAAAAAATATATGTATATATATTTCAGGTATTTTATCCATGACAAATATTATAGGATATTTTGCATCCATTAAGAATATTTAATCAAACGATTTAGTTAATTTTCATTGGATATGAATTATTTCCTATTAAAAATATGATCAGATTATTTAAGTTTGCTGAGTGTGTTTGTCTTGGTACCTTTGCTGTAAATCCTGAATCTTTTTCATATTCTGGGGTGAATTTCAGAAAGCTGGTTTACAAACTCTATGTTCAAGCCTGAGCTCTGGTTTGATCAACCCTGAAATTAGAATCTCTGAATTTTCCGATTCCAGGACAGCCGATCTGAGTTGGTTCAACCAACTTTGAGTTTTGTTAACTCTGAGTGAAACTCATGCATCAGGGCTAACCGCCCTCATCAATGAGGCTCGGGCACCGTGACTCACCATGGCAACCGGTGAAACTTTATGTTGGCTACATGCCATTTGAAGTTGTAGGTTTTACATTTCTATATTAACATCATCCTCAGAGAAGGAGAGAGAGAGAGAGACTGAAACAGGAGAGAATTGCTGCCCGACTGAATGCATCTACTAGTTTTACCACATTTTCTCTGATTAGTGTGTGTGAAAGGTGGCGGACTGATATTTAACAGATTTTTTTTTTTTCATGTGAAAGCTGCTGATGATGAAAGAAAAATACAGAGTTAATCCCCGGGAAACACCGAAGAAGACATCTGGAATATATTGCACGGGTTGCTGCCACCCGACCCGACCTGAGTAAACTTGATGGATGGCAAATATATTCATTATTATTGATGATTTTAAACATTTATAAATGTCAGTTGGTGGCTATTCCAGTAGTTTTGTCCAGTAGCTTTGATACCAAATATTTGCAGGGGTTCTAGAGGAAGCTAGAGTTTAACCCACCTGGCTTTTCCTGGAACGGAAAAGCCAGAATTTTCCCTCCTCCCAGAGTTAACAAACTCACATTTCCACAAAACCTGCTTCCTGAAATATGCCCCAGGTGAGTGAAGTTTGGGGGGTAAAAGTACTCTGAGGTTAGATTTACATCATATCATTTCAGCAATTTAATAAATGGGACGAGGTGTAAACGGTGATCAAGTGGTGGATAAGTGTCTTGAAGACAACCATCCACAGACTGAGGCTACTGATACCAGAACACATTTATTCTCCACATTCTGCATCCAATTGTTTTTCAGATGACTGTTAGTTGTAATAGGTTGATGTTACTTACAGAAAAACCCTGGAATCTGATTGCCTCAGGGTTTTTTACGAGTGAAGTGGACAATTACTTTTAAGTTGTTAAACCTAAAAAAAAAAATATACAGCTTTTCAGTTTAAACAACTGTAATTATGGGCCACTTTACTCATACATTTGGAGAGAGACCCCGTTTTTGTTGGTAATGACAACTCATTAAAACTAACATTATGTGTTTAACATATTTTTGAGTCAATCAAAAACAACAGGTCAGGCAGATGTTGATTATTCATATTCTACTTCAACCAATAATTATGGGACTTTAATGTCCTGGTTGGGCGCCCATAATAAAAAGGACCTGGTTTGTTCTTGTGGCCTCCCAGTGTATTTTTTAGAGCAGACCCCCAGGGTTCCTGCTGGTAAAACCGTATTCTGATTTGTAGCAACTGACCTCCTTATTTATAATGCATGACCTTTAACCCATCAGCTATGAGAGACGCCGAGGGCTTAAGGAAGCAAGTGACCTGCAGCAGAATGGATAGGCATATCTGACATCTGCTCAGATTGTGAGTCATGGACATGTTCACTCAACCACAGGAGAACATGGACCTGATGTTTAAGAGCTGTGTATTTATAATTCCATCCATCCAAATATAGAACTAGAAGCACATACAGGTCATTTTTAGCCCCCTGGCATTATCAAATGTACGTGACCCCTTCCTCTCTCACTTCCTGGTGCTTTTAAAACGGTGTTCAGCATCTACTGAATTATGGCCGTTTTGAGGCACAGAAAGAAGAACAACAAAGGAGCCAAAGGAACTCCGTGGTCAACATCCGCTCTATTCCCGGCTGCACAGTGATGCACGGCATCTTTTAAAAGAAAGGCTGCAATTCAATGAGCTCGAGCTGGCTAATAAAGTTTGGATAACAGGAACAGAAGCAGAAGAATTGAATGCACTAAAAGTCAAATGTCCCACAAGGAAGGAGGTATAAGTGGAAATCTGTGACCCATCATTTTGAATGTGATGAGGAATTCTCACGCGAGGATGAGGAGCAGACATTAGCAGGCTACCAGTGAGAAAATCATTTCAACTTCAAAAGGTTGTTACCTTAGGAATATGCTAATTGTATGATAGTCTGCAACAATAGTCTGTTTGACTTTCAATTTTTACAACCTGCAACATAAGTTCTGATTGGCTGTGATCACATCAATCACGGTCCCTTTGCCTCCTGCACACCTCATCATGTTTGAATACTGTTTTGAATACTGTACTCTGTGTGTGAAATACTCACACCCTCAGGAGGGCTAAGTCACTTTTGTTGGCAGCGATGAGTTTGAACGAACGGATGCATACTACATCCCCTGCAGCGGATGGTCAACCCTCCATTCTGTTCATTTCACAAACAGAAAAATCGGTGTCTGCACCTTTTTACCTGTACACACACACAGGCACACGGCGCAAGTGTGACTCTGTCCCCCACAGAGAGGGTCTTTTTCAGATTCACTCCATTTCACTTTGTAATTGAGGTAAGTGCTTTTGCCCTGATCATCCATCCAGAAACCACAAAAGGGGTCAATCAATGACCACTCATAAAGCCTGTGGGGTCTAAATGGACGTCTGGTGCTGTGCAGTTTTCAAAGGGTATCATTTGCAGGGAAAGCCGAGCGCCTCGCTGCTAAAATACACATCAGATCACTACAAATAAAAGCTCACTGTTCTCGGGCAGGTGGGGCCTGTGACCGAAATAAGAATATATAATAATTAAAACGTGACTCTCAAGTAACCGGCTTGGCCTGACACTAAAGATCAGATGTTCAATGAAGTACATGAATACCTACCAACAGTCTTTGAATCATGTGAGCGGGATGACTCTTTAATCTGTAACCCCGGGTCAAGCCCAGTTCGGAATTGGTGTGCTGAGGTCAAATGTCCAGGAATTGAGTAATTAATCTTAGACTAGACACTTAATTCTTGATTGGCTCTCACTGTTTTGTCATTAAATAGATTCCTTTGGGATTGGCACTAGTTTTCTGGCATTAGGTGAAAGATATTAGACGATAAACAGCCACGGAAAGACTGCGGGATCACAAAGACTGATAAATGAGGCTTTCAAATGTGGTTTAATTCAACATTTTCTGCTTTTCCATGTGTGCTAACGCAAACCCACCCCAAGAACACACCAATGGAATGACAACTAAAGCATCTCGTTAGCAAATGGCATATTGTTCCTGAGACTGCAGTGCAAGACCTTCACTCTGTGACATAAAGAGGCATAAAAGGCAACCATGTAATGAAACCTCAAACACAGCTGCCATCTTAACAGGAGCTCTTCCAGCGGGAGAATTTTACAGTCGGCTTAGTTTGAGGATCATAAAGGCTTTTACTACCTTGTTCGTTACAGTTCATCACGATGCACAAAACTAAATGTGTGCCTATTTGCATGTACATAACATGTCAAGCCTGAGAGAGCCAAAGCCGAACTGGTTGCTGCTCTCTACTTAACGGCCCACTCCACGCCACGGGCGTGACAGAGCTTCTCTAATAGTCGGCACTTAGTCAAAGCAGGCATCGCTGAAATGTGAAAAATCAATCATAGATGAAAGCTCATTTGGACTATCTAGCGGGGTTAAGCAGAGTTAGGGAATAAAAGGCTACAAATTCCAATTACACAGTTTATGACCATTTTCTCCATGACCGTTTGTAGACTGATGCTGTTGACACCTCCATCCACTTGTATAACGAGCCTGCCATGGGTGGAACGTGGGCAAAAAAGTTTTTTAAAATCTTGAAAAAGAGAAAAAGAGAATGTCGCCCGGTGAAGAAGACCCCAGCTCTTCTGTGGAGAACACCGGAGAGTAGGACATTAGATCAGAGAAAAACATTCTCTGTAATGGACCGGGCGGCTTACAAATATCAGGACTCAACTGAAAAAGTCAAAATAGAAGTGAAAACAGAAGGATTATAGAACTATTCCTATGTGAGTGTCACAAATGAGGAATTTTGTCCAACGTCATTTAAAATGTGTGAACCATTTAACCCGAGGTAGTTATAGAGCTAGCAATACAGTGGGCTTAGAATGACCTGCAGGTCATTTTTCTAACATTAGATGAATGTCACCTAAGCTGAACCTCTGTATGGAGACATAACGACATTATGGCTAATTTATGGTAACTCATTATTATCTTTAAATCAAGCCAACGCCACATTGATTGATTAGCTCTCAGCTTAAAACAAACCTTGTTGGTTATGTACAACTTAAATTGAACCTCATTGGGACCAATAGGAAGCTGTCACCACTTTTATTAGTGGTTTGGCTTTTGCAGTTGTTTGGGCCTTCCAGGCGACTTTTATTCACTAATAATAATGAGCAATTTGCTCTACCGTAAGTATCCAACAAAAACAACATACTGTATACAGTCCATAATAGAAAACCATGCTTGAGGCTAAAGTTCATCTATAAATGGCAGCAACAAATCAAAAGATGATACCATCAGGCCCCACAATGACAGCCGCTTACATGACCATTTAACCTTCTTGCAAGTCATGCAAACCCCACAATCTGTTCGTTGGCCCTCCTGTCACCCGTGGACAGATTGCACAGTGGCCTCCCTTTGCGCCAAACAGTTCAAAACTAATACAATTTTGGTTTGAGCAATTTAATAAATCACAAGAGCCGTTTCCCCTCGTTTCTGTCCTTCCTGCCCTCTTTCTTTATATCTTTGCTGAACAGCAATGAGTCATAGGAGATGTGCTGGTGGCTCTCAGTAGGTGATGAGTCAAAGGCACCTTGGGGAATTTTATGATCCATGACGAAGCGTCCGGGATCATTTTGGATGTATGCATGTGTCACCGCATATTAATAATGGCCGCTGTCTCATGAAAGTGCCAGCACACCTTCAAAGGAGATAATTTAATCTCCTCCCCACTGAGCCTCCTCTCGTCTTCTCTCCTCTCCTCACACTTATACTTTGCCTCTGAATCCCGGTCAAAGGACCCGCCGCTTATAATGTGCACCTTGGCTTTAGGATAATATGGGGAAGGAACAGGAAACGATAGAGGAAGTCCAGCCAACCTGGAGGAGGATATAAGCTGTAGATTCGGAACACAGCTGAGGAAGATAAACACAAAGTTGATGGAAAATCTTTTCTTCTACATATGCAAATGGAGTTGTCGTACGGCGTTATCAAGGAGCGAGTTGTTGAGGCTTTTTTATTTATTTATTTTTACCTCTCTGAGATGTCTATCCACTGCCGAGAATTGCGAGCATCCACTAAAAATCTCCTCATTAAAAATTACCTTCCTGCGGCGCTCTTCTTCTTTTTTTTTTTTTGCATCTACTCCATTTACACACTGTAAGGCTGCAAACAAGCAAAAGAACAAGAAAGGGTAGCTCTGTGCGCCCATTATTTTGCGGAGAGATTTCGTTGGCATTAAAAGAGCGAGTGCCCTACGGTGAAGTCCATAAATGAAGAGAGTACTGTTGGATTTTGGACTAGTTTATGGGAGGCCATGGCTAGTGAAGGCCAAAGGTGATATTCATTATTCAGTCAGCGCACAGCATACCAAAAGCCATCGCACATCCCGCTCGATATATAAAACACGACATCCAATATTTGCTGATATGCTGTAACTTCAAAAGTGTGTTTTGTTCTCATACGTGTAGAGGTTAGAACCACAACCACAGAGGAAAAAAACTCTCTAAATGGATCCACTACATTGTTTCCTGTATAACAGAGACTCTTTCACAGCTCAGGGCAGCAAAAACACACCTGCTGACTTACTGCTGTTAATAACAGGGTAACGTTAGCTCGGGCATTAATAATCCATCTAGAGAGTATCCACCCACAGAAAAAACCGTAGTCAATGGCAAATGTGAAATTTGAAATTCAACACGTCACAAATGCGCAAATAAAATCAAACACTCATAGAATGTCGACAAAGAAACTGGAATTTATGATGTTGATGGATGGCAAAGACAACTGTGAAAATAATAGAGGTGCTTAGCCGGGAT
The DNA here is from genome assembly GCA_037951165.1 of Lophius americanus. NCBI lineage: Eukaryota > Metazoa > Chordata > Actinopteri > Lophiiformes > Lophiidae > Lophius > Lophius americanus. The sequence goes on along the minus strand of JBBDHG010000104.1, from coordinate 2,374,943 downwards.
AATACTCCTGATAATTAGCCGTTAGCGCTTGTAGGTAATTAAGGATTTCATTTGTTTGTCGGCATAACTACGAAAGTGACACATTAGCTAGATTTTTTTTAGTTTTAGATATTTGCACAAGCAGCGTTGGCCCAATGTCTTTCATCAGTGTAACTGTGCAGTGGATTGAAGATGTTTTCCTCTTCCTCCTCCATGTGAAGCAGTTTCTGCTACACACTGTAATCCTCATGCTAGCCACTCACTCAGTGAGTTTGTGATGACATGCTAGCAGGCTAACCGAGATTCCGTTTCATAAAGGTGTCTGTTCTTAAGAAAGATCCATCCCATTAAAACTAAAAAAAAATGCTTAATTCTCTCATAAAGAACAAATGATGTATTAATTTGTTGCGTTTGCATTGAAATCGATTAGATGAGTTACTTACAGGTTACGTATAAGTTAGTTTTGGTGGCAGTGGCACATTTGCAAACCAAAGCACGGCCGAATCATAAATGTGACATGATGCAACAGCATCGCACATTAAATTAGATTTTTTCAAAAAGACAAAAAGTAGGAAGAAAAGGAAAAATAAATAGCATGTATAGAAAGTAAACTGTAATTCTATTTTGAAGTACACAAATTGGCGAGTATTCAAATTGGAGGTACTTATACTTGGCTTGAAAAATATAAGTACTGGCGGAAATGGACCACTTATTTTCCTCTTATTCTATTTTAACACTATGTGGAGTCAGGATAAAAATAGCGAGTAATAAATGTTCTCAGTTTCTAGAAAACGCTTCTGCGCTGTGTCGCTGTAAATCAAATTACAAGGCTAAAAACAAGCCGAGTAAATATCATGGAAAGCTTTGCAAATATTAGGCAAAGATTTAAAAGCAGCTTCTCACTTAAGTGTGCCATTATCGTGAACAGAGGCATTAATGTATATTCAATAAGACCCGGGAAGCAGAATGTGCTGCAGTCGGATATTTTAACCCTCGCTGGGAGGAAAATACCTCGAGGTGTGTTGGATGTTCTGCTGCTCTTCGTCAGCCAGAGGTGTCAGTATAGAGGAGGCAAGGATCACGGAACGCAGATGAACCTATTTTGACAACATGATGACACTTCTGGAAATAAGTTTGAGAGAGAGTGAAGGCCAGCAACCAACTTCACATCCAGTCACATGACCACTATGGCAGAAATACATAATGGGCAAATACAGCGAGTCTTTTTTTTGTTTTCCGATCTTTATAGAGTTCATCTTCTACTGCGAGCCGATATACAGTAGTCTTATTAACTGATACCTCTGCATGCTTCATCTGCTGCAGAACACCCAAGATACGAAAACGCTTTATTCATCTCCACGTCGGTAATCTGTACTCTCCTTAACCCTAACCCAAACTTTTAAGAGGCATATAGTACATGTAACAGACACACATCTGATTTTAATGAGTGATACATTTCCTACTTGGTAAGAAATTACTGTGACTGTCAGAATTATTGATTCCTAGCAGCGTGATGAAACTATTCCTCTGATTCTATTTACAATACGATATTAGAGAGGCTCTGACGCGTTCATGCAGCCATCACACCTCGGCCCTTGTCAAAGACGCTCAGATCCTTACGTTTGGCCTTTTTTTTTTGGTTCCACCACATCGACGTTTGGAACAAAACGTTCTCTCACTGCCCTCTCACTTCCCTCCCATTCATATTAAATGATTATGAAAATCTATGTCTCATTAGTTTTATAGTCACCCATCTATCTATTTTCTGTAACCACTTATCCTGTTGGGGGTCGCGGAGGTGGGTGCGGGTAGGACGCTAATGCACACCTATAGGGGATTTGGAGTCACCCGTTCACTTATATGATAGTGTGGAATGACGCTGGTTCAGAAACCCAAAAAGTACATTTAAATCACTCAAAGGCCACCCACAGGCGGCACCTTACTGCCAGTTGTACAGCGGTACCTGATCTATTGCCTTAACACTCCTGGGTATGATTTTTGAATTTTTATGATGAGTATCTGTATCTAACTCTCTGGAATAGACAAAGATAGAAATGTCCATGGAAAATTACATTGCCATCCAAAAAGGACGTATAGTACAATACACTATAATATTTTTGCTATCTTCATATCAATTCATTATATTCGTAGCAACTCACCGTAACTGTTAAAGTTGCCGACATTAAGCCGCGTGCCCTCTATCAAACCTCCACTGTCGCTCTCACTCTTCCAGCGGAGCTATGTGAGACCATGAAATTTTATGCAATGAATTAATGAGTTTTAGTCATCAGATGGGGGCAGTGAGTGATTCCCGCAGCGGCTCCCCTTCTGGCTTCTCGGTGACGTTAGCATCTCGGCTGACACCCACTCCTGCTTGTGCCAAACAACCGAGCAACATGAACGAGAAGACACTTAACGGTGGGATAAATTAGTCAGAGGCCATGTCCTGCTTGTCATCGCTGCATATATGGCTGGGTGTGAATATCTGTGTGTGTGTGTGCGTGTGTGCGTGTGGGGGTGGGAAGACACTCAAGTGCGGTTGTTTCTATGTCTGTGCGAATGAACCGCACGGTTCTTTTATTCACCCACAACCCTCTCCCTAATCCCTGTTTGTGACAGAGACGACATCTCCCGCTGATGCACCGTGGATTCTTTGTGTCGTCACACTCTCACCTCCCCGCAAGAGGACGGATGAGGTGAGAGAGAGAGAGAGAGAGAGAAAGATTCAGCTGTCATCCCTGTTTAGATCAGTGCCCTGCCTCCACCCCTAGTGTCTCACTTTGCCCAAACTCCCAACAGCATGTTATGCAACTCCAAAAACAGAGTCCTGGAAATATTCAGTAAGGATACAAAGTAGAATGGAAAGGCAGGAGAGGAGAGGAGAGGAGAGAAGAGGAGAGAAGAGGAGAGGAGAGGAGAGGAAGCAACTAATGCATACAGATGCCCTCAGACACACATTTAGATGCATGCACCAACACAACATTGACCGGCACACTGTTAGAAGCTGGCTGATTATGATGATTCCAAGTCATGGTCCACCGTGTGTGTGTGTGTGTGTGTGTGTGTGTGTGTGTGTGTGTGTGTGTGTGTGTGTGTGTGTATGTGTGTGGGTGTGTGGGTGTGCGGGTTTGGACTACCTGTAGTGAGGTGTACCATTGTGAAGACTATTACTCACCCTCGGTTAAATAACCAAAACAAGAAATCCTCTTAAACAAGAAACCTTTTTTCTGACCTCTTATAATGAGGCTTCTATTTAAAAAACTTTTCCCGCTGTGCTACGACCGCCCCAGATCACCAATCTGTGTCTTTTTTAATGGAAAAGCCACATGGTGGTATCTTTAAAAAAAATAAATGAAAAAGCTAATAATAACAATACATTTTATTTTAGGGACTGGAGGATACCGAACATACAAACATGCAGTAGAATCCAAACATTCAACACGATCAACAGTGTATTCAAATTGACTAAAATAGTTGGCTAAAATAAATAGATATAAATAACAGGGGGGTAGGCCATTGATTTGACCATTTACATGGTGGAAACCAACAGATGAGATGAATTTATTGACATGTGCTTTGAAGCGTGCTTTACTGTCATGGGTGACCCCCGCACCCAACGTGTGGGGGCGGGAGAACTGTCATTCATAGGCATGTAGCCGTAAAGCATCGTTTCGGACAGTGTGCCTTTGAACTGTGTGAAAGCGGTTCCTATCTACAGTTCACTTTAGTGTGTTTGAGAAAAGATTCCCATCTTTTCTAAGAAAACACGTGATGGTCATCTTTGCTGGATTTCCATTCAAGCCTTTGTTGTTGCCAAACTCAAATGACTGATGTTGTAGTTGGCAGAAAGCCTAGGGTGAGACACACAAACATTTGCATCCAGTCCAGCATGCAGCTGTATCTACACCCATTTAAGGCCATGAACATCTAGGCAGGAAGCCACACACACACTAACAAACTCAGGCCACTCTCTCCGGCTTGGAGCAAACAGCACATGTGGAGGTGTCAATGCTCGTGCAGAACCCGCGTTTTTAAAGTCATTCTCCTTGGAAAATGTCCCCTAACCCATATGAGTGTTGGTTTTAGAATGAGGTGTGGTCATGGAGTGTGCTGGCAGGCCGCCACAGTATAACAGATTAGTGGGAAACACTAACACTTTGCAGGATTCAGCTGAATTTGGCTGGCGATGCAGACAAAATCTAATATAACATTATTTTTCCACCAAATACCTCAATCTCCATATTTTGAGGATATTGTGGGAAGGGGCACAAATCCAATTCAGTTCAGTGTAGGAGTGGACACCCAGAAGGGTAATGTCTTTAAGCAAAAACATTTTTCCCAATTCCCTCTCTAATATCAATTTGATATGGTTATGAAAACTTCTACAAATTACTCCTTCAAAAAATCGTCATCCAAGTTTCTCCAATACTACATTTGACACGATTACATTTGAAGGCATCTTGATGACTTTACAATTCTGCTTCACCCGAAACTGGTTGTTACTCGATCTGGAGCCCTGCTATTTAAAAGGCAAATTATTGACGTAGAGTTAGAACAATAAAGACATATAAACCTGGAACCCTGCCTCTATGTTGGGAGATTTAAATGCAGCCTCCACCCCCGCCTCATCTCCACGCACTTCTCGCAGATTCTCCAACTTCAGCATTAATCCGTCACAGCAGAATCATTAGCCGCCACCACCAGCAACTAGACTTGATCGATTATGGATCGTTATAATGTCAGCATATATTACACATATATACTTAATCCTATGTTAAAAGTAATATCTTTACATGAATTTTCTGATGAGTTTGCATAGCTACTCTGTTAACAGTGTAATAAAGAGGCCAAACAGAGATTGCACACATCCAACAAAGCAATTTACAAATCCTACTACGTCTACAGCGTGACATTTCTTACCCTGCGTCTGATTGGCTAGGCAAGACGATGACATTTCTGACACAACCCCTCAATGAAAAAAGTTTGGATACATGAGGCACATCATCGTCATGCCTGCTCAAGCAGAGGAAGAGTAGGATGGGTCAAAGCTTCAACATAGTAGGATTGGTGAAAAAATAATATAATAATACTAGATCCTTACAATCTTTCCACTGGGTATCAAAATCACCTGTTCTACCTATTCTTCAGTGAAACTAGTGAAAAACGTTCAAATCTTTTTCAGCTATCCTTTGTACAACCATAAAGGCAAACAAAAAGGACCTGCACCGATCACATATTCTCCTCCACATAAACCTAAACTATGAATACACTTTCACCCCTGATGGATTTTCAGATGCCACTGACTCCGTGCTTAAAATTTGTCTATCAGAAAAGAACAATGAATAGTGAAGCCCTAGAATATACGAATATTAGGGAAGGCAACATGCGACGTCCTCACCATCCGTCTGTCATCACGAAGCAGCTCAACTCTAAATGAATATTTTGTTTGATAATGTGACACTATGAAAAATCAGTTCATTGCTGATTCTCCTGGTTATTTACATTCTTATGTTGATTATGTTGATGGTATTGGCTTGCAGCCTTGTTTTGTTTTTATGCGTACATATTTCATTTGCTGTCTGTGTTCACCATTAACTAACAGCTAAGCCACGGTTAATTAAAGTCAGTCTTAATAAAAATTGAAAAAAAATAAACACTTCCAATGCCAGGATTTAGGCACATCTCCGCCCATTAGGGGTAATCCAACACTCTTGATACTTTTGAGCCCCTGCCCCTGAGCTGATTGGCACCACGAGAGAACAATCAGCCACCCCTAGCCCTCAAAAAATAATTGTCACCAAAAAAGCAAGCGTGATTAACTGGCGAGGCTGCAGTGAGCCGGGTTTGTGTAACCCCAGCTGAATGTCTGACTATGACCGCCTTGCATCTGTACGGTCCTGTCATTCCATGTTAATGGGCTTTCCTCTGATGCTACAGCGGGGAGCAGAGACGGAGGCTGTGATGGAGAGAACAGGGAACCATTTGATGTTTGCCAGTTGAAAGAATAAGCCTTACTTTGGGTTGCGCTTTCCACAGAGGCATGCTGGGATTGAAAGAGCGCTTGCCCGGAGCTAAAAGGGATTTTTGGTGGGCGTCACACATCCAATTACCTCGGTAGCATCACAGAAATCCACGGGGAATGCACACAAACAGACTGATACACACATTTACACTCACACACACACACACAAGTACACGCACACACCATGTAACACACCCGCTGCAGGAGGCTCTCACCCTGGAGGGGGTGCAGCCAGATTCTGCAGCATCGTTGCTACAGACTTCATGAATATTATCAGCACTCGTTGATATGTGGCTTACGATATAAATATGGATAGCGATATGGCAGCACCATCCAGGTTCCACCTCCTTTAGAGAGCCGTTTTAATGCATTCAGAGAAGCAAATGATGAGCCAGGAGGATGTGTGGATACACTAATATTTTTCAGGATTTAGTGGGGCATTTCAAAGTTGTTTGAAGTCTGCTGTTTTGCAGCGAAAGCTGGGATTTCTAGCTTTTTAATTCTGCCCACAACAGACTTTAAAAACAACACGGTCCCTCATCAGCAACACCAATACACAGAACCATCAAACCATCCTTTTTTTAAAAATACATACTGCTGGAATTAATGCATTTGGATTTTTTTTTTTCTGTTTTGACTTCGACATGCAATTTTAAAATAGTGGCTATTTCCTAAAAACGGTAGCCTAGAGCAGAAAGAGAAATCACACTTCCCCAGACATTACCATGAAATCAATTTTGTGGTGCATCTTTAATCATAAACATTTAATAATTTCTTTTAATAATGTGATAATATGGCCTGCAGCACCACATCTTCCTGACTGGAGCTGATAAAATTGTGATATCTAGTAATGTCAAATCAACAAAAGGGAAGTGGCTCTTCATTTGATGAATACATACAAATTTAAGCCTTAGGGATGGTTTTTAAATTAATTTCTGCTTTCACTTAACCTCAGGTCACAGGGAAAATAGTCACAGGTGTAAGAATCATATTGTTTAAAACAGTTAGATTTTTCTGTATTTCTTATTAGCATCTCATCCCAGAATCCCCTCCTATAAATTGAACAAGATGCGTGTTTATGGAGTAAATAGTTCTGTTCCTTTAATGCCAAGGACGCGTACAGCGGTCTCCAAACAATCAACTATAGATTGACAATTGACCTCCAATTTCAAGCAATCAACCTTACCCCCACTGAGCTGGGAGGACAAAATCCAATGCAATTCTATCTGTTAGCTCCAGAAAAGCTGCTGATCGGAAGCTTTCCTGCAGAGCAAAGAGTCTCTTTTGATTAACATGTGAGAACAGATGGATGTAAGCTCTGCACCGAAGTATTTCTTTAGTTACCTTTGAGAGGCAAACACGCCAATGAGGGGTCTTCGGAGAGGTCAAGACAGCGCATTCCATATCATTAAGACGCCTTAACCGCTTGGTCTTGATGATACACTTTCAGACATTTGGTACATCAGATCTGAAGAAGTAATAATACTACGCACGAGGGAAAAGGCAATAGAAGGGCACAGGGAATTAACACTGAGGGAAAGTATGGAGGGGGGGGCAAAAGGTCAGCTCAAGCTGTGATAGTGGCATTTGAGGAGACCTCCTTCAGGATTCAATCACCATCCAATGGAACACATCTCACTGACATGACATGACAGAGACTATGTCTCTGCACATGTTTATGCATGTGAGTGACTCCAATGTCGCACATATATATGAAATTATATATATATGTCATATATACTCCCCTTAGTTTTCTGTCGGCATGTCGACATATATAAAAATATATATATACATATCTATATAGATATAGATATGTATATATATATATATATATATATATATATATATATCGAAGTGCACCCTGGGTAATGTAGTTAAAGTACCGCTTTAAATTGCCAAGAGACAGACTCTGATATGGAGAGGACATGAAAGGGTCCTGGGAGCTTGTGACAAGTCCTGGTCTGCTAGGGGATAAAATCGTCCTAGACTTCCAAACTCATCAATGAGCTTTGGCCACCCATGAACCCAGTCGCACCATCAGAATTTTGACCCTTGCCAAAGTTGCTCAGATCCTTAGGCTGGCCCATTTTTCCTGCTTCCATTAAAATTAAACAGCGCATCCATTCAGAGAATGTTCAGTCTGTCTAAGGTATCTGGCACACATTACAGGAGTTTCAAAATCCTAGTTCATTTGAAATCTGGCTTAATTCCTCACATAAATTGAATTGCCACAGTTTGTCTTCTCTCCGGTCTGAAAAATGTTGCACAGTACGGGATTCAAAATGAATGTTTCATCGCACTCTGCAGGATTTCAATAACAGTTTGTTACCAGAGGGAGCTGTGATGGCACCGTCTCATGACAAGCATATCTCTGGAGATGCAGGCCTGTAACATAAACAAAATGATTCACAGAGTTTTTGTAGCCAACGACCTACTTCCAGTGAGAAAATTACAAAAACTTGGGCTGTGCTAGGTCTCACTTCGCTGTTAAATGCTTTTCATGGAGGCGACCGTTCGGGCTTTAAATGCGTCGTCTAATGATACCAAAATCCTTTTCGCAAAATTGCACCGAGAACTATCCCATCAACCTTCCATCTGAGGGCTCTTTAAATGAGCAGAGAAACACTTGGGTCATCTGAATCCATCAAAATAAAGCTACTTTGAATGCAACGTCTCAAGCAGATCTGTTTTGGCGGCAAAAAGGTGACCTACACCAGGATGGAGGATTTCTATTTTATTTTTTTTATAATAGGTCAATTAAAACAGCAACTTGACTTCATTTTAATATTCAACACATCTCATGTTGTTTTTAGTCTTTCACAGGAATGATTTTATTTGCCTTTTTTTAAGGAAAACATTTAGAAAGAAAAAAGAAAATAAAAGCGAGCAGTTGAAGAAAAACCCTTACGATGAGCAGTCGGTACATTCAAGAGAGAGAGAGGGTCAAGTCAAGCGAGAGTTTCATGGAAGGCACTAAAGCGTGGGCTGATTTCTCTGCTGTTTGTGGTGAGGGAGAAGCTCTCTAACAGGAAGCACGCCTCATTCTGTGCAGACGTATATCGGTGACACACCAGACTGCGAGGAATCGCTTCTCTAACATTCTGGACTCATCTGATTGCTAGAATTGACTGCTCTTTGTTCTCAGTCGCCGATGCATTGGCTACCTGTGTGAAGTGATCCCGTCACTGCTCGGGCGTACAACTGTAGTACGTGACTCACAGTAAAACAACTATCAAGTGCAAAAAACCCGGTTGAGCCTGGATGAGGCAAGAAGGCAGCAGACAATCTGACCTGGTTGAGATCCAACATTTGCATTAAATCTCGGTCTAAGATTTCATTCACCATTCAGTGAAATCTCAGAGGAAAAGTGCTTTGCCTACTCCAGGTATCTCTGTTCGCTTTGCCATTGGAAACCATTAGCTGACAGAACATGGCTTGAGGTTATCCCCATGGGTCTAACAGCCTCTGGGATGTACTGTGTCTGGCTGAGAGATGAAGAGAGCGGGACACTAAAGAGATTGGCTGTTAAATTGTGAGTTTTTGGTAGAAGAATACGTTTTTTAGGGACTATTGAGGGATACACTGAAAAGTGAATATTTCCATTGGGCCTCAGCCGAGGGTGGGATGTCCTGATGAGAAGGGTAGGGGGTTCAGTATAAGGGAACACGTAATGACTGTGATTCCACATGTTTGAAGGCTCTTTGAGGCCCGTTCAGCCTCCGTGATGAGTCCGGCTCAAACGGCCTGATGTGTGGTGATAAATCATATCACAAATTAACATCTCAGCAAAGTATTGCCCTACATAGATGAAAAAGCACACACGCACACACAAACAGGGAAATGTGTTCACAACTCCAACCTCCCCATGCATCACACATTGCATGCATGTTGAAAATGATCATGGCGCATCTCCAGTCCCAGTCTCATTTCGCCAGTAGCAGAATGAAAGACTGTTAGAAGATGGGGAATAGGTAAAAGCATGGATACTCTATGGATATGCTATTTTAGTTATATTGGCGTAGTGGGCAGGGTGGAGATTTGTGGATATGCTGGTAGTCTACTGTATGTGCAGGATTGTGTCTATAGGTGGCTCCCCCGCTGTCTGGCTTTGGTTTTGAGGCAGAAGACTGCTGAGGGCATCATAGTCAACAAATTTACCTGGCCACTGAGAAGCTTAAGCACTACTTGCCCTAAAGATAAGTAGGACCCTTCCTGCAGTTTCCTCACAACAATGCAACAGTGGTTACTTTTAAAGAGACACACTCAGCCTCTCTCCCTCCCACGTCCGGTATCGTCTACCCTCCACCACCCTAAAAGCTATCTCATCGTCCCTCCTGCCCAATTGAATTTTTTTCAGCGATTGATTTCCTGGCATGTGAGTGGAAGGGGAGAATGCGTGGGTAGTAGGCGAGGGAGGGAAGGGAGGAGCAAGCAGAGGGAGGCAACGTGGAAGTCGAAGGATGTGCAATGCAAGGCTCACATTCTGTCGCCATGACAACAGACATCACTTCACAGGAGTCACACTTAGGATACTTGTGTGGGATGAAGTGACATAGTTGAAGGTTGGCATTAGCCTCTTGTCGGTGCCATAATGTACCAATCCTCTCTTGGCCTATTATATATATATATTTTTTTTCCTGCTCCGAAAAAGTGCCCCATTGCCCCTACCTGCTGTATAAGCAGTGCTGAGTGATTTGTATTATACATGTAAATGCAGGTTATGCCAGTTTGGCTTTACATGGACAATCCGATCGAAGGAAGTGCACAAGAGAAGATGGAAGGAGACATTCATATTCAATGAGCTCCTTTCAACATTTGCTTCACTTTGAAGCTGGTGAGCATGTATAATTCTCTGTGATTTGAAGTGATGCCAATCTTGAGAATTATAACTTGACTTACGGAAAACACACCGCGGGCTCTAAACAAAAACTATTTTAGCAGGAAATCTGGCTGTTCATCAAGAAAAATGTGAAAATATTTTGAAGAGAGCAAACAACGCATGACTGTTCAGGATCTGATGCATGTAATGGTGGTTAATTAATGTTATATGATAGTGGCTTCGTATTAAAAAATGATTATATCTATGAAATTTCACAGATAGGTAAGTTATGTGTTGATTTGCATTTCATTATATTAGCTACAAACCACGTAACAGTGAGCCTCTTCACGAACATAAATGCACCTGTTTCTCCTCTTGTGGCACAAATTATCTATCGGATTAAAGGAATTTCAGTTGCGTTCTTATCAGCTTGCAACATGTGTGGCCGGATGCCTCACTCTCTGAATTTATTTGTTCATTCATATACAGTATACAGAATTTATGAGCTAGCGAAAAATCAAATCAAACGAATGAAGCTTTCGAACATTCAGTAAGTGCCAATGAATATATGATAGCTTTTAAATGAATGCATGACTCGAGTCAACATGCAATAATTAAGTAGATTGCACCGATAGGAAATAGGAAGAGTATGAAGATTGAGTCAATTGTTGTTATAAAATGGAACAATATAATTAACTCTGGGGGGGAAATAAAGGGAATTGTTTTACTTAAAATTTACTTAAAACGTTTTTTAATGAACAGTTTTAAGACCATGATTGAAGGGATATTCAAACATTTGAGTAACTTTTCTTAAATTCCATTCATACCGTCAATCGTAACATTAAAATCATAATTCAAAATGTGCTTCTGGTTACCGGACAACTTTTTTTTTTTACAAATAAAAGACTATAAATAAAAAAATGAAAATGATGCCATATATAATATACCACTAAATCTATCATATCTTATTCTCCCTCAAGAAAAAATGTGCAAAAGACCTCTAGAGCAAATATTAGCAAAAATTCACCCTTTGATTTGGCCAAACATGAGCTTTGATAAAAAAAAAAAAAGTCATCATAAGTGATGAATTCCAAGATTTTTCTCATTGTTGCTTTGACCTTTTTCTTCTGTTCTTGAAAGAAAGCAACAAGCTTGTGGCTTGTTCTGCTCCCCGGCTAGCTTTAGCCCCTCTGCTAACATCAGCCTCTTGAAACATTCTATCGTAGACTACTGATAGTGACGTACATACATACATACATACATACATACATACATACATACTATGAGATTAAGTGACATACATCGATGAGTGTTTACTGACATGGTTAGTTTTGATGTGAAAATGAAACTGGTGAAGTTCAAAAACATGCCACAAACATGTAACGTGAACCAAAGCAGAAAATCACATGCTCTTTGTTTCAATGCAGCTATCAGCCATTTGTCACTGGAAAAAAAAACACTTATCGTCTTCACCTCTTCCATTGTGTCACCATTGATAATTGCAGTACCAAGTTAGATAATTAACTACGTAATTAACTAAACTCAACACAAACTCAGGGTTTAAAGTATATAATTATTGCTAACACAAAACACGTGGTCTCCTTTAAGACAATCATTTATTCCTGTAAAAACTATCAAATTAATACCAGTAAAAAAAACAAGAGGTCAATTGATCAGAATTGTATAAGGACTCCATACGTCCATACGCACATAACTCTGACTTTCTTTCGTTCACCGGCTCGAGCACCATATTGTTTACCCGCCTTGACTTGATTTCAAAATACTTATAGGCATGACTCCGACTACTCACGGCAGGATTCACATGGGCTTATTTACTTTCATCCGTGAAAAAAAGCGTAAAAGATTTTTATGATGACACTGTAAGCAAGTTCAGGACGGTCACCGGATCGACATCCGCAATGGTCTGATTAATGGAGCAAAAAATCTATGAAGGGGACTTGATTACATTGACAATTTGAGGGTTTTGAACACCATTCTCAAGTTTCGGACAAACTCTAATAAGGTGTATAGGATTAAATATTCATACTAAAAAATAATAACGGTCAAACGCTCAGTTGTGCTATAATAAAGTATTACATTTTTGGTGGAGAAGCTCCAGTGAGATCTTCAATATCAACAACAGCAACATCAACAACTTAATTAAGTTTTAAGGAACTTGACTTTTACGGGATTATATCCATTGTACACTGCTTTATGTATCTACTTGACTAGATTACAGAATGATGCACAGTAGATTTTACTCTTCCCCATTAATCTGACAGCTGTTGTGAGTTTGCTAATTAAAAGCTGTGCACACCTGCACCTGTGTTTTCAATTACTCTGGATAATTAGAACATCGCCCCCTACATTGGCTGGATGCTGGGATTTACGTCATATGAATACTTCTATCCACTTACTTGATAGGTGGCAGAGCAAGTTGTCCCGCCCTGAAGTATAACCAACCATTGAGTTAGGGAGCTGTCAATCAAGCTCAGTTTGTTTGTCCTGGTAGGAGGTCTAATTAGGGAATGTAATTGGAAACACCTGGTTGAGTTTATTACGGGTTTGAATGGGTTGAAGAAATTTACATACAGATTGTAAAATACCAAACATTATTACTGATTGAACAACAACAAAAAAACACCGAATGTCATTTTAAATGGAATGCCAAGCAGCTGCACTCCTCACATGTCAAGAAAACATCACTTTGTCAGGTGCAGAAAAATATAAATAGAAACTCATCTTGCAATTGTTGTTTGTGATGTTCTTTAGATGTTTTTCCAGTGGATTTATTCAATTTATTAACATGGCATGCCGCATAAAGCAGACAGGAACAGACAGAGTTATAAATGTCAAGGGTGACTGAGAAAATGAGGCATTGCATCAACCCATACAGAAAGCCCTTAATGACATTTAATCCTTCGAGCAAAAATATGTTTGGTTAAACAATGCCAGTTTAACTACTTAGTTGTGCATTATGCAACAAACGTTAATTTCAACAATTCTTGGAGACAGCTTAAAAAATCCGGACATTACGGTTCAAGGAATGAAGACTTTTATGCTAACATAAAGGAATTCCTACACACTGACTAGCTAAAAAATTCAAATGCTTCAGTATGACACTTTCATCAAGCTAATGATTTCTGACATTGGGTAGCTAATAATGCAGCAGCTCTGGTTTGATCTCAGTGATGGTTTAGTTGTTTTCTGCAATCTCAATTACGTCGTTGAGTCATTTGGGTCCCTGGAATAAAGGTAAACTATAGCTCTGCATGAAATCAATGTAAAATGTAAAATTTCCATCCTTGTACTGTTTTTTTCAGGACTCACTAGGGGGAAAAGCTTAATTGTGTTTTATTTGCCCGTGGCTCGACTTCATGTGATGACTAAAACTACAAAGTAACAAATAACATTTAGATTAGTAAGTTAAATCACCTGTTCAGCAGAAAAAGGGCGACTTTGTCATATCAGAAAATGTTTTTAATGCTAACATTTTCAAATCTTCTTCTTTCGGCTGTTCCCTCTAGGGGTCGCCAAAACAGATCATCTGCTTCCATCTTACCCTGTCCCCTGAATCTTCCTCAGTTACAACAAGCAACTGCATGTCCTCTTTCACCGCATCCAGATACCTTCTCTTTGTTCTTCTTCTTTTTATCCTGCCCGGCAGTTACATATTCAACACCCTCCTACCAATATATCAACTATCCCTCTACTATACATGTCCAAACCATCCCAATTTGGCTTCTCTGTCTTTGTCTACAAGATGTCTAAACTGGGCTGTTCCTCTGATTTGCTCGTTTCTAATCCTGTCCATCCTCGTCACACCAAAAAAAAAAACAGGACATCTTCAACTCTACCACCTAAAGCTCTACCTCCTGTCTTTTGGTCAGAGCCACCGTCTGTAAACCATCCAGCAGAGACTTTCTCTTCACTCTTCCTGCTACTCTTCTGTCACACATAACTCCCGACGGTCTCTTCCATCCACTCCACCCTACCTGCACTCACTTTTTCCACCTCTTTCCTCTTCTCTCCAGTACATAACCCCACCTTTCCATGTTTTCTTTCAGCTGCTCCCTGCTCTAACTACAGTCAACAATATCATCCACAAACATAATACTCCACGGTGACTCCTGACTGACCTCATGTCAGCCCGTCCATCACCATAACAAACAAGAAGGTGCTCAGGGCCGAACCTTGATGCACTCCTCCCTCCACCTTGAACGCATACGTCACTCCTACTGCACACCTCACCGTTCTCTCATACATATCCCGTACCACTCTGACAGATTTCTCCGTCATTCCAGACTTCTTCATGCAACACCACACTTCCTTCTTCGGCACTCTGTCGTGCGTTTTCGGTTAATTCACAAAGACACACTCCAACTCCTCCTAATCGCCTCTATTCTTCTCCATCAGCATTCTTAAAGCAAATATCCCATCTGCAGTGTTCATTCTTGGCAAGAAACCAAACTTCTCTGCATATCAGCCTTGTTCTTGAAAATTGGCACCAATACTTTTTTTTTCTCAGGTATCATCTTGCTCTCTTAGATAGTGATGAACTATCAAGCGGAAAACTCAACTGTCTTCTCTCCTAGACACCTCCATAACTCTACCAGTATATCATCAGGACCAAGTGCCTTTCCATTCTTCATCCTCATGCTACCACTTTGTCCTTACTAATCCTTTGATCTTCCTGATTCAAAAGTATCACATCATTCACCCTTCATTCTTTCTCTCATTTTCATCATTCATAGCTTCTCCAAAGCAGCGCTTCCATCTTGTCTTCACATTCTCTTCATATGTTAGTACATTTCCATTCTTACCTTCAATCACCCTAACATGCTGCACATCCTTCCCATCTCAATCTCTCTGCCTCGCCAATTGGTACAAGTGATTTCTTCCATCCATAGTGTCCAATCTCTCATAAAACTTGTCATAAGCCTCTTATTGAGCCTCCGCCACATCACTTTTCGTCTTACGCCGCTTATCTTTGTATTCCTGCCTGCTTTCTACATCTCTCGTGATATCCACTTCTTCATTGCTAACCTTTTTCCTCTGTATACTGCTAAAACTTTCAAATGAAAAGGGCAAAAAGAAAAAGGACTAGAATGGGAGGGAAGCTCAAATGTAATGCCCAACAGAGGCTTATCTTAAGGATTCCAAAGATCTATTGCTGTAATAAGTCATACCGCACTAGCTTCTCAAAGAAAGACATTGTAAATCTAATTTATTGCAGTCAACCATGTGCCTGTTCACATGAGGAAATTAACACTATTACAACAAATACAAACACTACAGATAAAGCCTTGCTGCTGTACAATGTAATATAGGAGGGCCAGATTTGACATGTCAGATTTCAGTCTTGCTCATAATGGTTCATATGATGAACGACCATTTCATTAGAAAGTCAGCAAACAAAGGGAAGGAATATGAGTTCAGGATTAATGCAAGCCTTCTCTGCAGGCCAAACCAGACTTCATTACAAATGCAGAATTACTTGATTCTAAATAAACTGGGGTTGAACTAGTCATGCACCAGGAGAGAACATAATGAATGAAAGGGAAGAAGATCATTAGCAGCATTTTTCTGTCCGCAGCACTGGATAGAGCGGGACAAGTAGCTCAGCGTTTGGGGATGTGGGCTTTCGAGTTGAAGCCGCCGGTCAGCCAGGTTTCAATAAGCTTCTTCGGTCCACGGTTTGGTTTGGCCGAGAATGATCCTGAGGTAAATTATATTCCTGAACTCTTTCAAATCCTCACAATAGAAGTAAGACAGAGTGACTGCTGCTCATGATGTGTGCAAAGTAGCCAGAGCTCCATTATAGTTAGCTTTTCTTTAGTTTTGAAAATAATCATAAAGGATGAATATTACTTTCAGTCAACATTCACGCTGAGAAATAAATATCAAATAAGCAGTTGTTGAAAGCCGGCCAAACCTAAAGCTAACAGCTCCATCTTCAAGGCTGCTTTCAGCGGAGTTTAAAAACAGCAGCAAAAATGAAGAGACCAGCACCCACGCATGTGCACGCACAAACCCTGCTAAGAATTAGTGACCTCACAATTCAACAGGTCATATATAAGGGAAAGCAATTCACCGATTCCACACATTCATGGAGGTATGACTCAGAAAAAAAGAAGGGAAAAAAATGAAGTCACTGCGGAGGAAATATCTGAAAAAAAGATATGATTATGTGATGACATCATCAGGATTATTTCGGTGTAGTGAGAACTGGGAGGATTAAGTTTGAAAAAAAATGGCCTTGCATTATGAGAAATGTAAATTAGGTTTGTTTTGATCTTGAGCCCAACTAGGAAGCAGAAGATGGGAATACCTGACCTCTGTTGCTTCATTTCTGACTATTAGAAAAAGGCTTTCCCTGTGAGACCAATTCTACGGATGTGCCATAGATATTGTGCTTTTTTTACGGCGAGAATCCAACGTCAGATTTTCAAATTTCACCTCAGTGAAAAACAGTCTTTTCACCATGATCACAATGTAAACCTGTCAAAGAGCCAACACAGCAGGAGTGTCTCTGACTTTAAGTTCAAACAGTGTCTCTGTGCTGTGTATTCACTAGCAGTCTCAGGGGACTCAGCCCAAAGAGAGCTGACATCCGGTATGATTAAGTTGGTGCTATCTGAAGCACCACACAGTGGTACGTAGTAATCCCCAATGTGCACCTAACTCTGTTCTACAGCAACGCGCTCCTTCTTCTGCACTGTGACCAGCTTTATATCCTCGTTTGCCTCCCATTGAAGCACATCTAGACGTCCAGCCGCTGATCCGTTCCTGGGGGTAATGGGAGGGAGAGACAGGCGGTGAAGATAGACAGGCAGGGAGATAGGGACTGAGAACAGGCGGGAGGAGAAGACATAGAGTTATCCTTGGTCTCATTACGGTGGGAAATGTGAGGGTCCCGATCCAAGGGAATGATGAAGGACTCTGTGGAGGAGGCCTATGAGAACCAACAAAGACGGCTTTAGTTTCACTGGCAGAATGCATTTGCATAGCTTAGAAGCCAAAGCGTCTGAACCGGGGCTCATGAAAAGAAACCCCAGCAATTGGTTGGACTTCAATGCAAACGAGAGGGAGCGAGAGAGAAAGAGGAGGACAGAGAGAGAGGAGGAGGAGAGAGAGAGAGAGAAGTTGGATGGGCGAAAAGAAATAGGAAATGTTTTTCTCTCTTCGGTGGCATTACACAAAATGAGATCAGGAACATCTGCACATCCCATGGAGGATGTCACTGACTGACTTTGATGCAAAGAGAACATAGTGGAGGCGGTACTTCTCCAGATAAAGTAACAAGCAGGCAAACATTTCCGTGCTATTATAGGAGTCATGTTCCATCGGAGCCATTTGATATCACTATTTATCGCAGCAATAGGAGATCAATGCCGATTGAGGATATTCTCAGCACTGTAGGTCAGGACTGAGAATATCCTGAGAATATCTGAGGTCTTTTCCATCAGAGTGGTGATGAGTAAAAAGAAACACACAGAGGTGAAGGAGGGGAAAAGGGAGATAAGTGGAGGGAAAGAGTGGAGCAGATGTTGTACTTAGTGGTGTCTATCTTTTCCCCCCTGTGGCCTCGAGTCATGGAGGGTTGACTAGCCTTCATCAATCCTCTTTAATGCCTCTGGCAGCACCACTTAACACACTAGCATGTGATTCCGTCAGTATTCCATCAAGATTCCATTATTTAGAAATATCCTGAGTTGCAGGGATAAAAAATATTTGGCAAAAGTCTCATTTTTGGAAATGGTCTTATTGAGGTGGAGATTGAGGCTGATGCTCTGGATGCAATGGAAAAAAATGAGTCGATGAATCTGGTGTTAAAAAAGGAATATTCATAATTTAGGTCTTGCCCTCTTTAAAAACGCTTTTGCGGCCCGACCACTTCAGAGTAATATTATTCTCTCACAGCCTTCACTTTTGTCAGCCTTTCATTGAGAACGAGCAGACAAGTGTCTAAACTTTCAGAGTTCTATTGCCCACCTTTGAACTTTGTCAATGAATTTTCTTTCAGACCATCTTCGTGGACATGCAGCAGCAGCAGGAAAGCATTAGATCCTGTATGTGAATCTTGATTAAAGCTCAAAATAGAAGCGGTATAATAGTATGGTGATGGGACAAACGGGGGTGACCTTACACATCTCTACCTTACACCAACACACTGAGAATCATGGGATATGATTCCTTCTAAAAAGCTTTGCATCTTCATCCGAACACACACACACTCATGCGTGGACAGCGTACGCACACCGAGAACCTGCAGCTCTGATCTGACATTCATGTGATCAGTTTTGATGGGTAGCGTCCTGCCCGTCTCCCTCCCGCGTCTTGGAGAGACCAATTTAATGGACACGGATATTGACGGTGATTTCTCAAGACGTCGGTGTTTGATGAGAGATTATGCCCCCAGGCCGTGTGGGGAAAATACAAGATTTTGCTAACTTTAAACAACAGCACCTGCTTCCAAATCTTAGACCGCCTGGAAATTGCTCAGAGGTGTTAAGGCGAGAGAAAAGAAATGGTTGTGAAATCTCTGCAGGAGGTTTTATAAGAGGAAATATGGTAATGTGAGTGATTGTGCACATGCAGCACGCCGGCAGACGGGCTCCAGCTGCCTTGACGTGTGCTGTGATTAATTATTTTATTCACTCTTGGAGGAGAAGAATAGATCAAATCCTTGCTGCTCGTCATTGGATAGGTGTAGCACCATGACTTTTCTTGTCATGCTCACGGTAACCCTTCATCCCTGCACACACACACACATACACACACCTTTGACAAATGATATGTTTAGTGCTTGGCAGCGGCCTCTCAAGTACAAAATCCTACATGTCTACTTGACCTCACATTCTCCCTGCACAACCTCCACTGTGGTTGGAGCCTCTCTCGCCACAGACAGGTCGAGGTTGTGGACCTCAGGGTTCCCTCTGTGTCCCAATGTTAGTGCACATGAATCATTATTTCCCCTGCTGTGCTGCTGCTACCGCCTCTCTGGCTATGAAGATTCATCAAAAACATCATCCATGCCACCGGTTGCACAAGTGAGCAGAGTGAGACCCAGAATGCACGCTCACTGTGAAATGCATAAGTGTGGAAGAGACGCAGAGAGAGAGGAAGACAGAGGAAGAAGAGGAGGGTGATGACAGATAATGGCTGTGCATATCAAATGCCACAGCTCAGACACACAGATTACTGTCATTACGCTGACATTCAAAAATGCATCTGGCCTGATGTAAAACAAGTGCTACAATGACCTTTTGGATTACAATTAACACATGGCATGTCTGAGACGCTTTAAAATTCAATGAGCCGGGTTCCAGTGTAATAATCTGTGACTGTAGTGGGAGCTTTTGACCTCCTCACTGACCATCATGACTGATGTATATGATGACAAAAGGAGCTGTGCATGACCGGCTGCACAAGCGGTTTGCTGTATAACCTCAGGATATACTGGCGTTTGGCGCCTCTCACTCAGACATGACACCTTGACCCGGTCTGATACCCTTAAAGGCATTGGCGTTTCTTCTTTTATGAGGGGATCTTACGGGTCTGAGGGGCATAAGTGAACATCTTTGAGTGACCAGGGTTTTACAAGGTCATGGTCATGTTGTGTGATCAACACTCACCGTACACTCCTTGGCAACGGATGCCCTCCGCCATCAGCAGCAGCCCCACAACACAGATAATTAGATCCATCCTTTCACGTTAATGTCTGCATATCCAGCTCTCAGAGGCAGGAAGTCCTTTCAGGGCCGGCGCGCGAGCTCTTAGACACGGACCCGCTCCGATTAATCTAGTCTCACTGTTCGCTCTGATGATATCTGTAACCACGGGAGGCAAACACTCGGCTCAGGCGGGGATGCCTCTGATGCCCACTGCCATGTGAAGACGCGGGGAGGGCGCGCGCAGGATGAGTGGAAAGCAGGCGACCACGGGGAGTGGGCTGCAGAGAGCCCGGCCTTAAACCAGCGTCCTCTCCTCGACTCCAGGTATGTGCGCTTGTCTGATGCCGGTGCGGACTTAGGGAAGAGCAAACCGGACGGGGCGCACTGCCGCAGACGCTCACAGGCAGACGAACCCACGGACGTGGCTCTTCATCTCCAGCTGTGGATCTCTGCGCTGCTGCTGCGTGATGCTTCACGCGCACAAAAAACGCTCCTCCACACAGTCAAATTCTCTTTCCACCTCCCGGGCTCCGAACACGACAAGCTTCAGATGAGGTGCACGGTAGGACTACACCTTGGTGCCGCGCGCTCGACTCATCCCTCCCGGTGGCAATGAAAAGGAAGGGGAGGGTCCAGTCCGGTGGGAAGCGGCGGATGCTCCCTCTACAGCTTCTCTCAGATGCCTGCTGCTGTCTCCAACCTCCCGAGATGATTCTCTGCCGAATCCACCTGACGGTGGCAGCCGGATATTCCCCGTCAAGGAGTCAGATGAGCATCCGTCACGTTGCGCTAATACGTGCTACGGAGACCGGGTGGCACAGCAACCGGTCTGTGGCTACGTCAAGAGATGCGTGGCTTACAGGCGCTCATCTGTATGGAAGGCTTCGCTCAGCGTCAGGAAAGGCATGAGAGGTGCAGCTGCTGAAGGCAGAGGGAGAGCAAGAGGGAGAGAGGGAGAGAGAGAGGGAGAGAGAGAGGGAGAGAGAGGGGGAGAGCAGGAGAGAGAGAGAGGGGGGAGAGAGAGACAGAGAGAGGGAGAGCAGGAGAGTGAGAGAGAGAGAGAGACAGAGAGAGGGAGAGCGGGACAGAGAGAGAGAGACAGAGAGAGGGAGAGCAGGAGAGAGAGAGAGAGAGAGAGAGAGAGAGAGAGAGAGAGAGAGAGAGAGCATTGGAATTCAGGAGATCCAGCTTTGACAGACCTTTGCAATCAACAGCAAACACACAGTGTATCCACTCCTGTCTGCTCATGTTTCACACTGCCTCCTTTATCAGACAGGCAGCATCAAGTGCTGTCTGTCATGTAACATTCATCTAGCTGCATCACATCTCTCTGCTTTTCAACAATGAGGTCTCTGTGATGGCTTGTCTCAACCAAGCGCGCACACACACGCGCACACACACACATCCCTGCACGTTTCTGCCAACTTTTTAGCAATGCATAACTTTTAAAGTTTTCAAGAGTTAAGTCGTTCCCAAATGGGGTCCCAGTGGGGCCTCAAGGGTCCCACTGGCAGTTCAAGGGACGGGGTTTGGAGAAGTGGGGACATAACTATATTCAGTTTTTCCATCTTTAGCGACCAATTAAAATGTCTAAGAATGTGTCGTCCGACCCCCGATTTCACCTCCTCAGTGTCCTGCAGCATTTTTAAGCCACATAAATAGTAAATCATTGGGTCCATTTTTCTGGATGTATCAATACCGGCCGGATCTAAAGCTCAGACTACAGCTGTTTCCTAGCAACACAATATAAATTGTTTTAATCAGCAGGATATTTTCTCCAGTGAACACAATCTTAAAATTTTGGGACGAGCTGGAAGTGAATGCAGTTTGATCACTCATGAAACACAAATAATAAAACCCCCAAATATATCACATATGTATCCATCTATCCATCTATACATCTATCTATCTACCCCCCCCCCATCCATCCATCCATGTATTAATCTATTTATCCATCTATCTATCTCAGTGTTGTCAAACACTATCATTTTGTTACTCATGAAAACCTTCGACATCGGCTCATCCTCTCGGAATCGTTTGTCTTCTCAAGTAGTTTTTTTTTTTAACTAAGTGGTTGGATTTCCCTTATAAATAAGAGGCGTACAAATCCCTGTATTTACTCAGGTTGTGAGCGGAGGAGATAAAAACTGTAAGTGCAGACTCTGTCCTGAAAAGGGCTCTTCTTCACAGGCAGCTGACGTTGGGATGGGGGAAGTGACTGGTGGAGCAGCAGTAAGTGGTTTGTCTCCCTCTACAGGACCTCATGAAGTGAATCCATAATCATGTAATCATTAAGCTTTGTGACCAGGCTATCATTTTGATTGCTCATGCTCGTTGGTTAAAACCTGAAATTGGTATTTAAGCTGAGTTGACAATGTCCGATCCTCAGAGGAGGACCTCTCTGTGATACAGAGGAGGAAGATGAATTTAGTGGAAAGAATATTTCAAATTTAATTTCACAGACTAAATGATTCATTCTTGTCCATCTCTTTGATACCGTCATTAGTGTTTTTTTGCCCCTTGAAGGCCGGAGTAGTGAAACTATGAGGCTAGCAACATGATCAAAAAAGAAATTCAATCTTATTTTCTGCATAGAAAGAACTGGAATCTTTCTTTGTTGTTTTATCAGCAGTATTACACAAAATGTATTGAACAGATTTCCGTGAAACGTGGTTGGATGGTGGGTTTGGGACCAGAATAAAACATGTTAGCTTTTGGTGTGAATCCAGTTAAAGGGCAGAATTTTCTTTAACATTGCAAGTCATTTTTCCACATTTTCTTTCATTTCTCAAGGAATGCTGCTTGGATCTTGAAAAGAGGCATAAGTAGGGGGATGTTCTCTATGAGTGGGTGCCACCTGGTGCAGAGCCGGGCAGATTCAATCACGTTTTCACGAGGGCACGTCTTTTCTGTACTGCCTGCATTGGATACGTCGAAGTCTGACTTGGGCTAAGGTTTGACTGAATTAAAGGGGAGCGTTGTGGCTTTCTAAGGGCGTGCACTCAACTGAGTTCTGCAGATGTTAGAGGACTGGTACTTTAACTGCCAGACAAACGAGGAAAAAAAACCCACTTGACAAGAAATTTTCATATTTGGTATCTGCTCGACTAGAAGATTGCTTTTTTTGGAAAAAGAAGATCTGATTCAAGCTTTTTGGCTGTCTGGCAACAGTTTGGCTGTGAATATGTCCTTTGTAATATAATCACTCATCTCCCCACCGAACGGCTGCTTGTCATCATGTATATTACTGCACCTTTGCATCATCCCTTCAATATGAGACCACTGTGGAAGCTTACAATTTAACTCCCCATCTGTCTATTGTGGATACGCCCCCCTTCAGCATCCCCTCTCTCTCCGTCTTCTTCATACCTAGTTGAATAAAAATGCAGCCCTTTTTTTCTTTTTTCTTTATCTACACCGCTTTGGAAGGAATGTGACTATGACATCCCTTCAGAGTAGAGCGTCTCCAGGTATCACGACGGTGTTTATACATTTTTTATATCCTCCATTATAGTTGGGGCTCTATGATATTTCACTAAATGTATTCAGGCACACTGTGCTGAAGGTGCCGGATTCTGTAAGAGCAGACAATTTGGCATTTGCGGAGAGCCTCTGTGGACTTCACAGTCAAAGGCAATAGCCCTGGATATGATGTCATGGTGAAACCCAAGGCGAAGAAGAGTGTGTATCCCTGAGAGTGTGAGACGGTTGCATTACTGATAAAATTCTGCCCTGTTTGGCGTCACGCACGAGTAAATCTCAAACGGAACAACATGTATTTCTCCATCTCGCTACCTTAAAATTTACATCACAGGCGGTGGCCACCAGTGGAAACGGTTCCACTGAGAGCTCACAGAGGCTCTTCTCATTTGTCTTTTCGCTCAGGTTAGTGTTGCTTTAAATCACAGGCGTCAAGACATGAATGGCATTTGAAGCGAGCGATATCCGGTGGAGCAAGCATGATGTCATCCAACAACCTGACAGAGTGAGATAGATATTACAGCAACTATTAAAAAAGCTTGCTCCCAAAAAACAGATCAAATATTATTTCGCTCAGCAACCTGAAGACTGATTTAAGCATGCTGTTAAAAACTCTGGAATATCCAGGTTACAAGCGGCGAGGAGAATATGGGAGATGCCTCTTTTGCCATCGTTCAAAAAATTGCACACGTCTTACTTCTCGCCAGCGCTGCATGCATGTTAGCGACAGTGCACACACTCGCAGGACACAACTAAGCGTGTCTGCCTGTGTGCCACCGCTGACGAATGATTCACTTAGTAAATAGGTCACCTCTGCGCCGGCAGAGAGAGTTTGGACGAGCCAAAATGCAAAAGTGGGCAGATGATTTAGTTTCTCCATGTCATGATTCGTTTACACTGCGGTAATGGCTTGAATTTGGCTTATAGGGAGGAGCTGAAGGGAGAGGGCGGGTAAGAAGGAGCCAAGATGAGCGGACCCTTTCCAACTGCAGGCCTTATATGATGAGCTGAAACATACCTTGATTGTCTCAGAAAGCAACCAATAACTTTAAATGATGTTAATGGGATCTGGACCGCATCCCAGCGAAGGGCTGACACCATTTAGATTCAGTGGTTTTTGTTTTTCTGTCGAAGAAAAGCCCCCGTTGACGAGCGTTAGATCTCATCCTGGAGGACAGGCTCCATCCCGACAATAAAAACAAAAGGCATGTTCTGACAAGCGTTTCTTTTCTACAAATGTTCCCTAAGACACCCTCGTTTCTCCCGGGGTAGCAGCACTTTGACACTCTCAGTATTCACAGCGGGAGAAAAGCCTGTCTGCAGTATTTACGCACATAACCGGGATGAAAAGAGGGTCGGTTTCACGATGAGAGGCGGCAGTTCATGGCGGCTGGTATCAAAATTGTGTCAGAATCCGGAAACCGCAGCAGTTCGTGATGGTCTCTGCTGAGCTGTCAGTCCTGATCCCCGCAGAGGTTGTTTCAAAATTAAGTTAGGTGGCGTGAAGTATCCGAAACATTTGAAGCTTTGAGCAACTAAACAACAGGGTGTAAAGCTCAAAACTGGGGATTTCTGAATCAAAAGATTGTACTTGTTGCATTTGATACTCCTCAACAGGATAATCTGATTAATCTCATTCATCTCTCCATACAAGATCCAGACCTCTCTCTTCATTTAGGCACAATGCAGCAATCTATTTTTAACACGTGGAAACTTACAGTCGGCCTAGTGATCAGCTAGACTCCCAAATCACCCATCCCAGCTCCTCTGGATTCTCTGGTGGCTGCTGTTGTGACACAGCACAGAGATAATTCGGAAGGCTAATTAAACTGTACGATTCTACTTACACAATTAAACCGCTCAGCACATGACAGACTACCAGAATTTGTTTTATATTTGGAAGATGATGACATACCATGGAAAGAGGTCGTGTGCAAAGGTACGAGAAAATTCACCGCTACAGATTTCTTTCTTCAGGGAGATCTATAGAAAGTTCAGTCAGAAAGACTATCCTTTTACACACTCGGACCACAGTACCGCTCATACCACTGTTAATATCAGGCAATTGATATCAGGTAGCTTCATCCATCCAATCACTCTCTCACCTGAACGCCGAGCCAGTCGCCATAACTTCTCCATTCATCTAGTTCTCGCTGCTGGCTTACTCGCCCTCCACCTCTCCATCTCCACCTAGTTCACCCCTCCTCGATCCATCAGCATCGTCATTACTCAGCCTCAGCGGAATCATAAGCCACCACCACCAGTATCCAGACTCCAAAGCGGAGATATTCCATGCCGCTGCTCAGGCCAGAGACCCTTCGATCTCAATCTCCCCAAAGAGACCGCCTTCCAAGGACTTTCTAATAGACTCATTATCCCACGCCATCAGTTGTAGTAAATCATTTATCTTTTCTTCATTCTCTGTCTTATCTTTTTTGTCTCACCGGTAGATAAGTGCTCAAATACAATTTGGTCCTTTCTTGAGTCAGTATGTTTTGGTAAAACTTAATTCCGACTTGTATTTCATAAAAATATTTAAGAAAAATTATTGTTTTTAGCAACTTTAACTTTAATAACTTTAACTGTATTGGAGATATATTTGGTTGATTACTTATTTTTACACAGCGAAATTATGATTACTTACAAATAGATGTGTAACAAGCTTACGCATTTGATTTATTATATATGTAGGCATTTTATACAAATGTGTAATGAGCTATAATATGTGATTATAGCTCATGGCATTTTGTGGAGCTCACCCAGATTCAGAAAGCAACTTTTGAGGTTTTGTTTGGCTTTTATCAGCTGACAAAGTTTGCTCAGTTTATTACATACATGTCATACATCAGGTGTATTCAATATTTGATAATTAAATAAATTAGTGACAATAATAAGCAACAGTGACTATGCTGTCATCCCCGACAGCAAGAGTACATCCTCAAAAATACCCAATTCCCCTGATTTGTACAAAAAACGCCGCTGATCAAACTCTTCAACTCAAATGTGAGGTTATGTCCAAGAACAGGGTTTTTTGTTCAAATAAAAAAGCTCCCCCAACTTTTTTTTTATATCATATGCACCAATTTTCCATAATTAATGCATAATTGCTGTGTATATATATATGGACTAAATTGGCCTAACTGTTGGAAAATTATGGCCTGAAAATCTTTGTAGATGAAGCTCCCTCTAGTGTTGGAAATAAATACCTAACCTTTCCCAAAATGATTCCACTTCCTCCTGTCCATAAGGTCTACGAGGGTACCGAGCTTGAAAATGATCCATGAAATCGTTTTTGAGTTATCAACGTCAACATGAAGGATCTGCGGCAGCGATGGCGATTCCATAATATCCCGGACTTTTGAGGATATAATTAATAATCTATATTCTATTTAATGTAGAAATTTACTGTTTTCGTAGCGCGCGAGAATCAACATATGAGATTCGGAGCCATCACTACATCACAAACGCAGAACTACCAAAGATGCAGATCTGCTGTCTGTTGCACGGCATTTCAGAACCTCAGCATCAGGTGAATACATATCATATTTCACAAATAGACCATAATGCTATCCAAAAGAATAAACATCGGGATCAGCGAGTACACAGACGTTATGTACTTGTACTCTTGCTTGGTCTGACAAAAGAGGAAACTGGTGGTGTGGCAATGTAACTTTATTTAGAAATGAGAAAAAACTGTTTACTTGGATGTTATTTTTACTGTACACGAAACAGAAAAGGACAAAAATGCAATACATAATACAAAATAAATACAGAAAGTGATATTAGAACCATTTTGCTGTTGATAAAATGGATGGAAAAAAAATAATTTCCTTTGTCATAGAGTACAGGGATATGGGAGGGCTGGAGCCTATCCCAGCTGTTATTGGGCAGGAGGTGGACATGACCCAAGTGCTGATACATGGATGCTAGCAATTCCTGCACAATTCATGTATACTGCTGTAATGTTTTGGACAGTTGGTGGAAGTACCTGGAGGGAAGCCACACAAACAGAGGGAGAACATGCAGAAAGGTGGTCAGAGGTGGATTTGAACCTGAAACCTTCCTGCTTTCAGTCAACTGTCCGAGCAGTTGTGCCCCCATGCTGTATTATCTATATATAGAATTCAACTTTGGCTTCTATTATGCTCTCAGAGTACTTTCAAGATGCATGCTGGGAAAGATACGCGTCAACACGTGCATTGGAGTGACATCAGAGTGCGTTCCTTTTTTAATAAGGTGTTTGGAGGCAGATTTGTCTTTTTTCTCATAATGTCTGAAATAAGCTGCAGAGTATTTTCGACGTTGAGCTCATCACAGGCGCCATGATCTAAGTACAATCAGGCTTCCAATATAAAACCCTTCAACTGCACAGAAAATGTGATTTCCAGTTTAGTATGTGGCCCTTCTTGGCTCAGTGTCTGAGGATGTAATTATCCCCCGTAAAGAAGTTAAAGTGAAGCCCATATTAGGGTCTGCGTCCTTGGCTGCACTGGGACGGGGGGAATAAATCTTCCGAACGGATCCCATTCTGGCTACATTCATTACACACATTGCACTTAATACACATTAAATTACATTAGTGCCTCCACTTCAAATTGCAGGTAAAGAGGGATGGAGACAAAATCCTCATTCAACGGTAGACTTAAGGCATCAGTTTGTACCTTGGCAGCCAGAATAAACTCTAAATTACACGGCAGTCCAGCCTCTACCTCTTGAAATGCCATTTGTAATCACTGTTTGTACCTGTGTGTGAGCACAAACAGATGCAGATAATTGGATGTTTGGTAAGAAAAGCTTCTCATACAGTGTGACTATTTTCTTGATCTGCATTAGATCCTGAGCCAGATTGTGTGAAAATGCCTTTTTGTGAATTCATGGTCTGTTTAGAACCATAGTAGGGCCTGGAGGCAATAGTAGAAAGCACCGAATTATGGGTAAAGTGGTGTGTGTGAATGAAATGCAAATGTCGCGGCACTGAGCAGCGTAGCACCATTATTTCACCGTTTGTTTTTTTTTAACCCCAAACTCAATACGTGCGAGTAAAGATTCAAATTGAATCTTTCATAGTCATTCAAAATCAGATTCCGATGCTTCTGGGGTGGAAAAAAATCCCATGACAAGTGAGGCAAAGGTGAACTACAGTGACATCATTCCCGGTATGACAGGCTATATGTTGTCGGGAGCAGGTCATGTGTGTGGTTGAGTAAGTGAGAGAGCAAGCAAGAAAAAAAAAAAAGGCCATCAAATTAGAGCAGAGCAGAGGAAAATAGCAGAAGTGATAAATCTGGCTGCAGATTAGCAGTATCGGCTACAGCGGGTCAGTTAGTTTATGAAGCATCTCCAAGACTCCTTCATGATTTAAGAGGTAAAGTCTTGTCTGTTGTTTCCCCAAATCCTGTGAATGTAAACAAATTTATACCGGAGGTAAAAACAACGGCGCCCCCTGTTCCTCCGGAGGACGGTCTGGAAGCTAAGGTAGAAAGCAGAAAGGCTATGTCTGCAGATTAATAATGTCCTAAACTAAAAAAAATGAATAAATAAAATGATTTGCATATTTTATTTCATTCATTCATTTGATAATGAATGAAATAAAAACATTAGACAATCTGATCTGATCTTATGAAAGGATTTCATGCTGACATTTTTTGTGTCGTAGAAAATTGTCAATTTTAATTAGATTAGCTCAAGGTTACTTCCTTCATTACGAAGGGAAATCACCTCTTAGTCTTTTTTTGTGGTTGTGTCAAGTTAGATAAATCTGTTGAGTAAGTCTCCAAATGTTCTTATATTTAAAAAAAATATCGGTGGCCCCTTTGACATGTGGTGTCCCCCATGGCTCCATTCTTGGCCCCTTGCTCTTTAGCATGTACATGGTGCTACTGGGTCATGTTATAAACAGGTTCAGTCAAATTTTACAATAAGAGACTCAAAATATGCTCAACCAAACAAACAGCTGAGCAGGACATTAAAAGGCTTCATTTGTATTTCTGGGTCCCGGGTTTAAATTCACCGTACGACCTGGAGCAGGTCATACATGTTCTCTCCATATGTCTGTTGGCTCCACGCGAGTACATACACTAGCTGTAATATGGATGAAGAGATGACTCTAAGTTGCCCGTGGGTTAGAATGTGAGTGTCTCTAATAGTTGGCCCTGTGGTTAATTGGCGACTAGCCCTGTATGATGTTGGCCGGTACAGGCTACAGCGGTTACAGGAATGAAAGCATTTTTTTCCATACACACCAACCTTGAGTGTTTGTATTTGTGTGTGTGTGTGTGCGTGCTCAGTGAGGCTATGATGTGATCAAATAGTGTGGACATGCACCCTCAGGTCCAATATTTTAGAATTGGTGATTAAATATTGCCCGTAGGAGAGAAAGTGAACGCGTCTGGTTGTTTGAACCCCCGCCTCTCTCTAGTGTCAGCTAGGAGAGGCTCAAGCCCACCCCCCGGGACCCTGAAGAGGATAAGCCGTTTCATAAAATGAATAATGGATGAATTAATGAATAATAGCTTTTAAACACACACAGGTTGCTCGCAATAAACTTAATTACATAAACATAATTGACCGTGTTTCATGAAAATTTTATACAGTGCTATGATTTTGCGTCCCTTCCTAAATTTCTCTCATTTATAGGCACATGTAAAAAAAACTATATATATATATATATATATATATATATATATATATATATATATATATATATATATAGTAAAAAATTAGCATGAAGCCTTTTACAAAGATATACACCCAAATGAATAAAGGACCACAATCACTTTAGGCTGAGTTGTGAGCAAACAAATGAATTATTTATGAACAATGAATATTGCATACTGCTCTCAAAATTGTTGTTGCCTGTCCTTCATGAGACGGCAGATTTGATTTACAGAGCAGGATATTCACTTCCTTGGAAACGGACTTCTAAACAGTTTTTCTACGTCAACACGTGGAGACGGGAGCGGCAGCCAACACGTAGTCGATATTTGTGACACAGAACGATAAAAAATGTATGGTATGTGTATTTAAATTTTAAAAAAAGATATCCGTGTTGAATTATTTGCATTTCATATTCCTGACATGCCACATAAGCCCGGCCCCTCGGAAGGCCACTGAAAATCAGTGTTATCTTTTCTTCTGCAGGGAGGCCAGTCATGTTTATTTTCCTATCATCCATGGCAGATAAACCGCATTTCTCCAGCGGCATCACATCATGTTGTTTCCCTTATTTTCGCCCAACATTGCATTTTGATGCGCCCACTTTAAAAAGTAATTGAGTGGTCAAACAAAGCTTGAAACAGCCACAGTGCAGCGATTGGCTTTTTCTATTTCGCACTATGGTTCAGACATGGTGTAATAATGGCTCGGCCATCTGCCCACCCGCTTGTCCCCTTAAATTGTCTTCTTTTGCTGTTGGCCTAAATCAAAAGATGGACACTGCTGTGTGTTCACTTAGGATTGAAAACTACCTCTTCAACCAAAAGATTATTTTGAAAATATGGAAAATCTTTTTTTTGTGCGAACCTCTGCCTAAGCTGGTTTGAACGTTAGATGTAACATCAATGCAAATATAAATAAATATAATATTCATGTAATTACTTGCTAATAGTTTTTATTTTGAAAGTGCGTCACTTCTATTCTCCACGGACAAAAGGTTATCTTCGCCTCCATCACCCAGCATGGCGGCCTACCGCTGTTTGTATTCAGCATTGCATGGGGCCATGTTGAACGGG
Organism: Lophius americanus; assembly: GCA_037951165.1. Lineage (NCBI taxonomy): Eukaryota > Metazoa > Chordata > Actinopteri > Lophiiformes > Lophiidae > Lophius > Lophius americanus. The sequence goes on along the minus strand of JBBDHG010000104.1, from coordinate 2,343,236 downwards.
TCACCAGTTTACCACGCTACTAACACATACACACAGACAATCTTTCTCTATTTATATGCAATCCATTGTTTCCACTCCAGCTAACTTGGACGTGTCTGGGTTGTGGTGGAAAACTATTCACTAAAAGGGGAACACGTGTTCTTCAGACAGCCAGGACAGGTTCACTGATTACACCATCTAGTTCGGATTTGCTAATTTATCTTAGTCTTAAACCGTCCGTTGGCTTCTTCAGGGAATTATAGCAAACTATCATTGACTCTCCTCTTTCATCTGTTTTAGTCTTGCACAACTCCTGAAAAAAAATCTGGTTGACCAGATCGTCACCAATTTAATGGTAAAAAAAAATGTAATCCCATTTTAATTGAATATATACAAGTTTGTGTTGTTAAAAGGTTCCAGCCAATAATGAGATGCTAACCAGTAACGAGCTGAAACAATGGTTCGCATAACATTCCTGCAGAGGAATAAAAAAAGTTTCCATCTCCAACTTTTCAACATATTAACCTTATAAAATGACACTAATTACTAACACTAATTTTTATGCCCTTTCAACAACACCTGCTGCTTCATTGATCATTAAATTACTGTTAGAAGAACACATACACACACAAAATACACACACAGAACATCTGCATGGCTCACACACATGACAGAAGTTGAACAGGGCCCTTCAGTGACATCTGAAACGGGCAGCATGGTGTGGTTAGTCTATCTTAGATAACTGATTTTTCCGTGCTTGCATTAAGCCCAACGTATATAAATTCAGGGATTTATGTCTAGTTTAAGGTTCATCACGACCTTTCACTGTCTTTTCTGTTCCTGCTAGTTAGAATAATTTTAGGCAAAGAAAGATGGTTTGTTCCAGAGGCAGATTTTTTTTGCCAAATAGAAGACGATTTTAGAATATTTGTCATATTTTTGGTAAGGCTGCATATAGGGCTGCGTGTGACCGCACTATTCTGTGAAAATCCACCAGAATGAAAACCAGTTTGCGCATGTACGGCCACAGCCAGTGTGTATCGGCCGTAGCCTTGATCTTTCCATGTCTGTGGGTGGAGGAGGTTGAGAAAAAAGGAAGAAGCACTGATTTGCTCCCAGCAGCAGGATCAGCACCTTGGAGAGCGCCTGTCTTTGACTTTTTACTCCGTCCTCAATCCAGACAAAAGTCTTATTATGACACATAAGAATGATGGTTTATGTGTCTCGTCGGGCTTGGGTGGATTATTGGTGCATATTTTGTGATTGGGTTGTTGCATTTTCATAGTGGGTCAGGTGGGTGTAGGTATAAAAAAAAAAAGCTGACACATAAATATATGCTAATCAGTCCCTGCCCTTGAACAAAAATCCTTAAAGCAAAGCTGACCCCAACTGAACCCTTGTAGTTCTATCTGTGAGAGATGTATATAAAAATAAGAGCCAGAATACAAACATAAAACCCAATATATGTTGAATGAATGACAATCATATCATTTACACACAGTCTTCATTACTTGCAGTTATAGTCTGGAGACACCAATGCGATATCAGCTGTAGTTTTTTATAATTAAAGATGATACTCTCTGGTTAAAAGTGGTCATTCTTGGTAGATGAACTAACATCAATGAATCAGGTACATCAACCTCTCAGCAGAATCATTGGCCACCGCCACCACAAAACGATTTATCCAGTCAATCAAAAATATTTCCAAAAGCATATCATCTTCTTAAATAAACCATTCCATATACTTCATTCACTTAACTGCCACGATTGAAAGTGCTATTTAGTATTTAGGGAATTAATCAGGGCTTTTGTTGGAAACACGATGCTAAGGAAACGGCTGACAGTCACTCAAAACATTCAAAGCCGTCAAAGATTGTACTGAAAGATGCCAAAAGAATTCCAAGAGCTGACGGGACCTACAGAGTTGGATGATAGATGACTCCGGGTCTGTTTCTACAACCGATCACTTGCACATAACAACACGAGGAGTATTTTCATCCACTGTTAATATGAGAGATATCAACAGGAGCAGCTTCAATCTTTGGGATTTTGTAACACAAAGTGAAGGAATTTCAACTTTAATCTGCTACATTCCCCTTACATCTCTATCGAATAAAGGAAAAACTGTACCCGAGCGCAGAAAGAGTGATTTTGGGATCAAAAGGAACTGACAGTCAAACACTTCTGCAAGAATGGCGGGACAGCACCAGCAACTTAAATTGGAGCGGGGAGACAGAGCAGCCGGGGGGAAATAATTTCTTTGCGATGTTTCATGAAACTTAAGAGGTGAATTTGGGTTTCCTTCTAGTCAGGTGATGAATATGAATTTGATTCTTTTCTTCATGTTTTCACATGAAGAGCTGTGCTGTCAGTGGACTTAACTCTTCCTGACGGAACTTTCACAAGAGCTTAATTTTGATTTTGTCTCCTTGTATATTTTACAGGGCTTCGCTCCGATATGCCATTTGAGTCCCTGAGAAACTCCTTTACACTTCAGTCCGTCCTGCCCCCAAACTTAAATAAGTAATCTGAGATCTGAATCCAAACATATGGTCTTAATGATTGTGTGATGGGCTTTGGATGTATATGATAATGTTCTGTCTGTACGTCATTTCTGAAAATAAACTGCCAAAGTATGCTAAATTCATTTAAATGTAAACTGACGATTAAATTGTACCGTATCGAGTCAATTTTTAAGGCCTTGTAGAATAGTCTGGCTAAAGTAGGAGGTTGATAATAGGCAAACATCTGGCTTCCCAAAGGTGGATTTTTTTTTATTTTGAGTGGGCATCACTGTAATAATTAATATTTAACCCAAAAACAACTCAAATTTAAGGCCCATATTTCCTTGGCAGCATGTCCTCATCTTACTGTTTGTGTGAAAACTAAAACTCAGCTGTATATATATATATATATACAGGGGGGGTATTTATTGCTGCTGCTCAGGGCAGATACCCTCTGTTCAAAATTTCCTTGAAGAGTCTGAGTGCAAAAGGTTTTCTGACTGACTAATTATCACTTATCATCCGTTCTAATAAACATATCTTTACCTCATTCAGCCAGTGAAATACTGTTAGCTAGTGTGAGCATGCTGTAAAGTCCATCTTCCCCCAAATAAACATACTATATGTGTGTGTGGTGTTTATGTAAATATTCATACATATACTTATGTATCAATCCATAATGTTACTGTTTTACTGCCGAAACATTGTTTTAGTGGGGGGGAGGTCACATTTCTCTCCTAAGTGTGTGTGTGTCGGAGGGGTCGTGAGGGGTTTGTGTGTCTGCGGTATGTGTGCTGACATGATAGTCTGTCTCTGGAGAGCAAAGTCAAGCAGAACTGTGATTTGTGGAGGGGGCCCTAATTATGTTGTGACTGAGGCTCAATGTGCAATCCTCAGCACTGCTGACCGTACATTTCTAATGGCACATGCAGGTGCCACAGAACATCGGAAAAAAAGGCAAGGAAAGCTGCTTAATAAGTACACAGCCACATCAGTTTTCCCCACCCTCCAATATTCTGTCTGAGGAAATCTTTAGGCTGTGCTTTATTAAAGAGCAGCAGCAGCATTCCACTCCTTATAGGAGGGGGACCACATTGACACCTGAGTGTAGCTCTAGCCCGGCGAGGCTTTGCTGAATGTTCTGCCGTTATCATAACTGAATTTCCAAACAGTGTGGTGGTAGGTATAGTTGAGCATGTGAGAACGCCGCTGGATGAGAGAATGGGTTAAGGAGGCAGCCTGCAATGAATTACACTCACCATCTGCATACAAATCGTCAAGCAGGCCACAAGAGACAGCGAGGCCGACAACAGATTTAACATCCCAGTGAACGGGTGAGGATGGTGCAAGCTGGCGGCCCCCATCTTCTTTCCCTCTCCTTCTATGCCCTGTCTTCACTCGGCCTGCCTCCCTGGTGATGATGATGGTGGCAGTGGAGGAGCGGCTATGGCAGCAGCAGGCCAGCTGGCATCCTCATGGAAGAGCACATCGGGAGAGCAGCCAGCACGAACTGTCAAAGGCCTGCCAGAGCTGCTGAGGAGCCGGGCGCTCTCTGTTCTGCTGAGCATGATGCAGTAACAGGCAACCCACACACACTCACACACACATACACACACACATACATCTCAGAGTTGTGTCGCTATACAGTAAAGTGCATTTGAGAATCTTGACTATACTAACTTCTATAACTAACCGTATTACCTTTGTTCAAATTCAAGTAAGTTGCAGAATATGCATACCACACTCTCCCTAAACCCCTGAGAGCCCAGTCCCCCTAGGGTTTTCATTAAAGGCAAAAAATCGGACCAAAATCAGCATTTGGTACCAAATGCTGATTTTGGTCCGATTTTGTTTGTACTTTGGTACAAACAAAATGATACTCCTTGAGTCAATTTATATTCATAAAATGTCCCATAAAAACAAGCATCCCACCTTGAACTGTAAGTGTTAAGTATGATATACATATGGTATATTTGGTTGAGAATGGTTGAGAGATTATGGCTCGCAATAATCTATTAATAAGCAATAATAATGCATAATTACTGCTTTATTACTCATTTTGAACATTTATTATAAATTGTTAACCCCGGAGGTAAGATTATTACATCTCACTGAAGATTCTCTGAAGGAGTAGTTGCCATATATCATCTCCTGTCATTAATAATTACCTTTCCTTCCTTCACTCGTTTCTCTTCATGAAAGTTCAGGGACGCAAGTTTCTATTGAACCTCTTTGTGAAAGAGCGTTTGCACAATGGCACACAATTTTATTCTTCATTGAATTTGCAAGCTGTTATGTACAACTGCAGTTTCTCTTTCATTAACGTAATAATTAAACCATTTTGTGATTAAAATCCAAGGTCAAGTATTTTATTGTGAACTTTTGCACAATATCTTACATAGTTATATAAAATAAGGCCTCCCATCCGTCCATAATGTTTCTGTTTGCTAATCTGCTCTTGTCTGTCTGCATCCCCCGATGTTTGTCTGTCTCGCCACACATTAACGGGGTTGTGTGTAGTGGGGCTCGGCGGACATTACATGCACCATCTACTCGCCAGATGTTATTGCATGCGGAGGCGATTTCATAAGGTGCTGTGACAATTTCATTAACATGGGAGAAATCAGACTTTCTCCCAGAGAAGGTGAAAATGGAAAAGCAAAGGGGAGTTCAGGATTGGAAATACTGTTACATTAGCAAGATGGGGGAGGAATACATCAAGGAATTACTGCACACAATAGACACGGCAGAGCTATTCTCCTTCTTTTTAATGAGATATGCTCGGCTCATGCTACCTGCAGTCTTGTAGGTAAATGAAAACGTATCTGGATGGTGAACTGAAATCTTAGCTTCAACAAACTCGATCTGTTGGCAATGTGGCTTATTTTCAGATTTTTCCTATCTGCCTCACAATGAATTCAAATTTTCAAACTGAGAGACGGGGAGATGATAGCAGACATATTCCTTTTCAGGAACGTGATGTTCACTCGGAGTTAGCAGCCAAATGTAGAACTCCGAGAGCAGAAGAAGGAAAAAAGTACTGGAGTTAATGGGTTTTCATTGAAAGCACAACACCAGGGGTGATAGCCCTCCCTGATCACATTAGTCACATATCGATCTTGCCTCTGCCTGGTAAAGGTGAACAAAAGACGTAATCCTGTTAACAGCTCTTTCCCCAATCACTCGCACAGATGTAGAAGTACCTGTGATAAGATTTTCCTATCTCCTTACATCTCAGGTTTTCCTGCGAGAGCTCTGTTCAAACTGCCTTTGTTCCCCCTTTTGTCCTAATGTACAGCATAATACCTTTTACAGAGGATCGGAATGAAAAAATTAGATACAATTTCTGTCTGTACCTACTGTACATTTGTAAATATACTATATCCTGTATAAGAGAGAATGTTTCCAGGAGCAGGGTGCAATAGCTGAAACAGATGAAGGCACCTCATCAGAAAGTACAATGCATAATTTCCGTGACCAGTGATACATAATTCATTGCCGATCATCTTTAGCGAGTTCTTATCTATCTGTTTGGGGTTTGTTGTGGAACAAAGCGGCAACATTGTCTCAGGCTGCCGACAGAGTGCAAGAAGTGTAATTTCCATTTGTGCAGTCGGGGAACATTAGCATATATTCCTCCGTGAGGAAGTGAGATGGGAGTGCGACTGGGATCCTCATCAGACAGGATTAAAGAACAGAGCCCACTGGAGCATAACAGGTTTAGGAAGAAAGTGGTAGAGATACTGCGAAGAGGAAGAGAAGAGGGATGGAGAGGAAGCGACAGAGAAATATCTGGACCATGAAACAGGAGTCTTGGACCAGCCACTGATCACTGTGGAACTCCTGGAGCAGATAGGAGATGCTGTTTTTATCTTTTAGGAAAAGTCCTTTCTATTCAGGCTTTGATTCTTCATTGTCAATAATGTACCTTACAAATCTATACTCCTGCTCCCAGTCACAATGGTTCACATCAGACTGTGACAGCTAAACAGCCCAGGAGGTTTTACTCCGCTCGCATAATTTCATTTCACAGTACAATGTTATTTCTAGCTTTTTCGGAAAAATTTTCTGAAACTGATAGTATGTATGCTGCGACTGGAAAACATCAAGGAACGCCCCCCGCCTCCCTCGCCGCTGAATCTCCCCCGAGATTCTGAATCTCCCCCGAGCAAAACTGTAGCAACCTTGCTGCATCCCCAAAAGAAATACAAGAAGAAAGAAAACACCAAATATGTCCGATCTGATTTGGTCAAGTGCTGCAGCACGCCCTGAACCTTTTACCTCACCTGTAAGGTATAAGCAAAGCTTAAACTTAGTCTACCTCATAATGGCATGTTTAATTAGCCGGGCTATTCCATAACCGTCCACATGTGTAGCCTCTGTCAAAACATGGTAATGAGTGACTTTGAAGTGAACCATGCAGGCCAAGTGCTGGTGGTGTTAGTAGAACTCCTGATGAAGTTGTTGACATACCATTAACGGTAACTGATGAGGCACTCGATAAGGCGGAGGACATAGATAAGGAAGGCGACTTGCCTGCAGCCACTTCTCAAGGTGCTGTACCGAATTTGTGCAAACTGAGAGCTGACTCTAACAATCACGAAAACAGAAGACAATAGGGAGATTGCTGCACAAAAATATGTTAAATAGGCGATGAAGAAAATGAAAAATCAGATGCTCTTCGGGGATAGAGCTGAAGAAATAAAGATGAAGATAATGAATCTTCATCTTCAGTTGCCAGTCAGTTGGACTGTCAACTTGTCAGTAAGTTGTCAGTCCAACTGAGAGACAAAAAATTTGATTTTTGACTTGATAGTTGGCATTCTGGATATAAAGGGTTAAAAACAACACAAGTGTAAAATATTACAAAAGCAGAAAACCATGTGAACCAGAGAGAAACAAAACAGCAACAACAAAAAAATATATAATGAAATAAGAAAAATACTATGAAAACATGCTGGAGTCAAATGGGGAAGGACGATTATGCAATGAAATAATTAGAAAGGAAAGATGATGAGAAAACGTTGAGTCATCACTAGAGATAAATCAACCATGGAAACTCACAGTACTGGAGGAATAATCTGCAGATGAAAGATGAGTCGCGTTTGCAGCAAATTTAAAAAAGATACTATGTCTAAGGTTGTGAACAACAGTAGGAAACGTGCTCTACTGGAGAAATAATAAAATTGATAGCATTGAGTTACCCTTAGAGAAATGATAAAAGATATTGCACCAAAGTTAATGAAAAAGAAAAACCATGTAAAATGTGCAATAATGGAGCAATATTATAAAGGTGTTTTTAAAGGAGCAGTAATTTATAGATAATGGAGTGGAATACTGTTGATTCTTCAGGGGAAGCAGTTCTCAGTAAACATGTGGCTGCGGTCTGCCTGCATTCAGATCATTCGGCAGTCAGTTCTCGGACTGAGCCCGACCTCCGGGCCCACAACGCCAGAGAAGGGGAGCTGGAGGCCCAATGAAATGATGTGATTTATACCAGGTCACACGGCTCATACGGGAATGTAATCTTTACTCCACAACATACACTCATAAAAAGGAGGGAATTATGATCTTTCGGTGCAATAATCACGTCAGTAAGAGCCAAATTCTTTAACAGAATATTTACTGCACCTGCTTGAGAGAGATAAAGAACGTCGGAGAAGAAGGTTCAACAACTTGCCCGTGTGCGGCACTCTGGAGGAGGACGTTACACCAGCCGCCTATCCTGGTTTGTTTGCACAACAATCATCACATATTGAGGTAATGTCTGATGTATTTCAGACATGCAGGGAATCACATTTAATTACCTATCCCCAAAATGTCCTGGATATTATGGAATCATCATCGCCGTATCTGCGTCTTAGCGCGATAACTCAAAAAAAAACATTTCATGGATAATATTCACATTTCATACCCATATAGGCCTTAGTGCGAGGAGGAACTGGATTGATTTGGGGGAAGGTTGGTTGTATTTTTCCACTGCTAGGGTGAGCTTCATCTCAAAAAGTTTTCAGGCCTTTGATTTTTACTTACTTTGTGGAGCTTTTTTAGTTTTAGTTTTTTTATAAAAACTAATGTAGACCTCACGTTTAATTTGAGGGGTTCAATCAGGGGTGGGGGGGGTATTCTTGTACAATGCACTGGATTGGGGGCTTTTTGGGGACATACCCTTGATGACAGGGACGACAGTATAGTATAGGCCTAGTTTAAATTGTACTCATTATACGAGCTGTCTGATGCTAAGATTATTGAGACCTGTTGAATGAAGTCACATTTCTCTCGTCTAATCTCGTGTCATTTTAACACTTCATTTTCAGAGGTGGTGAATATTCAAAGCAAAACACATGAACGTAATCATCTTCTGGTGACATGGCTCCTGCTAATACTTGTCTAATTATAACTCTCTCTGAGTGATGCTCCCTGACATGCCAAAGAAGAGAGCTACTCAAGGGCATGATTTCCACACACTCCTCATTCTGTGTGGCAATGAGATTAGTGAAAACTAATGGCTTATCCTGTTCAGGGTTGTAAGGGTTCTGGTTCCAATCCTACATGGATCTTAATTCATCATTAAGTAGCACTAAAAGAAGCAAATAAACTTCATGCATACTGAATTTCCTTTTTCCAATTTATCTTAATATCGCTCTTGCTTTGGGCGGGATTGGACATCTCCTTTTCAACATATATAACATTTGAAGGACAACAATTATTTCAATCAGGAGAGTAAGAATTAAGTAGAAGAAGAACGTAGCTCAGGCCAGGCTCAAGTAAAGATTATTATCATTAAGGAAGTTAAATGTTTGAGGACATGCGATAAATTATCAGAAAGTCATTGGTGCTCAGACTATTTAGAGAAATTGTGATTGGAGGAAGGAATTTAGATACTGGTGGCGGTGGCTGATGGATCTGCGAGGACTAGGAGCAGATGAGGTGGCGGAGTGTGTGTGAGCCAGCGTCATGAAAAATAAGATAAATCGAGGGGAATCACATTTAAGAAGAAAGCAGAAGAAAGAATTATTATCTATTTTAAATATAATATATTTCAAGACCGTTTGCTTTATCGAGGTTCTGACAGTCCAATACGGTGAGTCGGTGAGGTTAGTGAAAGGGACTGAGAGTAAAAGATGGCTTTTAATGCCTCATAACCAGTGACTGCAGGAGACGGAGGAGGAGGAGTGAAGCAAAGATTTACTCAGAAGCAGCATTCAGCCACGTAACTCATACAATCTTATTCTACGAGTTATGTGCTATGAGAATTCAACAAAACTAAGTGGCAATAGGTTGAAAACGTATGTACCCTAACCCTAACAAAGAATATTATCTCAGTTGGAATAAGAGGCTCAGAACAGGAAGAAAAACATGTTAAGGCTTTCCGCTTCTCTTTCAATACACTTTTATCAGCTCGGACAAAGTCTGAAAAGAGGTTTTAATACAAATGAATGTCTGTTTGCTGAAACAGACATTCATTTTATAGAAAAAATAATAATTGAGCTGCAGGTGGGAGTTTCATGAATGTCCTTGCAAATACGATGGGATGACTCTTTCACATATCATAAATACAAAGTATACAAAGAGTTGGAATTAGTAGCCTTTCATCTTCCAGACTGTTTCAAAGACTTTGATGCTTCAAGAAAACAGGTTGGTCGATAAAAAAATTTTTATTTGACTTTTCAGTGAAAAGATTTGCTTATTCTGTGAAATCAGATTGACAACAGACATTAATTCCGCGGCATCTGGACGAAGCAGGCTCGCTTGACTGATGAATATTGAATTCAAGTCAAGTAGTTTTCCCAGCAGTGATTCATTGCCATATTTATGAGGTCAGCTATTACAAAACATGAGCGGCACGCCGTCATGTGGCTGTACATGATGTTTCGCCTGGCCTTCCGCCCGTTCAAGACTCCGGCTCCTGCCTTCACCATTACTCATAAGTGCAGGGCCATGCACTCTCTCTCTCTCTCTCTCTCTCTCTCTCTCTCTCTCTCTCTCTCTCTCTCTCTCTTTCTCTCTCACTCTCTCTCTTTCCCAAGAACCCAAACACATCCTTCTATGATTAATTCACCATTCATTTCCTCTGCTCCGACCGGATAAGTTTGGCACATCAATTATGAAAATGTGTGCGCCAGCGAGCATGTGGTGTTTTTGTTTTTTGGCATACCTGGATCAGACAAGGGTGTTGGAAAATATGTTAACTTGTGTGTGTGTGTATTTGTGTGTGTGTGTGTGTGTGTGTTTGTGGGTGCATGTGTGTGTGTGTGTGTGTGTGTTTGTGTGTGTGTGTGTGTGTGTGTGCGTGAATTTGGGATAGATTTTAATATACTCCTTTGAGAAATCATTGTCAAAGTTCTGATATGTTTTTGTTAATTTATACGGCTCGCTTTATTCACTAGCTGTCGACGTACATTTAGTCTTTTGAACTAATATTTTAACAGATCCTATATCCTATCCTATTATAAGATAATATATGAAAATTGCTGAATGGATGAATCTGACGGTTAAGAAATGATTTATTACAATATTATTACAACTATATTATTTCTTACATTTTGTTCAATCACCACTGCTTTATTATTATTATCATTATTGTTTTGGTTGCTATTATTATTATCATTATTGATGATGATGATGATGATGATGATGATGATGATGATGATGATGATGATGATGATAATTTGGTTAGTTATTCTTATCTTCCTCATTGACTACCTGTTTGTAAGATATTTGCGTTACCTTGCTATCCTTTTTATGCTAAAATGTGTGTTTGTGGTGTGAAACTGTTAAGTCATCAGGCAAACTTGACTAGAAATATCTGAGAAAGTTACTATGATATAATGATATTATTATATTAGGTAATTTTTAATTAACTGTAAGTCCATTTTTAAAGAGCTCTGTGCTGAGAGTTCTTTGAGTATTTGATATCAATTTTATGGTTTGAATATGTTAAATAGACAGAGAAGTTGTGACATTGAATGGATTTTCAAAATAGTCTCGTTCGGTAGAGTATTAATCTTTTTGGAGAACATTTGAACAGACTGAATAGAAAAGCTGAATAGACTTAAACTTTACAGAGAAATTCAGCATTGAACCAGACTCCTTTTTTGAAGCGATGCCCCCAATAATAAATCTTATCCCTCACCTTCCGGTCAGTTCCCATTCGCATTCATCATTTCTTATCACATGATGAAACTGATTGATGTAACAGAAATAAAGTTGCCGAAAAGGTTTCCTTGATTTCGTTCCCATTTAACTCACCCGTGAATCAAAACCACCTTAAATGACTAAAGATAAAACGTTAGGATTTTATACAACTTTCATAAGCTGAAAAATATGAATTGATGAAGAAAAATATGAATCGATGAAGAATAGATTAAATTTTCTTGTACGAATATACTTCCAGCAACATGTAGGCAGGTTAGCATTATCGGTTAGCATTATTATATAAGTTCTGGGTTTAAATGCAAATAAACAAAGATGAATTACCGATTTGATCAGATTTTTTTTTCCCCCTTCAGAGTACTAGTACAGTATTTGTGAAGTAGGCTGCAAAAGTAGTGGGAGGTGGAGGTGATAATTACGGTGGCTGACAGGACCAAACGCACCGCTACTTAAGAAAACACACACAAATACTTAAAGCACAAGCAAGTAAAACCAAAGGAAATCTCTGGATCAACGTGTGAACGAGTGAACGCTGCAAAAGCCACAAGACAACGGAAGCGTTTAGGAAAGACACTTTAAAGTGAAGAACATCCAACGAGCCTTTTTTAATGTTCCATTAAGTGATTAAAAACAGATGTAATACAAAAACATTTCCTGATGTTTTGATTATCCGTGGTAATAGCTTTTCTTAACGTCCGGGTCGTGCAGCCATGTGACTCAGGAAACGTTACTAAACATCATGAAACACCAAAAAAACTTAATATTGACCCTGACATGCACAATATCCAAACCTAAACTAAAACAGCTTTTTATGCGACCTTCTGACCGTTGTTTACACGTTGCCATGGTGACAACTGAAGTATGCCTTCAGTTGTCTGAAGTCTGCCTTCTGGGCAGACTCCCGGGCTCTTAATGGTCAAACCTTGGGTCCCTGAGTTGCCAAGCATTTGTACTGTAGTGCATTATTCTCACTAGTCCTTCCTGAATATTCTAAATATACCTGTAAAGGCACAATGGGTCTGAATTTGAAAATGGCAGTTGCCACTTTGAAAGCGATTTCAACCTTGTTGAAATCAATGTACAAAAGAACTTTGAGTTGCTATGCAGGATACGCTTCGGCGGTAATAGTGTCACGACCACAAGCAAAGACATTCCCCGTGGCCAAGGACTCTCTATCTTTGCCAGCTCAGATAATCCCATAGAGTGTATTAATCAGATTGAGAGAGGCAAGCCTTTGCTCTGTCTTTGCATCACGGCGTCTCCAACCATTAGCGTAGCCTGAGGAAGTCAGTTCAACTATTAAATAAACTCTGCCCCAGCAGTAGGAGCTAAATTAACAATGCTGTGTGCGGTCTGAGGGAGGGGTGCGGATTTAAGCGGGGATTTATGGAGCAGTTATTGTCACAGGCGCTTCATACAAGACAATTTGCAATTGAGCTGTTGAAAACTTATTTCTCCTGGCATCAGCTCTCAGAAATGTTGCGGAAATCCCACTTGCATGGTAATTCTATGACGAACAAAGCTTTATTTTGGCGGGGGAGAGTTCAGTTTTAGTGACCTGTACTTTTTATGCAGTGACAGCAGCAATATAATGAGACCTAAAGATTGCTGATTCCTTTTTTAATGTTCCCCACACAGGAAATCACCAAAACTCCAGCTGCTCATTATCCACATTACTGGATATAAAATCATCAATGTTGATATGAATTGGAACATACATACACAGACATGCATATGCTCACGCGCACACACACGCACACACACGCACACACACGCACACACACGCACACACACGCACACACACAAATAAACCTCACTCCTCTACCCACTCTTATATATTTCCAGCATGACCGGGCTCACCACATTCCCCTACAGAGCCCTTTTCTAAACTTGCTGAGTGCTTGAGCAAACACTGTGTACTGGGCCAATTAAAACTCCTGCGGCGTGGGCGAGAGGGTATGGCAGCATGGGATGGATAGATGGGGCATAACAACCCATTTGGGTAACGACCATCTTTCCCCTCTCCCTCCTTCTGCTTACGAGCACGACTCCTTCAGCTCCTCCTTTTTTTTTTTTTTTTTAAATTTCCATTTCCCTTCTTCCTCCTCACTCGTTCCACTCCTGCTCTTCGTGTTGATCGTCTGTCACTCCCGCGGTGCTCCTGGGAGCAGCTAATTGCACCTCTTGCACTCCGGCGCTTGCCCCTCGTGTCATAAGATGCCGATTGTAGGGGTTACTCGCTTTAGCGATCAATGGCGCGAGATGGTAAACAGCCCCGGCGCAGAGCTGACTCTGGTCGATGTGAGCAGCTTCTTGCCGGCTGTTTGAACATTTTAACGGTGTGTTTGCGCATGCATCGCACGCCATGCGTCATCCTCAGCTTATGTGGCAAACAGCGCACCCAGCACGGTACTTTGAAACCAATAACCTCCTCAACGGTAATAAAGATGAGCAAAATGGATTTGAAAAAAAAAAGGCTATAATAAGCTGTGACTCAAAGCAACGTCAACTCAAGGGGACAAAAAAATATATTGCTTTTCCTCCTGCGCGAGATACTTTAATTGAAAGTTTAAACTCTCATTTTAATGAAAGGGTGAGGTCTTCTCTGATGGGGCGCTCTCAGGTGTCATCATGATTCCAGCTGACAGTTTGGCCGGGCACTTCCGAATGAACAGTGAGTCGGAATAAAGGAATAATGACAGAATGTGACAAATTATCACTCACAACTTGTCAATCATCTCCACCCGGGGGTTGTTTTTTGTGACATAAATAGCGTCATCAAACTTAGTCACAGGGGAAGATGACATTTGCAAAGGTCCGGGTTATGTCCTCAGCAGGAGGAGCTGTTTTTATTCTAACAGCCCGCAACTCCCACTCTCTCTTCACAATAAAGGAGTGCTGTCAAAGGACAGAGGCCACGTTTTCACATAAAAGGAAGTGAACTGGCGATAGCTGCATCTCGTTATCATTTCTCACGCTTTCTGCAAACGCGTTCAACAAACACTGCTGATTCATTACCAATTACAGAAATGACGTAAAAAGAGGAAACAAAGGGAATGTTTTTTTTTGGAGTTAAATCAAATTGCATGTTGTGAAGGAGCTGCAGAGTACGAAGGAGAAATTAGCGCCAGGAATAAGAAAAAGTAATGAGAGGAAGAAGTTGGTTTTTTGTTTAAACTGTCAAGAATAAAGTCAAACTAAATCAGAGTAGAAATAATTTTTATTACTCTGCACTTTGAGAATGAAGTTGAAATATGGATTCGTGTGACGAGCTGAAGGGATACATGGATGGATTCTTTGATGGTCTTAGTCGCTACGTTGTGTGGATGGAGGCCTCGGAACAGTCAAATGAAGTACTAGACTACTTCCTCACATCCATTGGTTGCTTTCCAGGAGCAAACGGCACAGAAAGGCAAGAATTTGCAAAACAATATCTTCCCTTCATTTAGTTAGACTTTAGTCTCGACATTTTACTCAAAATGAAATAAGAGTGGAAAACATAAAAATTGCTCTCATTTTTTGTTCCTTATCCCTGGCCCTTAAACTCTTTCATGGTAAAGTGGCGATGATCTTTAAACAAAATATTAGCCGCCTACAGGCTTAGTCGGGGAAACTAGTCTGCTCGACGCTCTGGCTGTCAAATTCTATCACTGCTCCCTGGCTGTGATTTGTAGATTTATTTTCAATTAAAAATTCTACAGTGTATCAGCAGAGTCCAAGATAACAGCAAAGGGCAAAATGCCAAAAATGAAGCAAATGACCAAAGCGTAGGCGATCAGCAAAAAAATTGGGCTTCCCCGCGCCCCCCTCTCTATTCACTCACAAACTGAGAGGTGAAGCGATATGCAAATTACTTCCCCTTCCGACACCATGTGACCCAAATTACGGTAAGTGACCAATCAGGGACAGAAAAAGTCTTAGGGGCTGTCAAAGGGGGTCAGTTCACGTGATTCCAGAGCGAGATCCAAGCGTGGAAGGTCAACGGTAAAGGAGGAGTGACACAGAATGGTGCAAAAATCTATGACACAGAGAAAGTATCTGTCATTGGCGAGTGATCTGTTTATTTGATCACATTTTTAAACCTGAACAATATGAACAATATTCATGGGAGGGAGACCTTCCTCTTCCTCCTCCTCCCCTGCTGTGCTCTCCATCTCACTGCAATCCCACTATAAAAGCAGACTTTATCACTGTCCAATTACACTTCAGCTTTCTCATCAGTTTCAAATCTAATCAAGTAGAAAATTAATGTTTCAGAATCATATTTTCTGAGCAATATTCACCTCTCTTCACGTCTGCTAATAAGAAAGGCGACGTTGGACTAGACAGGCTGATGTGCTCTTTAATATTCATCTCTCGCCTTCTCTCTGCATGACATTGAATCCCTTCACCAGCAACAACATCCTTCTGACAGTTCGTTGTGGATTCACTCCAGGACAAAGTGGCATCTTAGTAGTTTTTTTCCCTTTGTCATGTCTTTCTGACAACATTCTTTTTTTGATACAGTCTGAAAAGAGCAGCGTTGTTCAAAGCGTGTGCCGCTCAAACTAGGCCTATGCTGCCGTCCTTGTCAGCAAGGGTATATCCCGGAAAAGTCCCCAATCCGCTGCTTGGTACAAGTAATACCTCCTGATTGAATTTAAGCTGAAGTTATGTCTGCAGAATTCTTTTCTCAAATATTTTCACCCAGCGAGTGAAATATGAAATACTCGATTTAAAGATGGGTAAAATATGATATAAACAACATAGATATCTTAAAGTCGATTCCTATGCACCAAATGTGAACTTAATCAGATCAATGCTTGAGTAATAATGGCGCAAAAACTTTTGGAAACAAAGCTCCTCCCAGTGCCAGAAGTAAACAACCAATGGTTTCCAAAATCTATCCAGTTCTTCCTCACGCTAAGGTCTATGGGGGTATAAAATTAGTCTGGAAAAACAGTGTTTGTCTTTAAAAAAGGAAAAGCTCCACTGGTGAGTAAACAATATGAACTATGCGCATAAAAT
The DNA here is from genome assembly GCA_037951165.1 of Lophius americanus. Taxonomy (NCBI): domain Eukaryota; kingdom Metazoa; phylum Chordata; class Actinopteri; order Lophiiformes; family Lophiidae; genus Lophius; species Lophius americanus. The sequence continues at coordinate 2,326,590 of JBBDHG010000104.1, read as the reverse complement.
ATGATATTTACAATATAAATCTCCTGGAGTCCGTCCACATGCACCGAATTTGGATGAAATCAGACCGAGAAATATTGGCGTGAAAACATTTAGAAATAAAGCATCAATGACGATTCCATCATCAATGCAGCAGATCGAGTTTCTGGAGTATCGCTGCATCTTCCAGCATCATGAGTCTGTTGTGCGTTTAGAATCTCTTCAAACATAGGGAATGCTCAAACATTTTCAGAGTTGTATGCCGAGGGCCAGACATGTACGAGAGGAGGAAGAGGCTTGAGGAAGTCGCGATCATCCTACCTGAAGTGCATTATTTATGATGTGCAACCTTCATGAGCAAACCAGTGCTTTTATTTATTATTCTTCTAAACTACTTATTGTAGTCTTATTCATTGGTTGTGGTTTTACCATTTTCTGTTTTTTGATCCGTCTCGTAATTTGCAATGATTATAATTGGACGTTTTATTGAACACATATTTCTTAGGAGGGTACATTTGAATAAGTTGATAAATATTGCTGAAAATGTCATTTTAAAAAAGAAAGACTCTAAAAATTGACGCTGCTTGGAGCTAAATTGGCAAAAGAAAAGTTGCTGTAAAAATCAGCATGTGCTACTTTAGAAACGATGCCGCATACATTCTGTGTCGATCTGTGTCATTCTGTCCGGTACCACCACAATCCACTAACTTGAAGGCGATTGGGTTGATTGAACATAAGTGTAGCTGATTGTCGCACATATATGAATAAATGAATCCTTGTTTGGGCAGAAGATGGAACATGAAGAGAAAGCTTTGGGCTCTGCTGATTAATCGATAATGAAAATAATCATAAACTGCAATCTCTGTCAGTAGGACATTATTGTTACTGACAGGAAGGACAGCCTAATGTACTTAAAAAAAACACAAAACCAAACTGTAATGTGTTTGTGGCGACCCCGTATAAACGAGACCTTCACTTATGAAATTTGCTGTTATTAACAGTTGTAATTACTTTTAGATAATTCTCTTTCCTCCACCTGAGAGACACGCTGAATTCAATTGCGTTAACCTTCATGACCATGTAATTTGTAGCTTGGCACTGATAATTTCTTTTATGAACTTTTGGAAGATTCTTTTGAAAAGTAAATTAACGATCTAATCGTTTTGTGCCCTATTGTGGCAAATGAAGACGACTCCTGTATTCGCCTTGCCTTCACCGCACTAAACTCAAGAATGTGCTCACAGAAGGGATTTATGAATCTTCCTCCAGAGAATCCCGCAGCACATCATCAATTATGAAGATTTTAAAGCAGTATTTACCTTTAATTCCTGGGTGTTTTTCATTCTGAAGTATATATATATATATATATATGCCTGACACTGTCAACATGTTACCACAGTTTTTTCATTTGAGCTCAGGCTAGGTGTAATTCAGAACACTGTAGTCTCCTAAGATAAATAATGTTTCCCTTCTGCGGGCATCACACGTTTGATTGAAGTAGTCCTGGGAGATTACTTCTCAGACAGGCTGGATTACCGAGACAAATTAATGGCTCTGTAATTTGATTTTCCCGGCATTGCAATGCCTAAGCAGTTCCAGCAGAACGGAACAGTGTGAATCAGCCCTGTTGCTCCGTGGCATTAGCTAATCACATCTGCATGCTAAAGAGACTGCTGGGCCACGGTGTTACAAAGGCTCCAATGATTTAGGAGATGAGAACAATATTCTACAGGAAGTGGTTCATGGCTAACAGGTCTGGTTCCAATCAAATACATTTCACAGTAAATTATGCAAGATTGAAGGTTCGCTAAGAAAAAACTGTGATAAATGGAGGCAACACAGGAACTGTCGATCCGGTTGCAATTATTTATCAGATTAGGTTTAGGTCACATTTTCACTCAATTTTCAAATGTCCTGAAGATGTAAATGTTGCATGGATAGTATTGATTTCAAATGATATCACCTGCAAACAGCAGAGGAGGGTGTTATATGAAACAGGCGTATGGAAACATTGGAAATCGTGATGTTCACTTTCACACAAAAAAAAATTGGTAAGTTGCTAAAATGGGTCACCAAAAGTACCTTAATACTCAGTATTATAACATTATGTCCCACTTTACTAAACTCTATGTGTGTGATACACAAACTCAAGTCTTCGATAGACATTTACATCAGTCTGATTCACCTACTATCTAGTTAATGGAAATATGCAAACCTTAGCCAGAATTTAAAAAAATGTTTTGGCATCACTAAGCACATTATGAAAAATAAACACAAGCAAGCAAATAATCAGCTGAACCGACACTTATTTGTTTTTTTGTAGGACTTTACCCCCGTTGTTCCTCTTACTTCAAAGATCACCGTTTAAAGTGGTTGTGTATCGGTTTCTCCAAAATACATGCACTGGCGTCAAAAAACGAGAACATTCTGAGAAAAAAAAACCTCTGACAAGGCTGGGAATATCCTCCAAAGGGACCACTGTCCTCTCAACTAACATTTCTATTTATACGAAACCTGTACTTAGATTTTTTCATCAGGAAAACATCAACCCAGAAACACACATCAATCCCTAACTTTTCTCTTAGGGAAAACCGCTCCTCCAACAGAGTCAGCAGTTCCTGCTCCAATGAATGTTCTGCCCAAAATATAATAACCTGTCTTTATCCCTGATGTTTATCTCGGATGAACATTTTATGAAAATCTGGCTATTTAAAAATGTTTTGAATTAATTGTCTGTCCTCTGGATTCTTGCTGTGTTAAACCTCCGTTGCACAATGTTTCCATCTGGCAACAATTACTTTGCATTTGGTTTCTTAGAACACAATACATTACATCACATGACCAGGAGGGCCTATTTAAAATACTAGGGGAAATAAATATTTTGATGAAGAGATGTATTCATTTCTTATTACGGCGTAACTATCTTATTACAATGTTATTACCACAGTTGAAATTAAACAAATACAAATTATTCCCATCTGTATAAAAACCGAGTAATGCATTTCACCAAATATATATATATTTATAAGTTTTTTTAAATTAATATTATTCATCTTGATTTCGATAAAATGAGGTTCTGAAATAAAGTACAGAATTATTACATGTCGCGGCACTTTTTACAACTGTACATTGTTGCCATGTGGCAATTTTTTACCAACCTGTTCAACAATTAAGAGAACATTCTCTTTTCATTATTTGAACGATGGTAAATATATCCCTGCAATACAGAGTTAAATAAAGTGGGGGGGAAATAAAAAATCAGGGATTCAACTCTTTATCCAGGTGTACAGGAAAATTCAGGGGTTCCTTCTTTGGGTCTCTAGTAGTAGTTTAGTTGTCCCTGACAGGAAGGGTATATCTCCAAAAAGCCCCCAACCCCTCTCCGTTGTACAAGAGAAATGCCTTGATTAACATCCTGAAATTAAAGGTATAGTTTTTAAGACTTGGCCGGGAGGAGGATGGCAGGCAGCCCGGAGGATTCAACTCGGCTCTGCCGTCAGCCTCTTTCTCTGCGCGACCGCTGGGAATGACGATGGCAACACCGAGCTGAGTTGAATTACCTTACCTGACGAGATTTGTCAAGTCAAGTCAATTTTATTCGTATAGCCCAAAATCAGAAATCACATTTGGCTCGATGGGCTTTACAATCTGTACATGATGCAGCGTCCTCTGTCCTTGGACCCCCTTGGGCCCTCTGTGGCTTTTTTTTGTATTAAATAATAGTATGAAATATATGATAGTATGATCCTCCATCTGTCAAAACACTAAACACAGTAACAACTGAAAACGCAAAATCCCTCTCAATCTGTGCTAACATGGCGGCCTCCATACAGAAATCATGACCTGCTATATGGAGCTAAAAAGGACTTTTTTATGAAATAAACATGAAAGTACACGAAAAAAAATAATTTTTTTCCATTCTTTCAAACCCACCCCTAAATACCCGTTATATATTACACACCGAACCTTTAAAAGTGAATTCACGTTAAACAAAAATAGTGCTTTCATTTAAAAAAAAACTCCATTAGTTGGTAAAATATAAGCTATTAGATTAAAATATATATATACAAAAGAGAAAGCCATTTATACTTTTTATCCACCGCTTATGACTAACACTTGTGGAGAATGCTGCCTGTGGAAAAAATGACATTACGAAGACATTTTCTCAGTCTTTTCCTTATTCACAGTGTTAATAATAAAAGTTAAAATGTCAGCTCCACTACTTCCACAAGTCCCAGTGGCATGTAATTAAACTGTCTCATCAGGGAATCCTAAGTCTAATGAGCGTCTCACAGTCCAACAAGTAAACTGCAGCTATGGAACAGTTGAGCGCTCAGACAACCGTACCCAATCCATTCTTGGGCTAATTCTCTCTCAATGAAAGTTTTGTAATTTACTTGCAAATAATCTGGCTTCTCCAAGGCCTTATCCATTTCTTTGTACGGCTGCATTCTGTGTGACTGACATTCTGTCTCTGAGTGACTGACGCTGAGTGACAGCCAATCAGGGGGGAAACTCTGCCTGTCTAGGAAGACCCACCTGAGCTGACAGTGCAGATTGGATCGACTCCCGCACGAGGTTGGTTTTGCACACCGCCCACGTACCGGTGGGCGAAAATGGCATATCAACATCTTAAACAGGCTTTTGGAGTTTCTTATGTAACAGAAACAGTATCTTGTGTAAGCATTTCCTACATGCATTCTCACTGAGTACGGAGAGAGGGGACTTTGAAGGGTGGGTCTGTATTCATCTCTTTGAGCATTGTGCTATGTTTTCAGCTTATGTTTGTTCTCTCGTAAAAAATAAATAACTTCCTGTAGTGTTAGGCTTGATACATTTCACTCGACACATTAGAGGATGACTCATCATAGGTAGCCTCATCTGTCAGTGCAGTGTGGCATTAGGATTATCAATGTACACAGGGCACCCCCTCCTTTTTTGAAATCTTTTTCCTGGACTTCTAGCTGCTTCAGTATCACGGACAGGTTGTCCCCCCCCCCCCCCCCCTTCTATCAGTCAGTGATCAATGAGCCAGTGCATCCCAGTCGGAGGGCACTGAGATCAAAGAGAGCAGATGCACATTTTCTCTTTCTTCTTCTGCTTGAGCCTTTTTTGGAGGAAAAACACTAAATATTCTACAGATCCTTGCGGCTGAGACCAAATGTTCTGGATTTACTCTCGCTGTTCTCGTCTGGAAAAATCTGATAAAGTGGTCTCTGGGACAGAATGTCCGGGGGCAAAAGTTAGAGAACTTTGGTTGCTTGTACCCCCAATCTGAGCCAAACTGTTGGTGACAACAGTTTGGCTCAGATCCCAAGCTCTGAACCTGGTAGACCATGATGGTTCAGAGTACGGGTGGGATTTTGGTTGGTTTCCTGGGACAGACATTTCTTTCATTCTTCTACAGGCTGGTCTTGGATGGAGGGGCATGTGAGTGATTCATGAGGTAACCCCTTCCATCCTGGGAATATTCATTTGAGACCACTTTAATCATTAAATGAATAAAGATTAATCATTGAAACATCTGAAAGTCATCGGTTATCAAACCCATTGTCCTCCTTTGTCTCTACACATGCAGGACAATCAGGACAACTGATTGGTCTAAATGGGATATATTTATTTTACGACACACTACTAGTACAGTAAATTATTTAGAATGTCAACTTTATTGGAAATAGGGCACTGGTGAAAGTTATAGTGAACTTACTGAGAGAGACTTCCTCGGCTGCTGATCTGTGTTTTTCCCACAGGCTCAAATTTGTGCAGATCAGCAGGGTCGAAGCGTGGATCTTCACCAAGGTTAATGTCTGAGTGCACTCCTTTCTACTGGAAACTAATTAGGCTAAAGCTTCAAAATACACTTCCTACATTTAACAAGGATTTTCCAAAATATGATGTTATTATGTGATGTAAATGAATCTTATTGCAATAAATTAATTTGATGTAGATTTATTCATAGGCGCTGGTTTCCTGTACGTCTTTCACCCCAGCGCTTAGGCAAGAGAAGTAGACAGTATCAGAGTCATCGTAGACTGATACTCGGCAAATACACATGTATAATACCCATATCATATTACATTAGATTTCCTTTAAGCATCCTGTTAAACCATTCAAAGAAGATCCAAGTTCCAAGATTACCATAGAACAGATAAAATAATATTGCAATAATCATTTGTTTTTGCGAGGGAAGTATGTCTGATCACTTGAATCATGTTGAAATGATTTCAATGGTTTCAACTAAAATTAACTAAAACAAAACAAAGAAACCTAGAAGATAATCAAGATTTTCATGGAAAACTGTCTCATTCAGGTCAGTCCACTGGACTCTTCAGGCTCTGGGCTGAAGAGTCCGCCTGTTTTTTCATCTTCGTCTATCTTGTTTTGTCTCTATGTCTCCGATACGGTATATCACACCCTCTTTGATGAGAAAAAAGGTGTTTGTTTCAAATAAAGAGTAATAGGCTGGTCTCTCCAGGAGGGCAGGCGTAGGTCACAAACACAAACTCACACAAACAGAAGAATAATAACTATATGCTGTAAGATCAAATTGCACATACTTTAAGAAATGTTTATGACCAAATCTTGGCAGAAAGCACATGCTAACGCGCAAATAGATGAAAAAGAAAAGAAAAGAAAAGGAAAACGATGAAGAAGAAGAATGGATGATCTTCAGAGATTGTTCCAGAAACATAAATGGTCCTGTGGTGAAATAGGCGACACCTGGCACAGAATGCCAATTACATTAGGATTGTGAATAGATAAGATTTATAATTTGAAAAAGAACTATTGCCAATGCTAGAAAGAACATTTAATTGGGCACTAGATCTGGGTCAGTGGGCAAATACTTGGTGCAGCTCTATAATTACAGTCATACACAAAGAAGGCGAGGATCCCGCTGACTGCGGCTCTTACAGACCATTCCCTTTATTGAAAGTGGACCAAAGGTTGTTGCATTTTAGCAGATAGACTGTCAAAGATTATTCCATATATCACAGATGCAGATCAAATAGACTTAATCCAAATAGACCTTTATCTGATAATGTAAGGCGAACCTCGAATGTAATAGATTACTCGCAGAAAATGAATATTCCAACAATTAAGTCTAAAAAGGAGACAAAGAGACCCACTAGCTCCTTTAATTTTTACCGTCTGTATGGAACCCCTGGCAGCAGATATCAGAGCGACCAATGAATTATAAGGTGTGAAAATAGCAGAGGAATGTCACATACTCGCTCTATATGCAGACGAAGTGGTCCTATATAACGCAAACTTAGGAAAATCATTAACAAGACGTATGCAAAACATTAACAACTATAGTTCAGTGTCAGGATACAGACAAAATATACTAAAGTGTGAAGCAATGGTTCAAGGTCCTCCTGTTTGCAGAGAATTGAAAAACGGATATTTATGGAAAAGGGATATAGATAGTGTTAAATAACTGTGATACCAAAGGACATTGAGTTATTTTACCAATTGAACTTCAACTCCCCCAAAAGACAAATTAAGCCGCATCTTAATTGATGAAAACCGTTGTTTTATCAGTGGATAGAAGAATAGATATTCTCTGCCTCTTATTATTATTTCAGACTCTACCGCTGTATATAAGTGCAAGCGCTTTTTAAAAATTGAGATAAACTGAGAAGCAAATTTGTGTGGGATGACTATAAACCAAAAGTTAAAATGAAGACGCTGAAAATGGCAAAAGAGAAAAAGGGGAATTGCCCTCTCCAAATTAAAGTGTTTACTATTATGCGTCTCCTACACGGTCAATACTTACTCGGTTAAATGATAACTCTGAGGCTAGGTGGAAGTCAATACAGAAGAGCATGTGTCTAGTAATTGGCAGTACATTAATACAAAACACTTTGGAAACCTGGGGTGGAATTAAGAGAAACTGTGAAATGAAGAAGAGAGATAAGACAACATCCTACATTCTTTCCTAATAAACGTGATTTAGCCTTTAATATATAGGCAGAAAAAGGACTGATCATATTGCTACAGTATTTCGATGAATATGGAATAATGTCATTTGCATCTTTAAGGCAACGCTACCATTTACCACAATCTCACTCCTTCCCATATCTCCAAATGAGAAGCTACATCCAGAATAGTAAAGTGGGATGGAAGACCAGCAGGGATCGCCAATCCAATCGTGAAATTTCTGGTAAAGAACTATAATCATGTCAGAGTACCACAATAAAATTTCAGCAATCTATAGTATTTTAGAAAATAGCTGCATAAAACAAAACACATGGGCTAAGTTAAAGCGTGAAGAAGAACTTTATATATACTCATATCTGAGGACGCCTGGAAGGAAATGAGTAGGAATGTACGCACAACCACAGCATCTCCTTCTTGGAGAGAAAATTCAATCAGGTTATTTTATGACACCAGTGCCACTATCTAAATATAATAATAAAATTACACATAACTGCTGGAGGGAGTGTGCTCAATCCTATGTGCCAACTTTGGTCATAACTTTTGGTTCTGCTCATCATCACATTTGTTTTGGGACAATATACAAAAGAAAATTATTACTATTTATAATGGCGTTATTCATTTGAATACAGATTTTCTGCTGTAAGGCTAAACGGTGGAAATAATGTGAAAAGAAAAAGATAATATTTTTTAACGATGCTGCGTACAACTGCAGCGAAACCCTTAACAAGAAATATGCGCTAAAAAACAGGTTTTTGGTAGATAGATAGATAGATAGATAGATAGATAGATAGATAGATAGATAGATAGATAGATAGATAGATAGATAGATAGATAGATAGATAGATAGATAGATAGATGGAGAAAAGTTGTTCATCAAATATATTGGATGGAAGAATTAACTTATGAGGCCAAACTTGAAAGTATTTGAAAAAAGATTGTGTAAGTGGTCAATGTATTATCATTATGGTAAAAGCACAACGAATTGAAATTACTGGGTTCTGAGTCTTCATATTATGAATATTATGACAGTTCATTAAAGGAGCACTAGACGTACCTTACCTCCATTAAGGTCCTGTATTTTTTTCTTTTTTTATAGCCTGTGTGTAAACTATTTTTGTTTTTTTTGTTGTTGTTGTTGCCTGTGTTATATAGAAAACAAAAAACAATTTTCCATGCAAAAAGCTCCCCCTAGTGAGTGAAATATGGTATTTTAAACATAGATCTCCTCAAGTCTGTTCGTATTCTTCAAATTTTCACAAAATCTGACCAAGGATTGAGCAATTATGGCCAACACAATTTGAGATAAAGCTCCCTCTAGTCTTGGAAATATACACCCGACCTTCCCCAATATACCTCCAGCATTTCCTCCAACAAAGTTCTATGTGGATACAGAATTTGAAAATGCTGCATGAAATGGTATTGGAGATATTGCATCAAAACAAAGGATATGCGGCGGGGATGACGATTCCGTACTATTCCTGACTTTTCGGGTATAAATATCTGTTTTCATTGCTAGCCCTTCCAGCTGAGTTTACTGACCATAGACCACGGAGAAGGAGCCTTCCTGACCAAAAGCCTTCACTTTCCCAGCATCAGGGAAACATCCCATTGGAATTGGTTTGATAAGCTGTAGCCTTTATTTGTCACAAACTGCATGGATACAGTTTACGATTTGACTGACTAGTCGTTCCGCTTACATCAAATATCAAGCTTGTATCAGTTCATTGTTGAGCTGATACAAAAACACTAAATGTTTTAACTGACTACAACTACAAATCCTATCCTTCTACATGGTGTTAGCCAGGCAGCAAATAGACCTCCTGAAGCATCTGAGTGCTTCTGCACAATTAGCAGTCGGCAGTAAAATAATTATTTTTTCTCCATTCCATTAAAGTAATCTAGATGTGAACATTAAAATAGACACTATTCACTGCAGGAATAATACTTGTAGGGTGCTTTATTCTTTGTCGATCATTGCCTCCTTTAATTGGATAAAGCCACGTTGTCCCATTATATTTTCCTACTGTCTCCATTAACGACCTTCAGGATAAAACTTTATTGTCTTCTGGTTCGCACCACTCATAGGAATTAAGTTTATAGTGTAGTTCACATCTCTTTCACACACATTGTTCCCCACCTACTCGTCTACATCATTCACCTCCACTCAGTAAATAGTCAAACAATCAAACTTTACTTACGTGGCACTTTTCATACATAAAAAAGTAACACATAGTTCTTTACACTATAAAAACAATTTCCCCTTAACCCTAGTAGGGTCACCCACCACCCACATGCACACACAGGACAAAAATAGATCAAAAGAAATGATGAATCCTGTGTTCGCATTCTTATTTTTATACTATGTACCGGTACAATTGCTCGACGCTCACAGGTGCGTCATTTACGGACTTACGAACAAATGAACTTACGATGAACTGCTTGGAACCGAACCTGTTCATAAGGACTCCAACACCCTATATAGTAAAAAAAAATGTAAGTATTATTATAGCATCAAAAAGTCGCGGATATTATGGAATCGTCATCGCGGCTGCCGACCCCAAAGACCTTCGTACCAACGCAATAACTCTCAACTATTTCATGGATCGCTTTCAAATTTTAATACGACATAGACCTTAGTGCGAGGAAGCACTGCTAGGATTTAGGGAAAGACCAGCTGTATATTTCCGACTCTAGGAGGAGCTTTGTCTCCAAATGGTTTCGGGCCTAATTTCACCACAGTGGCCCGATTGTGTGATATATCTTGTATGCATCATGCTTTACTTTAAAAGTTTGTATTTTACTCAGTAGGGGAAGGTATTTATAAAAAAAACACAGTTTTCCGGACGTAACAGTGAGGACACTGTTGAACCGATGAAATCCAAATGTGGTGCATTGACTGATTTTTCTTCTGGACGTAACTCAAAAACTATTGAACGGATAATGTTCAGATTTTATACCCACATACACATTTTAATGCAACTGTAAATATGTTGGAATAAATCTGTCCTATATTTCTGACACTAAAACTTCCTTTGGCTCTTCTCTTTTTAAGGGTCACCTCAGCAGATCCTCTTGTTATTGATTTGGCATAGGTTTAATATTGAACCCTGAACCAACCCTCCCCATTCATCCAGACTTGGGAAGAGAAACTCTTCATAAACAGTTCATATTTACACACCAGGTTTTACACTGTTTTCTGGACATAACTCAGAAGCTGTTTAATGGATCATTTTAAAACTTTATTCGCCCATAGATGGCAGTGTGTGGAAGAATTGGATTGATCATAAAAGGTCAGTTGAATATTAATGAATCTAGGGGGAGCTTTATTTCCAAAAGTTTTTGGGCCTTATTTTGTCAACCGTTAATTCGATTTAGTCCAAATGTGATGCATTTGAATCGAACTGAGGAAACCTCTCTTTTATATAACTTATTTTACTCTACTAGTTAATATTTTACTCTGTCAGGGGAGCTTTTTTACAAAAAACTGTTTTGCGTTCACAACCTCACTTCATCTTAATTTGGTGCATATGAATGGATTTGAGGATATACATCTTATCTATATCATATGTTAATCTAACGGTTCATATTTTACTCAAATCAGGAATACTTTTCATAAAAAAACTGTGGACCGAACTTCAGATTTATTTTGAGGACTTCATTTGTGATAGCTTTTAAACGCGGGGGGTGGTGGACTTTTGGGGGATACCCCTTGCTGTCAGGGACGAGAGCAGAGGCCTTGGTTCTTGCAAAGCTCTCATTAGAATTGTTTCCTCCAAAACACATTACTGCATCATCTCAGTGAAAGCAGTGTGATGTGTAGCTTCCCCATCTACGAGGGGAGAGGGAATTTCTATTACCAAGCTGTTCAGATAGCACAGTAAAGGGGGGGAAATCATGTCCAGCTGGCTAACTAGAGAACGCCAATCCCTTCTTGCTCACTTCCTGTCTCCTCTGAGGTGAACTGTTCAATCAACCTCCATTAGTAAATTCGATGTTATCTCCCCGACTGGATCGATAAATTATCACATAACAAGATGTTGAGCCTTGATTTGCATTACTGGTCCTGACAGCATGTAACAAACTAATTATTTCTGAAGGACCCCTCCCTCTGTGTTTGACACTGTGAGAAATGGAGTTCTATGACCTGTGGATGTCCGCAGATCTAATTCAGAAATCAAACAGCAATGACACACTCTCAATAAAACAAGCCACTAATAAACACAGCGCTAGTACCAGAGTGCCGACGGGCGCCGAGACTGAAATAAAGACAAATTCATTAGAACACACTCCCAGAGTCTGTCGCTCGCTTCCCTTTAACTCCTTTATTGAATTAATAAAAACAAGACATAAAAGAGTATTTTTTGATTTTTTTTTTCCCCTTTCATGTTTTTATTACAACGGCTTTATGACAGTTTTTTTTTTTTAATGACTGATATGCTTCAGTGAATGTGCTCATGCATTTTCATGACTTGTACTATCCAGAAATGTTTGCCGATTTTGAAATGTAATTTCGGTAAGACAATAACTTGTTTAATCTTAAAAAAAAAAAAGCCATCATAGCAATAGTTTCCTATAAGTGTCCTATGAATGAAGACCAGCCCGTCTGGAACAAATAATAACAACTGTGTCCCCTCTAGACGTGTTGGCCTTTTAAATAAATAAAGATTTTTTTTTTATAGGCTGTGATAGGAACCTAGACCTTTTTTGAGACAGGTAAAACATCACTGAAGAATAATTCAGTAGTTTAGTAGTTTATCTTCGCCAAAGGGGTGAAGTTTTCACCAATGATCCTTTGTTTCTTATCCAGTCTTTATGCATATTTGTAGAAAACGAAAGGTCTGGTTCCCATTCAACTATGTGGATGTGTGTGAAGAACCCATTACATTTATGCTCCGATCTAGATCCTTGAGTGTGTGGAAAATAATTTCTTTGCATATTTTCTTTACTTCCCGTGGCGCCCGCAGGGCATATACCCCGTTCCCTTTCTCTTTAGCATATACATGATCATATGGCACGCTTTTTTAGTAAGAGACTCAACATGTGCTCAATCGCGATAGTTCAGCAGGACATTTAAGGGTTAAAATAGTAATTTTGTCTATAATACGTGAAGAAATAAGCTGCAAATCTCAATGTGAAAAAATTGCACTTTTTTCACATAAACAAGTGCAATTTTTTCACATTGAGATTTGCAGCTTATTTCTATTATGTGTATGAGTGTGAATCCTCATACACATAATATTCCAGATCTAGTTTGAGCAGATCTTCATTACTGTATTTTAATAGCAGTATACACTAATCAGCCGTAACTATCAGGTAGGTCTCCTTTCAGCCAACAGTACAGCTCTGCGATGAATAATGCCGTCTGATACGTTTCTATCAGAACCAGCAATGACTCGATCAGCCGTTTGGTCCAACAGTAGCGCTTCTGTGGGATCCGACAACATGGGCCAGTTTCCGTTCCCCTTGCTCATCATTGAGGCCTGAGTAATAATGACTTTGCTGCCAGTTTTCCGGTTGTGCTTTCCCTCAGACCAATTTCGTAGGTTTTAACCACTGTAGACTTAGAACATCCAACAAAACCTGAGGATGTTGAGATGCTCTGACACAGTCTTCTAGCCATTGTAGCGAGATAATCACTATTATTCTGACTTCACTTGTCAGTGGTTATCATGTTATGGCCGATCGGTGTATATGGTTAAGAGCAAACAAAATTTGTCACAAGTCCTGCTTGTCTACCATTTAAGGCATTTATATTCATGGAAAAATCATTCCTGTAATCATACCGCTTCTCCTTCTTTTTCATTCATTCGTTCTATTCTGAGAACTATACACATTCTGTACGAGGTGGGCTGCCGGCATAGGCGGAGGAACGCAATCTGCTGAGTGCCATTCTAGTGTTGTCACAGTTATGATATTGTTGTGTGATTGTGCAGTCACAAGGACAATTTCCAAGGATGCTCTGACATTCATTATCAGGTAGTTCCGCAATAATGTGCGGCGCTTTGAATATCAGAGGACACCTTACTCAGAAGACAAACAAGCCTTCACAGATTCCTGGTCAACATGGAGAGGACTGTCTGACTTTGCTGGCTCCTTCCACTCAAAGGGTGATTCGTCAGTTCTGCAAAATGTGAGAGACTCGTCTCAAAAGTGATTTGTCGATTCAGTAATTCAATCAGATTTTCTCTCAAGAGACAAACAACCAGAAGGAAACACAGTGATAATGCATGTGCATGCAAGTCACACCGTCCTGAAAAAAGATGGAAGGCGTATGTAAGAAGAAACAAATAACTCTGAGGGATTTGAGCTAATAATCAGGAGACTAAATCCTAACCCAGCCACAAATGGGTCCAAAGCCAGTGTTTCTTTAGTGCCGGTCCCAAGTCCGGATAACGGGCAGGGTTGCGTCAGGAATGGCATCCGGCAAAAAAACAATGCCAAATCAATATTTGGAACACAAAACTGATTTACATACCAGATCGGTTGGGGCCCATCTTAACAAAAACCCTCCATGGTACAGTTAGCCAGTGGGATACCGACCTATGGATGGAAACAAGTGATCCGCTGTGGCGACCCTTAAAGAGAGAAGGTAAAAGACAAAGAAGAAGAATCAGGGGACTGAGCCTTTTGAATTCTAAAGAACCCGTTAGCGTCTAAGATCATCTCTAAACCTACAATTATTTAGGGCTTAATATATTGATATACTAAAGTTTAGGGTTCATGCCAACTTGACTCAAGACAGCAAAGAGTTAAATAAAAGAATTGTTGTTGTATTGTTGGAGGAGGTCATGAGCGAGTCTGTGATCCTAGTTAATCTCACGGGCGAAGACATCAATCAGTGTGGCTTAAAGGCAGTGGTGGCAAACGTTATCCAGCTGGTTGAAGGCCTTCTAGGGCGGGGCTGTTACTGCGAATCCTTGTATAAAGGTGACGCCACCTTTATACAAGGATATACAAGTCAGTAGATTTGAAATGGACTGCCGAGGGAAACTAAGTGGCATAATGCAGGCAGGATGAGAGCAGGTAGTGTGGTGGAAATATTGAGAAGCAAAGAGGGCTTCGAAGATTTGTGGGAATGGGTTTTTGTTTGTCTGCCGGAGGCTGTAGCTGAAGAAAATGGGCAGCGCTTTGAGAGAGAGAGAGAGAGAGAGAGAGAGAGAGAGAGAGAGGGAGAGAGAGAGAGAGGGAGAGAGAGATGAAAGACAGAGAGAAAAGGAAACCTGTAAGCAAACGGTATAAAATGCCCTCATAGAGTGAGAGAGAGAAGCACACAGAAGATGGAGTGGGAGAGGAAAGGGTTGAAAAAAGAAAAGGAGGAGAGTTGTCAGAGGAGGGGAAGTTGGAAAGTGAAGAATGTGGGATTGGCTGGATGGAAGCTTTGGTCCCTATAAAGTCACATTACTGCAGGCTCATCACGCAGGGAAGCTGCTGTCTCCACAGATATGAGCAGGGGCTTTGGCATATGAATAATTCAGCTGGAAGAGGGACAGAGGGATCCCTGGATACAGTGGCAAACTGAGGGGCCTTTGCAAACGCCCCGAGAGACACAACACAGAAGCAAAGAGCCCAAGTTAATCCACATTGCCTGAAGATCTGACCTTACAAACCCATGAAATCAGAGCTGGTGGAAGCTGTGACATTGTTGCAGGAGACCCCTGTGCTCCTCTTTTTGCACTCTGCGCTGCATGTAGGCCTCATTAGGCAGTGGGAAACGTGCATCATGTTTTACAAGAGGTTTGTTAGCATGGAAATGCATTCAAAGCCCCACTGTGGGACGGAGGCCTTTAATAATCCGGCGAGGAGGCAGTTAATGTTGAAATTCCTTTGCATGTATTAGTATAGCGCTGTGCTAATGGGAGGCAGGCTGCTAGGAACCTGGCCCACAGGGATTAGAATAGCGCAGTGATCACAGGAAAGAGTTCATCAGAGATGCTGAGGCACCAGGCAGCTCATTACTACAGTAGCAGTAGAGCCTCAACCCAGTGGTCCACTCTCCACATCACACACACACACACACACACACACACACACACACACACACACACACACACACACACACACAGCGCTGTTAATAAAGAATGAACACAAACACACGGCAGAGGACCTCCTTACAATTCAAGCTAGCGCTCACACATCAACTCAGACGTGTGAAGATCTCTCCCGAGCAGCAGGCGTCCCATTCGTGAAGAAAAATGCGTATTTCACCTTTAAGTCCAGTCGCCAACTTCGGGCTCGCGGCCGTCAGATCGATGAAGCTAGAAAGTATATTTTGATCTAAAGCATAGATACGCTTGTGGCTGTGCAGACTTCAAACACAAACTCCAGATGTATCTTTCATGGCGTCCTGCTGAGAAGCCGAACAAAAGAAGTTACCGTTTTCCTAAAAAAAAAAAAAAAAACCTGTATTTTAAATGAATGAATGCTGAATGGCACAAGATCATCTCAGAACGGCAAGCACATTTTTGGGGGGGATTTATTTTTGAAACTTCTCCACAGCTTTTTTTTTCTTCATCCTTTCAATCAACTTTATCGAGTTTTTTTTATTTGGCAACAATTTAAGTGAGAGCATTCTCTGTGTGGCTTTATTTTTCTATCAACCCGTACAATCTTTTTTTAATTTAAAGCAAGAATTAAACTTATTTTAGATACTTATAATAGTGTTTGTTTGAAGACGCTTTTAAAAGGGA
Source organism: Lophius americanus (assembly GCA_037951165.1). Lineage (NCBI taxonomy): Eukaryota > Metazoa > Chordata > Actinopteri > Lophiiformes > Lophiidae > Lophius > Lophius americanus. Next base: position 2,309,986 of record JBBDHG010000104.1, on the reverse strand, counting down.
TATCCGCCAGAGAAAACATCCGTCAACCGCATAATGTCGAAATATAAACCGACATGGCGACAAGATGAAAAGAACATAAGGCATATATTTAGAAAACAGTGAGTGAACAGTGAAGACAGCACCAGAGAAAGCAGGATGTTATAAGATCTGTTTAACATAAGAAAAGAAAAAAAACGTATTCATTTGTGATGCCATGAATTGTTTGCTTTCCGTGATTCAGGACAATTTAGAGACGACAGGATGTTTGTCTGTCAACGTCCCACGCCTTCATTTGTCAAACTCCAGCTGAAAAACAAAATACAAAACGGGTTCTGTGTTGTGCAAGCAGGTTCATAAGAGGAAGCTTCGCACTTCGCATGCTGATCTGCCATAACATTGTAGCCAATCATTCCAAATAAGATTCCTCATGACATTATATATACTGTCCTGCAGGTTGATGTGATGGAAACAACAAAAATGGTGAATCGTAAGGATGTGAACCACCTGATGAGAAAAACTGCATCAGAGAATCTTAACAACTGCAGGTATTGTTAGGTGTCTGTCTGTAGGGCGTCAGGTACGGAGGCCCATAAGTGCCAAACAACTTTACAAAATATGAAAAACTATTACCAAAAGAAAACACATAAAAGGGAAGTCTGTCATCTGTCCATCAAATAGTCACTGCTTGATATTAGTTCATGTGCATGTTGTCCGTTATGTTTTGTCCATTCTTTGGAACCCATTTTAGCAGCTTGGTCCTATTTTGCTCAAATTGTGGCAAGTGTTTAGATTTTTATAAATAGAATACAAACCTAAAAGTGGAAAAAAAACTATAAAACTGCAACGTCTGGAAATGTTCCTCAAGGTAAGTGTACCATTAACGCTAGTTAGCTAGAGTTAGCAACGTGCTGACTAACTTCAATGACATTAGTGCAAAGTAACTAACGTAAGCTAAGATTTGCTAGCTTCATGCATTATGCAACATACTGTATTCAAAGTCTGATATTTCTCTACTCATAATGTGTTTAAGTTTTGTTATTTGCTGCTGAACAATCCTTCCAATGTACGTCTACAGTTCACGGAGTACAACAATGAAAAACCAAAGAAAGAACGTCTTGAAGCCGTGGACAACAGAAACCTTTAGAAACATGTCAAGAAGGTTCGAGTAAGGTGATGCATGCTGCCACAAAACATGTTGTATTATACTAGCGTTTCAGGATGGGTTCATTATTTAACCATGTCACATGTTGTTCTTATGTGGGATCTTGAGTAACAATGTTGCTGTTATATTGTTGACAACTTACATTATTTTTTACCAGTTCCAAAAGTGCAACTGAATCGGATAGAGAACCGATTAGACGCAAATGATTTCCTTTCTGTTTTCATCAATAATTTTGTAAAATATAGTAGAAAGTGTTTCTTTTTTTACCTTTTTACCTGACTTTATGCTAATAATATATTAAATGGGAAACTTGTGCTGTGTTTAATATTCCACGCAACCAAATGGGACCCACCAAATCTTTTTGTATCTCTTCTACATGAATATAGGATTCATGGCACCACAAAGAGGGGACTTTAAACCTGTCAGAGGGAAAATGTTCCCACTATATATAGATCTAACTGTACCAGAACCTGAAGTCCTGAAAGGGACTGTCCAGACACTGAGAACATTTAGCAAAGATATGAAGGAAGGACCATACGTCCTTTTGTATCCAGATTGTTCAGAGGTGGTCCATGTGTCTGGGACAGAGAAGCCATTCACACAGGCTGAATATAAAAAGGAAATTTGAAAGACATACCGCTGGATTTCTCTCTTCATATGCCTAGTAAGCATATTTTCTACTACTTTGATATATGTTCAACTATTTATAAAATTACTCCTATATATACTGTATACTTGTTTATATAAGTTTTAACTGGTATTTTTTTATTTTTCTTATTTTTCATTATTATTTTTACTGCACTGGATGACAACGAGGAATTATATTCTGACATGTTCATCACTTCCATGATGACGATGAGTTCAATGAAGCTGACACTCTGGGGAGCGAAGATGAAAAAAATATCTTGTATCAATCAATGATTTACTGTTTGATTGACATAAAGGTCACTTCCGGTTTGTAGGAACCACCCCCTCAAACTTTCTTTTGTAAATTTGTATTGCACGATAATCGTGTTAACACACAGCTGAAAAACTATTTCATTGATCATTTTCAAATTTCGCAGCTTTTTGTGCGAGGAAGAACTGGAATGATTTTGGTGAAGATTGGTTACCAAGGCGCATTTTCACCCGATCACTCAAACAAGTCCCCGAGGTGGTCTGGGACACATGTGTCTTGCAGAGCGCTAGTGATTCAATTGCCCAAAACGCATTTTAAAGCCTAGTCCAAACAGGGTCTATGATGGACACGGTCTGATCTCAGAGAAGAACTATAGCACCAGCTGAGGAAAGAAATTAATGTCACATCACGCAATGCACCACAAGAAATAACATTATTTACACAAAATTAGGCATGTGGTTGTAATGTTATGACAGATGGACGAGGAATTACTGAAGAGTTTTATCTTCTGTTTTGTGGACAGACCTTAAAACTGACGCTAAAAAAAAGAAAAGAAAGAAAACCACTGAAAGACAGAAAGAAATCTGCCATCATGTTTCCCACAGTGTGGCCTGACAGATTGTGGGGATAAAATTATCACATACTAGAAGTCTGCTGCAAAGGCTGTTTAAAAATAGCAACAGATGGTTTAAACAAGTGATAAAAATGGTAACTTTGGAAAAAGTAAAAACAGTCATCTGTGGGAAGATTCCAGAGCAGCTTTCCATTTGATATTTGAGGACATTTCCTTTTCTCTGTCTCCCCAGACCATCACTGACCCACCACTAAACTGGTCCTGCTGGATGATGATGCAGCAGCATTACGTTCTCCACAGCAACTCCAGACTCTGTCACTCCTGCCACGTGACCGCAGTATGAACCTGCTCTCATCTGTGAAGAGAGCGGGGCACCAATGGAGAACCTGTCTATTCTGCTGGTCTCTGGTGGACACCAATTGAGCTCCTCGGTGCCGGGCTGTGAGCACAGGTCCCAGCAGAGGACAACAGGCCACCATGCCACCCTCATGCAGTCTGTTGCTGAGAGTTTTGTCAGAAACATCACACCAGTGGCCCACAGGAGGTCATTCTGTAGGGATCTAACAGTTCTCCTCCTGTTCCTCCTCACGCTGAGCAGCAGATACCAGCCGTACTGCTGCATTGTTTGTCTGATTGTCTACAGAGCTAACCACCTCTCCTCGTGTAACGCCCCGTCTCCTGGCATCTCTTCCATGCTCCTGAGGCAGCTCTGGGAGACAGAGCACTACCTGTGCAGCGTCAGTGGGCTGCATAACTGCGTCATGTCACAAGTAGTGAGTCAGTCAGGAAAGCTAAGTAGAGAGAGATAGATTGTGGCCACCAACTATACAACCATTCCCTTTTTGGGGGGTTGAAACTCTGCCTAATATTCTGTAAGCGATTTCAACCCCTACTTTCCAGTTGGGTTTGCATGGAACCCTTATTCTGAGTAAAATCGTAAGAAAAGCCTAATCGGAAAGAAAATGCTACATGTAAACACCCTTTCAAAAGAGAAGGACCCTTCTTATTGAGATTTAACTCCGTTGCAGAGGAGTAGTATAAATCGTTTAGAATCACTAATAATTTCATGCTTGGTAACGTTGTAATGATGTAACGTTGGTCGGAGTAATACTACTCAGAGGTACGGACAAGGCTTTGTTGTGAGCGCCTTTTCCTCTCTCCCTCCCTCGTGTGTCCAGTGGGCTATCGGAGTAAAAAGTTAGTTATTATCAAGCTGTTAGTTCATTAAAAGCATCACAATAACAGAAAAAAATGCCCCGTTCATGTGACGGACAACCACCTTCTGTTTAAAATCGTCATCTATGGGTCTCTTTGCGCTCTTCACACAGCTGTTGACAGCTCTTACGATTGAAGTGTTGGCGCATGTAAACACCATTTCCGATTAGATCACTGTTCATGTAAACAGTCAAACAGGAATATTGTTTTGCATTAATTTCATTCTGAAAGAAGAAATGTGTCCACGTAAACCCACCTTCTCTGTGTGAGTATAAACGCAATCACATGGGCTCAAAACGCTGAACTCCTGGCTCATCTCTGCATCTGTTCACAATAATCTCAGCAGCAGTATAACTGGGGCAGAGCAGAATCCAGAGCCGCGTTCCCCCACCTTCAACTAAACTAATGAATAAATAAATCAGATTGGCAGTAAATCAGTTCTCTTTCATGTTATACAGACATAACCAAGGTCTGAGAGCAGATGATCCTTGTAAAATTATATTAGCACAGTTAAAGTTCCTGGTGCGCAAAATGAATACTTGTCCATGCAAAATCTAGAGCAAAAAAAGACAGAACAACCTAAGATAGTGAATTCTCCAATCTTCTCAATTTGGGTTCCTGGCTACAGAGATGGACTGCAATCAGGCTAGCCAGTAGTAGCTGCCAGCTAAAGTAACATTAGGTCCAGCTCAGGAGCTAGCACGGAAGCTAGTCACATCCATAGTTTGAGTGATGTCACTTTTTTCTACTGTCTGATTTAATTACAGAAGTCTGAGGGGCTGCAGCGTTGCACGAAACAAAGAGTCACTTCCTGTTTGCAGTTCTGACTGTAAAACAGGTCTCCCGGAAATGAGCAATATAACAAAACTTCGGGGATATAATTAATTACATTTTGTGGGTCTAAACAATGCTATAAAGGTCTTTTTAAACTTTTAAAGTCAATGTTTTTAAATCAAGTCATATTTATGTTTTTTTAGGGGAAATGTGTTTCAGTCGACTGTCAACAGTCCAAATACATACAACATACAATAAAGGTGAACTGGTGACTCTAAATTACCTGTAGGAGTGAATGTGAGTGTGAATTATTGTCTGTCTCTACGTGTCAGCCCTATGGTGAACCGGTGACTCGTCCGGCTGGCATAGGCTCCAGGCCCTACGACCCTGAACAGGATAAGCGGTTAAGGAAAATGAATGAATGAAAGAATGAGTTATCAGGGGGAATGCTTGTGCAGCACGGGGGATTGGGGGCTCTTCAGGGATATGCCCTTTATGTCAGGGACGACAGTGTGGGCCTAGTTATAAGTAGGGGTTATTGCTGGGATTGTCACGACAACTATTGCAACAACAGCCATCAGGCTCTTCATAATAATTATAATTCTTATTATAAGCTCTAGCACATTGTTTCAGTGGGGGAATTTCCAATCAAAAGCCTGAAATCCAAAGCATGACGGACCTCATTTATTAAGCTCCAAGGAGGGATTTAACCAACGGGCTATTATTTAGATTTTATGGAACCGAAATATCCATTGTGTCCCAAGAATGCCTCCAAAGCCTCCCTTCTATATACCTGTATACTGTATGGACGTAGGTGGCATTTGATGTTTATGAGAACACGCGTCTTTGACTTCAACAGCTCGCCCTGGTTGTGCATGACCGACTCAGATTCACCACGGTAGATCTGACACGCACAGCCAGACTGCATCACTCAAATTAGCGGCTGGAGATGGAGATTCGGAGTTGATCATCTGGAGATGAAACTGAATGAGGGGTGCTGATAGGAATGAAAATGAATCTTTACTCCTCCTGGAATTATCAACATAATTGATTATAAATGATGCGTTTGCTGTGCATTTAGATGTGACTCCCGGTTGATGAATGTAGAGCGAAAATGAAGCTGACAAGCTAAACATGCATAGGAATGGTTTGCATTGTGTTGGAGTGGTTATGTGAGTAAAAGTTAAGTGAGAAAAAGAGCAACAGAAAAGCTCATGCTGACCTGAATCCGCTCTTTCCATTGGCTCCATGGTTTAACAACCTGACTCAAAAAATCAAACAAACAACTCATAAACTAGAAAGAAAATGGCGACACACCGAACTTGTTGAGTCCCGATCAGCCTGGCAAGATAGCATTAGAAAATATAAGAGAGCCATCCGCAGCGCCAGAGCGACCTATTACTCTGCACTGATAGAGGAAAATAAAAACAACCCCAGGTTTTTGTTCAGCACTGTAGCCAGGCTGACTGACGGTCAGAGTTCTATTGAGCCCCGTATTCCTAGAACCCTTAGTAGCGATGACTTCATGAGTTTCTTTAATGACAAAATTATAAGTATCAGGGACAAGAGCCATAACTTCCTGCCTTCAATTGGCTTAAGTTTACACCCCAGGACTATGTGCTTGGAAACACCAGATATACCTGGAGCAGATCTAGACCGCTTCAGTCCTATTGATCTAAAACAATTAACTTCCCTTATTTCCTCGTCCAAAACAACAACCTGTCTCCCAGACCCTATCCCAAGTAGTCTACTTAAATAAAGTTTACCCTCAGTCAGCAACTCTCTATTAGAAATCATCAATCTGTCTTTAAATTCAGGCTACGTACCAAAGTCCTTTAAAATAGCGATAATCAAACCGCTACTTAAAAAGCCGACTCTTGATCCAGAGGCTTTAGAAAATTACAGGCCGATATCTAACCTTCCCTTCCTCTCTGAAATCTTAGAGAAAGTGGTTCTGCTCGAGGTTGCCATTGTCGCCAAGTGCTTGCTCAAGGAGGAATTTGTTGGGTCCTGTAGATAATTATATAAAGACTTTGGTCTAGACCTGCTCTTTCAGGAAAGCACCTTGAGACAACTGTTGTTGTGAATTGGCGCTCTATAAATAAAGAGTACTTGATTGACTCTCAAGGGACTTCAGGGGTTCCTCACATATTCGTAGTCTTTCTTTCATTCTGAGTTTTTAAATCAGATTCTGCAGAAGAATATGCAAATAAATTTCCAGCCGGTGATCAATAAAATATTTCTGATTCTGATTGTGAAACTCCGAGTTAAACCTTAACATCTGGGTTGATCAGCTTTTAAATGAGAAACTCAGAGATTTCGGTTCCAGAGCAGCTGATCTGAGCCGGTTCAATCAACTCTGTGTTCGTTAAAATTGTGAATGAGGAAGATTAAAAGCTAGGTCTGGAAGCTTTAATGCGCTCATGAGAGTATGTTTCGAAAAAAAAGACAAATACGGCTTCTTCAGAGAAGCAGAGCAAACTGGCGTGGAAGAATGTGGCGTGGAGTGAATGTGTCCGATAGTTTAACCCCAATCTCTCTAAATATCATGTGTGAAAAGACGGTGGATTGATATTGAACACATTTTTATTTTCATTTATTGGCACTTAGGGCACATGAAAGCAGCAGAAACTAAAATACAAATACAGAGTTAATCGTTGATGGACACAGAATTCACCGGTGGAATTTTATATTTCATGTGAGAACAATTCAGGATGAGCCCCACCCCCACTCCTGGGCTGAGCTGGAGAGGGTTGCGTAAAAAAAAGGGGCGTCTGGAATATCTGCCACCGGTGTAAACTTTATGAACAAGACAACTTCTCAACTGAACATTCTAACAAAGAATGAACTCTGCACACCTTCACCCCCCCTCTGGGAGGGTGCTGTTAGCTTCTCCTTTCTGGGAGTCATGTGACCTCTGCTTTCCAACAGCGTCAAGAAATGATTGAATGGAACCAAAAAAAAAAAAGTAATAGTTGATGAATTCTAGTTCTCAAGTCGTAATTAAAACAGTAACTCGTAGTTGCTGCAGATTCTATTCATCTTCGGTCGCGGTGCTTTTTAAAACCAATTCTTAAAATTCATGAAGCAGCAGAGGTCTCTTTCCTCTGATTAGCCTAATCACAACATCGGGGGGGGGGGTTTCTCTTTAATCAATCGTTAAATTAGTTTGATTGTGGGTTGCTGCTCATCGTTAAACTATTATAGGAAATCATTTAATAAAAGAAGATTTTTTTTTTTCGTTCCTGAGTCTGATTAAAACGGTAAACGTGAGAGAAATGACGAACGCATAAGTAAAAAAAGGTCACAGTGTGATGCTGAGGATGAGCTTCACAGAGGTGAGTATTGACTTTACACATCCCCCTTTAAAGCCAAGTCACAGATTTCTATTTTCATGTTTATTGCAATTGACTATTAGATTCCGCCGCAGCGGCGTGAATCCAAAGGGATGTCCATGCAGCGTGACCGTCTTAAATAAAAACCCGAGCTTTACGCCCGGAGACGCGGGCCGCTGTCAGAAACTTCCGCTTGGCATGCAGGAGGCGACGGAAGAGGAGAAGCTAGGGAAATTTAGCCGAAGCAATCCTAGATCACGAATTCATGGAATCGTTCATCTATCATTCCGCAGACGCAACTGTTTTCCATTTGAATTGCTTCTTATTTTTTCATGTGAAAATAATTACAAAATAACCAAAAAGGGAAATTTAATCATATTCATGACTACGGGAGCGAGGTGCATTGAGGGAGACCTTGAATCATATAAATATATATATATATATATATATAGCTGAAGTGAACATGCCGATACTTCATCAGCTTACTTTTGCAAAACCCTTTTTAAAGTATACAATAGCGTAAAAGTTATTTAAGTAAGTAAGAAGTGTGGTCACTTCTATTTCATGATTGTCTATATTTTTTAATGTGGAAATTTAAAGTGAATGTGTAAGATTTGCATTCTATTGTCAGTACAAAGATTTTCGACGGCCTCTGACTCTCGATTAAACGCCTGGTCCAGCCTTAAAATTATGACCAATTAATTGTCGGGATTAAGTGAAATCCCGACAACATTTATCATCTTGTTGAAATGACACCTATCAGTGGGTGGGATTGTAAATTCTGTAATTGAAGTTGGTGTGTTGGAACCAGGAAAACATGGTAGAGTAAATGATTCAAGCAAAATTTAACAAAAGCTAAATTCTGATAGCTAGACAAATCGGTCAGAGAATCTCCAGAGCCTCATTTTATGATGGTCCATGTCTTCGCGGCAGCATTAAATTGTCCGGTCTGGAGTTCACTGCACCTGGTGGGATCTCTAGAAACCAGTAGAACTGGTGTCTCATCAGTACTAGGAAGGATCCTGCAGCAGATGTAGCTGCTCTGAGTCTGCAGATACACCAAAACATACATCACCATTCTGATATGAGGGGTTATACCTCAATCAAGTGGCCATGCTGTGTGGAATGTACAACAATCAACCACAACATTAGAACTACTGACTGTTGGCTTAAAGGTGTCAGTGGTTAAAATCGTATTTCCTTGATTTCAGGCCTGAAAAAGCAACTCAGACAAGACCGGTGAGTGGAGCTTACAATCCAAACCTACGTCTTCATGTTGCTCTGAAATAAACCACTGCTGCTGAGGAATTAAGCGATGACCGATGGAGCTCAATGCGCCCTTCTGTCATTCCCTCGTAAACGACCACATCTGGTTTCAGAAAAGGAAAAAAACAAAGCATTTATTTCGTTTGTGTCTCCTGATGATTTTCTTTTTTTTCGTAATCAAAGTGGAAAAATGAAAATCAAAACCATTTTTCAATTTCCTCTCATTTCCCTTCTGGTCTGTATAAGAAAAAAATTCCTTGTTTTCTTTCTAATCTCAAAATGGAAAAAATCGACTAACCTCTCCTATTTTCAGATATCTGTTTCTGAAACAAAAGAGGAAAAATCAAATCTTAGCTTTCTAAATTGGTACCTGTTGACGTAGAGATTAGGCCGGGCATTGTGTTTCTATTGACTGTTGGGCCAGAAGACAAATAAAGGTGGACTCATGTGTGCACACAGGCTATGATACTGAGCGGAGTGACGAAGGGACAATGGCACTGTTTGCAGCTGTTCAAACATGTCATCCACTCTCTAGTCGGGGGGCTTCCCATGTAATTACACAGCTGTCACGCTTTAATCACTGTAATCTCTGGAGAATCACAAAGAAACAGCACGGGCCACTCACGCATTTAGAGCACTGCCTCCTCTTCATCCGCCATGAGTTTTATAAACCTGCAGAGATAATCTGCTCGCCTGCGACGGGATAAATAATCATCACTAGAATTCCGAAAAGAGTTATACTTAAATAGAGCTACTGCCAGTGACAGCTTGTGCAAGAGTACACACACACACACACACACACACACACACACTCACGCAGACGCACACGGAGAGGGAAGAGCTAATGTTGGCGTGAGGATCAGCGGTCCCGTGGGGACTTTTAATCTTGTGAATTAACCCTGGGTCAGGAGGAGTTAGTTCGGTGTCCACTTTTTGGGTGAGAGTCTTGAGGAGATTGAGCATGAAAGCAGTGAGCTGTCAGGTGTGTCCATTAAAGGCCCGCTGATGTTCTGAGGGTTGGCATTCTCTCTGAAGGAGGCTTTAAGATGAACACGATCGTTGTGATTAACCGTGGGTCCATCCATTTTCTGTAACTTCTCATCCTGTGCAGGGTCATGGAGCCTACGCCAGCTGACACTGGCTGAGAGGTGGGGCTAACCAACCAGTTTTTCACAGGACCAGCAGCAACTAGGTTCCGCACTGTTGCCAGATGTATGATAGTTATCGTATTTTTGCGATAATATCACCCTCTGTACGATTAATAATGCCAAACGTATTATTGGTTGGTTATCTTGGTTGGTTATCTTAGCTTGGTTATCTCATTAAGCTAGCAGCTGTTCTCTCCAGCCAATCAAACTGCTGTGATGACAAAGCGACGCAACCTGTGGTTTAACAATGAGCATGAGGAGGAGGAGTCAGATTGCGGAGACGCGAAGAGGAGGAGGACAAAGAAGTGAACTTCATCATTTGTTGATTGGGCGTTTTTTTTCTTTTTTATAATGTGTAAAACACATAGAAACTAACAATATAGATATCAGTCTGACGCTGCAGGATGATGTCTGATTGACTGTTGGTCATTGGGGCGGAGCTCCGCCTTCACTCCGCTCACAGATAGAGACGCACAAATTCAACTCGTCGAATCTCGACGCGTACAACTCCCATCCGGCAACGCTGACAGTCCAGCCTTCAGGGATATTTGAAAGAGTCCTACAACTGAACTGAGCCATTATTGCCTCCATTCTTATCGGCGGCATAATCAAAACAGTGAATCACGCCTCAGCCCGAGGTTCTCCCTCATTTAATGTAGCGATGCCAGAGGGCCACTTCCTGTCTGACATTTAATGGACTACTACTACTACTAAGAGTATAAAACTGGGCCGACCACAGCCAAATCCAGAGGGGAATTAATTGGAATTAATGTGAGGCTGAGGGTCATTTTTTAGGCGACTGCTGACTTGTTTTACAGTGGGAAACAGACTCAACTCCTAAATCTTGTACCTTTTCTGTGGCTCAGATTTCACTGATCTCTTATTATTTTTATCCGACACCACTCCGACTGAGACCGCTGTTTGACTGTCAAACCCGTTACAACCTAGAGGCAAGGAATAATATAACGTCTACAATCAAAATACCAGCAGCGGTTTAGCAGCTGATATCCGCATAAAAAATTAAAATTAAAATTAAAATACAACCTGCTCCACTTTTGACTCTTACTTTGATTGGAGGTGATTATCGGTGTTACAGCTGATGTTCTCATGTGAAACTATAAACTCCTGTTTGACGTTCGTGTGGATCATGCTGTGTGCTTTGCTGCAGACTGGGAAGAAAAAAAGACTTCAGGGTCCTCCGGGCATCCGGCCTTTTGATTACTTTGGACAGGAGGCTGTTACAGACAAGCTATTTGATCAAAGCAAAGATAGGTTTATTGAAAATCAAGAGGAGGAGAAGTGAGTTAGAAAAGGTCTATTTCCAAGTTATGTCATTATTGCTGCTTATCTGAAATGAAGACATAGTAAATTATCTGCATTTAAGGAACACAGGAAGTAACTGTGACAAAGTGATGTTAAATAAATCTCATTGTTTCCCCGAAAAAGTCAGGGATTCAAGGAATCGCCATTCCCGCCACGGATTGGTCGTAATGCAATTACTCATAAAGAGTTTCATGGATTATTTTGAAATGTTATACTTCCATAGACCTCCAAGTGAGGAAGAACTGAATTGATTTTCGGAACGGTTGTTTGTATATTTCCGACATGAGGGGTAGAATAATCTTCAGCTTTTGGGACGTCATTTCTCAACCACTGGGTCCGATTGAGTCTAAATTTGCTGTATATGAATCAACTCAAGGAGATCTGTGTTGTATATATTGTTCTATACTTTAGTAGTTCATATTTTACTCCCTGGGGGGCGCTATTTTTAATGAAAAAAGTTGTTTTTCTCACATAACTTTCTAACCGATGGACCAATTTAGTCCAAATTTGACAAATATGATGATGATGATGATGATGATGATGATGATGATGATGATGATGATGATTATGATGATGATGGTGATGATGATGATATCTCTCTTTTATACTTCATATTTTACTCAATATATGGAGCTTTTTTTTATTTTACACCCAACACTTTTCCGGACATAAGGTGTATTGCTCGTACAGCGCAGGGAATTGTGGGCTTTCTGTTGGGAATGAGAGTCTAAGCCTAGCTCTAAAACAAAAAAGAGCATGAAATCCAGAAATGAGACGGCGGTTGACAAACACAAACACACTAAGTGTCAATGAATTGAATATCTATAGTATTTTGGGGGGAACTCTACCGGTTAAAAAAAAAAGTGTTCAGACTCGTAAGGGCTTAAGATAGAAAAGTAAGCTTAATGCTGCTCAGCATGTATTGAGTTTGCAAACGGACTCTGTGCCGGTAGCAAGGCAAAGAAAGAAGCTAATCAAATGTTTTGGGGGAGTTTATTTATATTTGCTGGCAATGGAAACGCTGTCGTTCTAAACAAACCTCGGCCGTACGAGTGCAGAATACTTCATACGCCGGGTGTTCCCAACATTTATTTAGTTTCACCCCTCCCCGTGGAAAAAAAAAAACATTCTCCTCAAAGGGGGGGTTGCATAAATTGATTCAGAGCTCTTCATATCCCCCCGCCATGGCAATGAGGAGGGAATGTTATGGAGGTGAGGGGATATGAGGAGAGTGGAAAAAAGAGGGCATGTATTCAAACTGGAGGCCTCGCTGAATTGAGTGGAGTTTTTTCCGTGGGGAAAAACATTTGCATAATGGGAAAACTGGTTATAGTTGGAGTCTTGTGGGGACATTCAGTGAAATGGAACAGGAGAAAAGATGGGGGCGGGGGCCTCCTAACAGACAGAAGACCGGCACCAAGGTGCTCTTAGAGAAAGATGTGTGCGTGTGATATGCTTCACCTGCAAAACAATTTACCTACAATCTCGCCGACATCCGCAGCCAATATGTACTCATGAATTTACTTTTGAAAATACTGCAGGAGAACTACTCCCTCTTCACTCCGCTAATACAGTTTGAAGAGTCATTTCCAGTCGGCCTGCTGTGATAAAAGACCCGGCCCACAATTTCAAAAATTGAAATTCAGCCACATCTAATTCCTGAACACAGCGACTCGCTCTATTACACTGTAAAATCTAAATCTAAATCAACAGACGTCCAACTGAAGTCCAAATTTAGAAAAGAGTAGGCCCGCCGCTATATTCTGAGCTAATATTTGTGCATATGTGCTGGTGCTTATCAAAAATAGTTTGAAATATATGGTGGCTGGGAGGACAAAGGCGTAGAGACCGCCGCATTTCAAATGTGTCTTACTGCATGATTTATGGCTCTTTGCCTGTTTTATGCAGTCTTATGATGTATGTGTGCACTTACCAGAGCCGAGGTACGTAGCGTAGGCTAGGAGCCGAGGATGGAGGTGAATGATGCTTCGGTCATACATTTTTCAAAGGATGTGCCTGGCGGTTTGCTGTTGCCTGGAAAGAATGTCAACAGCAGCTTTGCAGCTGGAAAACGGAAAATAGCAGGAGACGGTTTCCTTCCCGGAAGTACTTTATATATAAATATATATATATATATACATATACAGTACTTTATATATATATATATATATATATATATATATATATATATAGCTGATTATTCTTCTCCACCTTACCTGACAATCATGTGAAGCACTTATCAGTTATGTTATCAGTCAAGTATGTTTTTGTGTTTAACTGTCGGCTGGACAACGCTGCAGAAATATGGAAGCCGAGAAAAGCCATTAGAGGCAGATAATTATTTCTGACCGTTAAGAGATCAGCAACTCGTTATCACGAGAGAAAAAAAAGCCGCTGTTTTGTTGAGCTAACAAGTTCATTTTTGTCAGTGTTTTCTCACGTTAATGAGTAAAAACAGATAATTTACTGTTATTTTCTGAGTTCCCATCATAGATCAGGAGTTTTATAACTGTATTAACTGATTTAAAATGGAAAATCATCCATCTTTTCTCATGTCGGTTGCCCCTTGCTTACCTTCTGGGTCATGCGGTCTTGGGAGTAAGAATAAAACCCTTATCAACATCATGAACACAACAAGTAACACTTAATAAGGACCAAGGAGTTCCTATTATTGATAAATGTATCAGATTCTGTCCAACTCAATGTTTAACACAGGCAGAAAATGCTTTTGTAAACGCTCTTTCAGCCGGTCTGAACCCGTCGCCATGGCGACGCAGGAAGTTAATGTACGCGATTTTACACGGATGAATTAAAAGCTTTCTAAAGCGTGTACAATATTCTTCTCGATTGCCTTGGCTGTGGTTACTGTCTATGTTAAGGTCATTATTAGGTACATTTATCGTATATATTGTATATTTTGTTTATGCGTGTCGCCATGGCAACCGCTGTCATGGTCGCTCGTTTTGTCACGATAATTACCACATATCAAAGGCAGGAAACAATCCCGCTCCTCCATGGCCGTTCTCAGCTTCGACTCAGAAATACTTACTGAAGAGAGGTTGAGATGCTGACGTACTTCTTGTTTTGCATATGTCATATGTCATAAATGTAGTTCTTACCCTCGCCACATAGATCGCTGCGAATAACACAGAGAGACGTTCAAGTGAAACAGGCGATGCACTCCGTCTGCAAGTGACGCCATCATTCATGTCTCTCTGGAGGCGAAGTCACTTTGAGGAAGTGTCCAAAAAAGATCGGAGCGTGTTTTCTTAATTCTCTTTATTGTTCTCGGGATATATTTTTGTACATTTGTGGATGTCATATATTCCTATTCCCTTGTTCTAATATCATATTACTGTGAGGTTCAAAGAGGTTTTCACAGCCGCTGGACATGTCCTTTAAAGGATGTCCTTTGTTTTAAACTTTTGAGTACACTGTACTTCTTTACTTTTACTTGAGTAGAAAAATTATCCAATACCTTGACTGGAGTATTTATTTATTTTTTCCTACACGTAACAGTACTTCTACTTGAGTGAAGTTGACTTTTGCTTCCTCTGCATGACACCTTGCTCGAGAGGACGTTGCCTCGGACAGCAGCATGCTGTTGTTGCACGTATTGAGTAGTTCTGCATTCTCTCAGCGCTTCGCCGACGCCACCGCAGCAGCTCTTCAACCGCTCTGCGGCGCCAGACAAAGAACCGCTGTCAATTAAAAAGGAGCGATAAACGAATTTGACCCGGGCGCTCCAGTTTGTTTCCTAATGTCTGTATTAATCACGGGGTGGCCGGTTCGCCTCCTTCAATCAACACCTGAACTCCCGACTGCCCTCCAACACATCCACCAGAGGTGCTGAACACCAGTGTGTATTTTATCTTCTGCTTCCCTCTGCATCAGATATTCCAACATTGAGGAGAATATCTGAGGCTTTCTGAGATGAGTCTGATATTCATGACTCAGAATACAAGTTCTGCCCGTCCTTAATGAAACTCGTGCGCGGCGGAAGCTCCTTTTTAATATAAGATAAGATGGAATGTTATTGATCCCGAAGGAAATTCTTGTGCCGGGGAAATTACAATTAGAAAAAATACAATAAGCGAGTAAAATGAAAATAGAATATAAATATATAAGTGGAAAGGTAAAAATGGAAAAAAAAAAAAATAGGTGTATAAGAGGTAGACGCAAACCAGTGCCTATGAATAACATTATTATTGCATATGATTATAATAATGTGAAGTAATATAATGTTGCTAATAAACCTATGAATAAAAGTAAAAATAACCTGCATGTCAGTGGAAAGGGATCTTCTAATGGAACTGAGAGGCAGCAGTGTCCTAAACATTCAATCATTATTCGTCGGCTCTATGATGAACTGGCGACCCGTCCCAGGATGTACCGCGTGTCATTCAGCTAATTCTGAAGGAAGACAGAAGGATGGACTTTTTCTTCACACGGTGAACAGCTGAGGTCGGTCTAATGGACTCTCATGTATCTTAAAGAGCTGTTATTGACTGATGGTTGCTGCTGTTGTGGCTTGAATGAGGTCCAGATTGAGTGTTCTGGTCCTACCGGTGAGCCTTTTGGACACGTATGTATAAGATTGTTGAAGTAATTTGTTGGCAGTTTAATTAAGGGGTTATAGATAAATCCATAGACCCTCACTGATCTGATATCATTATAGATATCATTAGAAACCATCTTAATTTTCCTTTGCTGAGCATTTCATGCTTTGTAGAAGTGATATCGGCGATGTTAGGTTGTGATTTTTCCTTGGGATCGGATCCGTCATAGATTATTTCAGAATAATAGAATCTTCCTTCATGGGGACTTTGGAATTCAAAGAGCCAGATCGTCGGGATAAAGACCGCCACTTATAATGTGCCTCAGCTACAAAAGAGAGGCATTAGTTTTGCGGACCCTGACATGAATATCAATCGATCGCTACACGGACTGACCTTAGTCACGCCAATTACCTCCGATTGAAATAATAAATCCAGCCTTTAGTTGATTTAATGAGTCAGCTCTTACAAGATAAGATAAAATAAGATAAACCTTTATTAGTCCCACAACGGGGAAATTGCAGGTTTAGAGCAGCAAGAGCATATTACAGAATAACATTATATTATATTATGTATATATATATTTATATTATATATATATATACAATATATTATATATATTTTAATATATATATTTAATAAGTCCTGCAGCTGCAGGACTTTTTTGGATGTTCAGGTCATTCATTCATTCATTCATCCATTGTCCGTAACCGCTTATCCTGTTCAGGGTTGCGGGGGGGGTACACCCAGGTCGAGTCGCCAGTTCATCACAGGGCCGAAACGTAAGACAGACGACCGTCACGCTCAACATTGACTACTATCGGTCATTAAGAGATGCCAAGTCTGTTGTATGTTTTGGGCTGTGGGAGGAAGCCGGCGTGCTCGGAGAGAACCCGTGCGGACACGTGGAGAACATTCAAACTTTGCGCAGAAAGACCGCCAGAGGTTGATTTAAACCCGGTACCTTCTTGCTACCCACTGCGCTTCAATGGGTCGTACCTTCTGAAACAACTGGTGAACCGGCGAGAGGTTCTTGGGCGTCAGAACTCACAGTGTAACTTCTTGGTGCTAATTGGGGGACCTGCAGCTTTAAGCAGGTAGATTTAAAGGTTTTGGCTGATCGAAACACAGCCATAACATACCTATTACAGTCGTATAATGAAGCAATAATTAATTGTTGTTCCGTCTCCTCTTCCCTCTAAACGACATGATTTCTGTTCTTCATCTCCCGCCTTTTGCTGCGAGTAGGTTTTTCTCTTGACGTTCAGATTTACATAACCGCTCAAATCTCTGTCACAATAAGTGATAGTCAATTCAAAATGGGTGGTTTGTTATTTGAGTCAGCAGTTTAAAACCTCTACGGTTTGGCAGAAAAGGTTTGCAAAACTTACAAATAATTGGTTTTGCGGTCGGAATGTCGATAAATATTAAAATTGCGTTGACTGTGAAAATAACTTGAATTTGCTGTAACTGCGTTACATTCATGATTGTATTCAACACAGAGGTTGTTTTTTTGTTTGTTTTATTTCATGTATGTTATTCTCTGGCTGATTTACAAAGCAATTGTATGATTTGTTTTCATATGTCCAGTCTCTCTTTGTCTTTGTCAGCAGGGCTGCAGTACAATTACAGGCCCGGTTTCTGTGAAACTGGTTGAAAGTGTGCAGCAAGGGCCGGAGAACAAAATTCAATTTCCGAGAGGATCTGAATAACAGGGCGGACACACAAATTATTTTTGACTTTCAATAAATAGGATTCAGCAGCAACAGAGCAGCAACTGAGCAGCTCCTTCTCCGGAGCTCAAGAGAGCAGCGAGTGAGAAGGGTAAGAATTAACTGAGCTCTGTCTGTAACAACAGGCAACAAAATGTTATTTTAGATGGTTTCACAGCGGTTATCTTCTTAAACACAAAAACATGCCACAGCCACAGAGACGGAAAAGCTACGTTCACCCATTTCGGAATTCAAACCCTGAACAACATCATTAGCTGGGGGTTAAAAACCCTCAGCGAAAACTCCCTGTATACTCAGAGACATGCACAAATATTTACTGCTGGTACACACACACACACACACCCACACACATACACACACACCCACACACACTTGGATCACGTTTTCTGAACCTGAGGCCTGAGAATAGAATATTATCTGAAGGTAACCGTCAGTTAAACTTTATTGGTGTTGTTAATGTCGAACAAAAACATTGGATAATAATTGAGAAAGTTGTTTTTTCTCCATCTGAGTCATTACACTTTTCCTTTAAAGTAATTATGAGGAATATGACACAAAAATCATATAATTATTAGATCCCTGAGAAGTCGGGGATATTTTGGAATCGCCATCGCCGCCGCCACGTCCACCGCAGATCCTTCCTGTTTAAGATTTTTCTAAAATGTCAGAACACACTTTATCCTGGGACGTTGAAGAAAAATTTGAATACAAATCGAATGGATTTGTCTCTCTCCCTAACCCTTCCAGAAAAATTCACTTTAAAACCATTTGATTTATCCCTCGGAGAAATAAACTAACAAGGGCAGAGTAAGAGCAGAGTAACGGTTTGGAAAAAAAGTGGAAAGTTTTCTACAACTGAAAATAACCGGAACGTGAAGGCAACATTAAGACCAGTCGTCAAAAATACTGCTAATTCTGCGTTAAACTTGAAATCTTAAATAATTATGATAATTGATTAATCTAATTGTCAGCATTATTCAGAATTTTTAGCGGACCTCTCTGTAGATTTGCTGCTGTGGGAAAATCTTCTGCTTTGAAGGAATCACAACCTGCTGACATGCGTTTGTGTTCACACTGTGCAAAAGATTGTTTTTTTTCTGATTGATAAGGAATTCCATAGAATTCTTTCAAAGTAAAAGACTGAAAATAAAAGTAGGACTATGCTGTCGTACCGAACACCGAGGGTATAAACGTGAAAAGTCCCAACCCCCTGGGTTGTACAAGCAATCCTCCTGATTGAATACTTCAAATTAAATGGGAAGTTATTTCCACAGTATGTTTTGTACGCATGATAGATCTCCTCGAGGGGATCTTATGCACCATATTTGGATCAAATTGAATTAATGGTTAAGTAATAATGTCACCAAAACTTTCCGAGGTAAAGTTCCCCCTAGTGTCAGCAATACATAACCAACATTTACCAAAATCAATCCAGTATTTTTTCACACTATGGTCTATCTGGGTATACAATTTGAAAATGTTCCATGAAATAATTGTTTGAGTTATGTCCCAAAATCTGTGTTTTTCATAAAAAGCTCCCCCTAGTGAGTAAAATATGAACTATAAAGTAAAGCAGGACGCATAGAATACAGATACTCTCCACATGATAGAGGATAAGGGAGATAAGACAAAATTTAAGCAGCAACAAAAACATTTTAAGAATATAAACTCACATTTAACAGAGATCAGAGAAATACGGAGTGACAAACACATTGCGACTCTGATTTCCATTTTTCATTATCACTTGCAAATGATTGCACACCTGTGCTGATATTAGGGGAAGTGTTGTTGATATGTAATTATTTTGTTTCCTGGAGATGTTTTATTGTTTTGATTCCAGATTGATGGGAAGAAAGCTCAAGGGCACAATGTGGTGTGATTTCCTCAGCCTCTCACCAGCACATGTTATGAACAACAACAACAAAAAAGAATAATGAGAAAAAATTGAAATGAAAGAAATTAAATAAAAAGCAATAGCAGTCAAAATCTGTAAACAGTTTTTATTATTAAAAAAAAAAAAAGAAGTTAGGATCTCCAAGGTTATAAGCAGCTATGTATAATTCTGTTTTTAAAATATGACAGAACACAGTAAGGAGGATTGGATGATAAAATCCTCCAGTACAGGATAAACTCATTTATATCAAAATATCAATATTAACTATTTACTCTATGGGTACTAAGTCTTCTGTAATATTCAATGGTAAAACAGTTTATTGAATGAAAATTTGATATAATGTATTTATAATGGCAGAGGTAAATGTAGATTTGAGTAAGTGCAGATTTTATGCTATCATGTCCGGCTTTATAATTAACTTTTAATAATTGTACGGTACTAAAACCAACTAGAAACCAATACTATTTGTAATTTTGATATAATATTTTTGTGCATAAGTCAGAAATTAGAGCTTTCTTGTACTACACGAGACTTTTATTCATGATATCATACATGTTTTTACAACAGATTTTTAAAATCCTTGTCACCTGTAACCTGACAAACACATGGAAACAATATTTATGATATTGGCCTCAACAAATGTCACTAGTAAAGTTATTTTTTGTTCCCTGTTACCGAGCAGTTTCGAGGTTTATGTTTAATGCTCTTAATTTGAAGGGGAAGAGAGGATGTTGAGTTGGCTAGAAAATAAAGTACGAGCGCTCCTTCTCATGTTAAACTGCGCCACCTTTGTGTTTTATTATTTTGTAGTTTCAAAGTATAAGCGTGCGTCATAAACCCTCTGCCACAGAAAAATATAAATAAAATGTTATTTGAAAGTAGTTTGCAATGAATCAATCTCTCCTTTACCACCACTGTGTCACACTCAGGCGTCTCGCAGTGGTACAGAGCAGAAGAGGAAATGGGAAAATTCGCATTGGACCAACGTGATGTCAATATTGTATTCTGGTTGTGGACTGGTTAGGTGGGATGTCCTCCCATGGAGCATCATTTTCCTGTGTTTTGGAAAAAGAAACACATTGCTTTCACCTTCACCTCTTATATATTTGTCCATTTGCCATTCTACAGGGCCATTATGTAATGTCAATAGTTTATTGGCTTTGTGAGGATTCCTAATCCATTATCAAAATGCAAAACGGGTGATTGTACCAGTTTCCTCAATCACGTAAGATAAAAAAGGGAAGAAAAGGGAAGATCACGTATGACCTTGAGGCATTACTTGCTTGGCTGCTGGTGGTAGAGAACGAGAGAAGAGTAGAGAGCTTTGATGAATGTGAACGCCTCAGAAATGGTTACAAATCTTTCATTGCCCAGTATTTAGGAATCCTTTCCCCAAAACCCCAACCACAAGACTTTAGACTCAATGGTGTCCTCCGGAGACTTGGCTTATACATCGTATCTCAGGGTGGTCAGAAGGTCCGTTGGTGTCACGCCACCTGCAGATGTAGATATAGAACTACACAAGTCTCAACATCAATTCTGGTTAAGCAGTTTCTCCACATCCTGGCAATATTCATTCTACTTCTGGGCATGACACCGCCTCCTATCCTGCTGAGAAGGTGAAGGTGTCTGCACTCAATGCTAAGACTTAGCACCTCATTGTGACCTGATTCATTTCGTCTACTCGTTTGCACGTCAAAAAGCCAGTGAGGAACATCATCCCGGCTCTGTACAACCACAAGAAGCCCACATCTCTGTCTAGAGTCCTGTCCTTTATCTAAATAACATTATCTTCATCTTCTAAATCCCAGCAATCTCACATTATTCTCAAGAACCCCCCAAACCACTTGCCCATGCTGTGATTGTGATAATGGATGGTATGCTTATTGCCAAACATAGAAAACTAAGAATCTTGCAGGTCATTCTCCTTTCTTCTTCACTTCTACCATAAAACTTTGGGTGACTCACCATTTCTTGGTTCACATTGCTACCCAGCTGATGATCTTCTTAGTTATTCTCTATGCCTGTAAGACACCGCTCTCAGGAGAGCATGAAGGGCATCCCACAACTAAATCCTATTCATTATTATATAAAAGGCTAAAATAAAATTTTGCGTCATCTTCATTCTGATCCACCCCAAAGTCTGATGGTTTCTTCCTTGAGTGACATTTTATCCTTGCTCCGAGTGTCATGAAAATGAGGCTGTCGGTTGTTCATAGTTCTCTGACAAAAACATATTAGGCCATTATGGCCCGAAAATGTCAATCCAAATTCAATCCAGCTCTTCCTGGCACTAAGGTCTATGTGAGTTTTCAAATTTGAAAACTATCCATGAGCTAGTTTTTGAGTCAACGCTAAGTAACTGCAGCGGCATGTGGATGCGGCGGCGGCAATTCCATTATACCCCTGACTTTTCATGCATGTAAACTGAATGTAAAGCAGCCTTCATGGCAGAGGTAACAAATCTGCATATGAAGGCGCTCAACCTTATAGGATTTCATTTTGCATGCAAATGCAATTATTTTCATGTTTACTGATTTCACAGCCAATGCAAATTCTTGCATAGCTTCTCCTCTCTATACGTGGGTCAAAGAGCATCTGGCTGAGAGGGGCTCTCACTGAGCTCACATAGATTAGAGTTATCTCCAACTCAACACCAGTGTACGACTCCATGACTCCAGACTGCATCTTCTTTTCTTTTGTGTTTCCCCATTGGAAATTTTGGTCAAATGACATGCTGTTGTTTGGAGGGAAAAAGCAAAAGACAGATGGGATTTGATGTAATGGTCATGAGGTGGACTTGATCAGATGATGCTGGGGCCTTGAACCTACTAGTGCACCTGGACAACTTGCAGAGCCATCAAAACGCTCACTGCGATCAATGTAATGATAATGCAAACGATCGGGGCCGGCTTCGCTAAAACGTTTGTTCATATGTTACCTTTGGTTTGTTGTACAGCAGGATGTGTATATAAAATGGAAAGACACATTTTTTTTCTAATACATTCATATTATTTCTTGCAGACAGTTAATGGAAACTGAGTAGGAGTATAAGAAAAGAAAAGCTCCACTGCCCTCCCTCCCTCCCTCCTTCAACATTTCAGTCCTGTGGTATTAATTTAATGCTTCATCTATCTAATATTGTAATCCTATAAAATTTTCTGCTATTGTAATTTTGCTCATCACCACCTCCGAGTCACAAAGCACAGACCTCATGAGTTTATATTCCCACAGAATCAAACTCCATCAGACTCTTTTTTTCATTTATCCTCCTGCAAACTTTGTGTGCCTATGTGTGTGTGAGTGTGAGAGAGAGAGAGAGAGAGAGAGAGAGAGAGAGAGAGAGAGAGAGGGAGGGAGAGAGAGAGAGGGGGAGGGAGGGAGTGAAAAGTGCAGCCAGACTAAGGATTCAATCCTCAGAGAACTGTACAGACAGAAAACGCACACCTGAACATACAACTGTTTCTCTGGCAGAGTTTCCCCTCCTGTGGGAAATGACTACAAAATCTAAGTGTGAGTTTTGCTTGTGTGTGTGCGTGTGTGTGTTTGTGTCGATGTTGGGTGGTCGAGCCTGAAGCGGTAAAACGGATATGTTGGTTGGAGAAACCAAGCCAGAGTGCAGACTGAAAACTAGTAAAGGTATAACAAGCTACAGTGGCATATTAGGTTATCAAAGACAATCCTGGTTTTCCAGCCGGAGGAAGTAAGTGGAATCTGTCTCTTATAAATGGAAAATAGGCTGCAATATACCACCTCAGATCAGCCTAGAGCCGGGGAGCCAGCATGCAGCGTCCCAACTTTTAATCTGCATTAGATAACCTGATTTTGACATTTTATTAATAGCGAAGCTGTCAGAAACGGGATGGAGAATCCTCGATTTAATTAGGGTTATATTATTATGGTGATTGTGGATCAAATGGAAGAATGACACAATAATCTCATATTTCTGACAACGATATATTAATGTATGCCAGGGAGAATGAGGCTATTTCCTGGCCCCTGTTCGCATGAGCCTCTGCTGTCCTTGAGAGAGTCATTTGCACGTCATTGATATTCTTTCAGCATCAACAACCAAAGACGAATGTTCGTCTCAAAAACAGCAATGTATACTCAGAGATCATCTATAATTAAGATGATGCATTGCAAGCTAACACAAGAGTTATGAAATGGAGTACACTTCCTGTCACTTCTTAGTGACAATCTCAACGTTTTCGCCTCGCTTTAGGGCCCGTTTTTATCTGCTACCTAAAGAGATTCACGACATACCTGCTGATCTTCAAGTTTAAAGGCTTGTGAACGAGGGGCCCTGTGATTACTCTGTCAACAAAGGAATAAAGATCGAGTCTTAATCTGCTCAAAGTTTCCCTTCTTCCATTGTAATGACCAGAGCCGGCCGCCTGATTCTGGCAGGGAAGGGCAGAGATGAAATCTGTGAAAGAGGTACATGAGGCTGTAGAGGAAGTCAGCGGCAGACCATCAGGGCTAGCAAAGGCCTTCTCCGCTGCCCCCGACATTGTCAGAAAACTAATCAAAATCGTGTCATTCATTTCATTGCTTCTCGCCGTGGCTGTTTCCAGTGAGCACATATAAGTGAGCTTTGTTTTATCCAATCAGATGTCTTAAAGGCCGTCTCTGGGGGAAACATCTGCGTGGGGCTAGCAGCTTCCACAGTGAAGGCCTCCAGAACACACCAGACAGTTTTGTTGTTTGTCACAAGTTTTAACCAATCCGATTTCAAAGTTGTCATTTAGGATTGGTTCTTTCACATGTCAGGGTAATCTCGCTTGCCATAAGCAGGATGGGCGTCATCAGGCTCGTCCAGTGTCCGAATTATGTGTCTGGAATTTCGTGTGAGACAGTGCGTTTCTTAAACCTATTTCAAAGTGAATAAGAACTTAGTAAGCCCAGTTCGGTCCATTATATGTTGTGTTTTGGCTTTGTTGAGGAACTTAAGGACTCCTTCCTAACACCTACAAATGCCTCCACGCCCAACCCCCAAAGTACCTAATGGACCTCCTCCATCCCTACACTCACTCAAAAGCTGCAGTCCTCAGACATGGATCTGCTCGTCAGGCCACATACCAAACTGCAAACTTTTGGATCTCTGGACAATGTCCAAAAACACCACCTTTTCACTAAGGACACCAAATTTGGTGGATATGATTCAACCTGAGGATATCAATTTGGTAAATATCCTATTCTACTCTAGGACATAACTTAAATGTGAAGTTTTTGGACATAAATTCACATTTAATTTGGGGATAGCTTGTGCAACACATGGGATAGGGGACCTTTCGGGGATAAACTAGCCTAGCTTTTGGGGATGACAGTATAGACCTAGTGTATGTTAGTAAAATTATGCCCTATTTGGAAAAGACTAAAATTGTTTTTGTGATGTCATGGTGACCCGTAACTCCGGCTGGGACATTTTTGAATATAATGAAGAAATTCCTCCAAAACATTCATCTTTGCATTATATTTGATCTATTTCTCTACTTTTGTCTATGCTGTACTTTTGTATTTATTTACTTGAGGTTAAACGTATACCAACACAATGATTTGTCTTCCATACATTTTTGGATTAATAAAGTCGTATCTTCTTTATTCTAATCTGATATCATGACAACTTCGCCAGAATGAGAAAGACGGACCGAGGACGCCTCCGCCTCGGCTGTTGCTATGTGGAGGCGTACTAAATGGTAAAGTAGAAAAAAGTAGTTGACAATCTGTGGCTTTGCTAGCGGCAGTGTGTAAGTTATCTCTCTATCTTTCTGAAAAGACGTGAGGACCCTTGAAGACGCTGATTAAATGACACGGTCTTTACACAGGTGTGCATTAGGCTGGTCAGCATCAAAGCACACCCGTAAATGTTGATTGCACAAAGGTCACACTTTTTCAAAACCAATATCTCTAGTGTTGTTTCAGACAATTCAGAAGAACAAACCAATCAACCACACAACTTTATTTTGTAATTACTTAAAAACCACCAAAGAACTCCTACATAAACTGGCAGAGACTCCGTTTGGTTGCTAGATTGGTTGGTCGGTAGGTTGTCAGCAGGATTACACAAAAAATACAGAAGAAAAGTTCCCTGAAACTTGCAGATGGTTTTCGGTCTTAGGCCAAAATAGATCCAATTACGTTTTCATTTAGTAGTATCTCATTTCAATCCAGTATTTCACAGTTTTTTTCAGGGATTCCAACATGGATCTTCCCCTGAACCAAAAAAAAATTAGGCATACTTGGTGACTATAAGTGGTTGCAATTTGGTACTGACACAATTATAAGTCCACATCCATCAGATTTAATTAGGTCTGATTTTGTATAAAGCTTTCTTGAATGAAGGGGGGCTGTTGAGCCACTCCACTTTGTTTAATTCTCCGTATGCGTAATAAACCATCCGTATATATATTAATAAAACATGACTAAGATTAATAAAACATCCCTAAGATTAATAAAACATCCAATAGAACTTTTCCATCAAGTTTTATTGGATTGATCTCAATAAAACGTGATGGACGGGTGGAGGATTTTGGCCAGGACTGAAATTATTTCAGAAAACTTTTCGAAAAAGGGATGGATCCAGGAATTTAAGTTTAAGTTAAATTCTAATTGTCTTGAATGGT
Organism: Lophius americanus; assembly: GCA_037951165.1. Lineage (NCBI taxonomy): Eukaryota > Metazoa > Chordata > Actinopteri > Lophiiformes > Lophiidae > Lophius > Lophius americanus. The sequence goes on along the minus strand of JBBDHG010000104.1, from coordinate 2,283,503 downwards.
GAAAAAACAAGAAAAAAAAAAGTCTTTCCGCTGTTCTGACAGACCTCAGTAATGGCAGTAATACGCTACAACTGAATAAAAACTATAATTCCCAAACGATTAAGAAAGTTGTGTTCATGATTCAGAACCACAAGGTGTGAGAAAACCAGCAAACATTTTAGGGGAAATGCCGGCATGTACACACAGTCACACACACACTCTCTCCATATGAATAGTCACTTTGTCAAATCCTATCATAGTCATAGTAGTTTTTTCCTCCCCTGCAGGAAAGTTACTTCTTCACGGTCAGTTGTTTTGTTGTTGGATATTTCATGGAATCAGCTTGTGTGCTTTCGATTTTAACAACTTGATTAAAATTCAGGTGCTGGTCTCTCTGCTCCTCCCACACAAACACACACACACAAACTCACTCCACCATGCAAGTGCTTGCTCTCTCCTTGTTGCCAAGTCAGATGGGGATAGGAAAGAAAGTCGCTGCCAGAAGTAGAGTCCTCATTAGCGCTTTGGGCGGTGGACACTCTCTTGATATCAATAATCAATCATGAAAACCCATGCTACGCTCTACTCAGTTAAGCACTGGTACAGATCAATACCATGATGAAGCGACTTGTCCCTCGGGCACAAACTACTCCTGGGTCTGGTCCTGTGAGACTTCCCTCCACCAGCCATTAATTCCGCTGCATTCACACTCCTCAGCTAGGCAATTTCTCCGATCTACCTCCACATCTCTCTTCAGTTGGCCATCGGCGTTCATCTAGGCTACGTTCAAACTGGAGGAAAATATGTTGGCCAGGTCTGACATGTGACTTTTTTTATATTAATATGAACAGAAAAAAACACACAGAATCGAATCTTTTACCAGTTCCCATTTGGGCCAGTTCCATATATGGGCCTAAATCTGACACAGGTTGGATTTTTTTTTTTGCAATGTGACCCCAGTCTTAACCGTTAGATCCAAATTCATGCGGCTTTGACTTCATATTCCGTCGACATTCCTCACAAAAGTGCGTCGACAGGGGGTCGCTTTTCACTCAAAAATATCACAATAAACGTTATAAACATCACTGTTAATATTATATTTATACATACAGTGTATATATATTATGATTCTATTAATATTTGTATATGTATTTATTTTTTTATGTAGTGTATTTATGTCTATAGGCATGTATATGTCTCTACACATATTTATTTTATACGCTTATTATTAATTGTTTATTTATTTTTTATTGGTGCACGCCATTCAGAGTGGAAGGTTAAAGAAGAACTTTATTGTACAGGGAAACTTGTTTTCACAGTGCGTACAATAATAAAACCTTTGACTTTGACTATAAACACTTTTACTATAAGCGAAAAGCGTTCAAACTAACTTTGGTGCCTCCCATTTCGCTTTTAAATTATTCTTTTGCGCAAACGGGTCAGTGTAGAGCTGTGAACTGTTCATACTGACATCTGATTGAGGAGAAACTTTTAGAATAATGCGAACAGCTACACAAAAAAAATCCGATCTAACATCGGAATTGATAATTAACACTGGCAGTGTGAGCGTGACCCAAGAAACTCTCCACCGTCTCGTACAGCATCTGCTCAGAATCAAACCACTAATGGAGGACAAAAATGGAGGTGATAGATGATAGATTGTAATCTCGCAATCCTACAGCTGACAGTCTGTTGAGCTGAGGCTCTCTGAGCCCTCGCACTCACTTTCACACTTATTCCTACTGGTTAACTCAATATGTGCTCAAAGGGTGGTAATTTATGCTCTTGCTCACTCGCCGCATGAAATACAAAGCATAGACAGAAGTAAATTAGTCCTACATGTGTTGGATCGCCCACCTGTCAAAAGGTGAATATTAATGGCAGGACCTTTGCTTACGAAATGAAAACCTGCGAATGCTAAGTCAGAGCAAACAGGTCACTCCTGCTTTTCAGTTAAAGGCTTGTTTACACTTATCTACCTCACTGAATAATTCATTTGATGTGCGTTAGTGTTGTGTTGCTCACAGTATGCCTACATTTGCATGTGTGGGTATGTGTCCCCTATTCATATTACTTTCTGAAGTCTAGTCCAGGACAAAATGTTCCACGCAGCACCGCAAACCAGAGTTTGAATACAAACTAGATGCAGGGGAGAGAGGCCTCGAGTAAGACTAATTCTCCTCATCCTTTTATGAGGAAGGACACGAGGGAGAAGGAATGCTGGATTTGGAGATTTGTCTTTTTGACTGGACCAATGACTTAAAGGTGAACTGGAGTGTTCCTGAAATGAATGTGGTCATAAAACTGACCCCCTCACCTCTTCACTCAAGCGAGCGCTTTCTACACAGCGATCACGCAAAAGTCTCTTCTTCACAAAACATTTCTTTGTTTACCTCAAAATCGGGAATAAATAGGCGGGACTTATTGCACAGCATCGTCTGTGGGATTTTATACTTCTAAACGACGGATTAACACTGCAAAGAATTTACATTCATGGCCGTTTTCTATTCCCCCACAACAGCTCAGAACAGACCTCTGAAACTACGACACACCTCAGTGGAAAGGGGAAAATAGTAACAAAAGACATATTTACATATCCACCCTCACTCAAAGCACAATAAGCTACTTTAGCATTTATAGTTTATGTGATCATCAGGCTTGGGGAGTAACAGAATACAAGTAACAGCGTTATGTAATTAGGATACAAAAATAAAAGCAACTGTATTTCGTAAGTTGCTGAAAAAAAAAACCTTGGAATCAGATTAAAGATAGATTCAGTAAAAGTGGGACTCACTAGCAGGATTACAATTTTTAGAAATAATAGGATGCATTGTAGACAAAAAACACAAAGGCCACTACATCGCCTACGTTAGCTAATGTTTTGATGCGGTCGACTCGCCAGTCCATTGTAAACAGGACCTCCTGTGAGAAAAAGTTCCGTCACTAGTAATTGCGATAACTAAAAAACAATCATTTTCAAATATTATATCCACACAGTGCGAGAAAAGAGCTGGATTACGTTTGGGAAAGCCAGGTTGAAAATTGAAAATTTCCAACACTAGGGGAAGCTTTATGTCCAAATGAATCGACTGGTAGAGATCTATCTTGTTTTACTCTAATGGTTCACATTTTTCTCACTAGGGCAAACATTCGGTAGACATATCTTATCACGTTAATTTTAAGTTCAATCAGGGGGATTGTAGCACAATGCAGGGGGATTGGGGACTTCTCAGGGATATGCCAATGCTGTCGGGGAGGACAGCACAGGCGTAGTTCATTTTAAAGCAGTTTAAGGAATATAGGCTTCTGTTCTGACTCAACACCGGTCAACTGGAAAGCTCTTGTCTTGAAAAAAAAGCTGATTTCTGGGTGATAAAGCTAGGAGACGAGTAGCTACAGATGAGGCTAGGGTAAATATCAAGGTACACACAAATTGGGTTTGAGCCCATGTTTGAGTGCGTCTGTGAGTGTGAGTGTTTGTGTGTGGAGGATTCTCCACAGGGCAGAAACTGAGTGGGTGTGCGCGTGCGTCCTATCAGAGCGCTGCACTGTTGCTATAGCAGTGACTCCGAGCTCTTCAGCTCTCAGGGGCCACAGATAGTGGTGGTGAGCTAATACGAACACGAGCAAAATTAAATGAACCCCAGGAATATGGGAAAAATGCCCAAGAGCGCAAATGTGCATCCTCACGCCTCGTATCTCTCACTTTGCCTAGCTGACATTTATCTTTGCACAAGCTGCTGCTGCTGTGTGTTTTTTTGGTGCTACTCTGCAATACGTTCATATCATCTAATAGGTGATGGCACTTGGTGGGGTGTCATTACGCCGCCAAACAGGCCGTTTGAAACGTTGCCGGAGAATCAAGGTTTTCTAGCCGAGCATCAGATCTTAAATAGAGCCTTTTTCTGCCACTTAGATTTCAAGGTGGCATCTCTGGGTGCTTTGCAGACTTGTTAGGACCAGTTTGAGCTCCCATCAGTTCCATTTTCCAGTTCTACTCCACTCTAAAATACAGTATGTGCTCCATTGTCACTTAAGACGCTGGCTAAGTGAGCAGGTGCAGCACAGCAGCAAGGACAGGACACAACCTGCTCCTGCTGCTGATCATCGCCCTGATGGGCCAACTAGGACTCCCCTGATTCACCGCGCTGCTGAAGGCGCTCCCCTCCAACTCAACAGAACAATGTAGTCGGGCATCGACCATTAGTTCAACAAGAGCTGTTCATTCATTTATTCATCGGGACACATGCAGGAGCAGGGCCACGCAGATACAGTAGAGGGAGCTTTTTAATCTTGTTTATCCAGGGCGCAGCTGCCGGAAGGCAAGGTGATGAGGGAATCTTTCTCTCTTCCCATCGCCTTCTCCCTACACATTGAGAATAATTGTTAGATCCAGAGAGAGAGAGAGAGAAAGAGAGAGAGAAAAAGAGCATTGCAAAGAAGTATCTTTAACATTTTCTAACTAGATCTAAAGCACTGGGTGTAATTAGAAACTGTCTGGAATTAGGACAATTATGTACGGTTTTGGGGTCCCCCAGGGTTCGCTCAATGGGCTGAATTAGAAAACCAGTGCAAAAAGATTGATGAGTTCAAGGTTTTCCAAATGAGCAGCCTTATACACATAATTACACCACAGAAATGAATGGATCATCATGATACAAACTCAGGCGAGGGTATGCTAATTGCTCATCAAACGGGAAGGCTGCAGTGTCAGCTACGCAACTGCAGCATTCACGCTTAAAAAAAAGAGGGAAAAAAAAGAAGAAAGAAAGAAATAGCTGGGGAAGGAGCTCTGTTGCTCAGATTAATGTGATCCATCGTCCTTTTGTCTGTGTTCATTATTCTATATCCACACTGTAACACCAGTTATCAGCACCAGTCAGATGCACAAGGGCGTGATGCAGTCCTTCCTGTCCTGTACCGCGTACCGTTAAAGGCCACTTCAGTACAGTGGAGGATTCATCAACATCAGCCCACTTTGGCAGATGTTGCAGAGGGAAAATTATACATCAGTATGACCGTCTTTCATTCCCTCTCCCTCGTGTCCTTCCTCACAAAGGATGAGGAGAATTAGTCTTATTTTGAGGCCTCTCTCTCTCCTGCTGGCTTACTTTGTATTCAGACTCTGGTTTGCAGTGCAGCGTGGGACATTTTGTCACGGGCTAGACTTCAGTAAGTAATATTTAGTGGAGTGATCTCTGGGATAATGGCATGACTAATTTGAATAAATCCCCCCTCTATGATATGGGGGTCATAATTATCATCGGAGGTTATGTGACTTCAGAAACAGCTGCCAGTGCGCCGGTTACGTTGATGGAAGGAGACCAAATGAAAGCTGTGAGGACATTAGACCTCTGATCACACAGTCCTGATTTACTTTTCCAATATCTGCTGTTTTCCTTCTCTTTTTAAGTGCAGTGAAAGATTTCCAGCATCATCTTGGCCTTGTGTAATGTACATGACAAACTTTTTAGTATTTTAATATATGACAAGAATTCTAAACTGTCGTGTCCGACAGCTAGGGGAAAATACCCGAAAAGTCGCCGATCCCCTTCGTTTTTACAAGAAATTCCCTGATGCAACATCTCCCATTAAACTATTTCAACCATATTTTTAGTAAAATTAAAAAAATTCCCTGAAGTCAGTGAAATATGAACTATTAGATTAAATTAGGTTAAAAAAAAGAAAAAAGTTTGATCTCCTTGGGTCGATTCTTATTCACCAAATCTGGACTAAATTGTATCAATTGTTGAGAATTTATGGCCCAAAAAAGAATGTGAGCTTTTGAGTGAAATATGATAGGTATAAGATAGATCTCCTTGAGTTGATTAATATGGATTGAATTTGGACTAAATTGGACTGACGTTAGGAAGTTATGTCGTAAAAACTGTTTTTTTTTTAAAAACAAAAGCTTCCTTAAGTCAGTAAAATAAGAACTATTAATGTAAAACATAATGTGTACAAGATTGAGCCCCTCAAGTCCATTCATATGCACCGAAATTTGGACTGAATCGGACCAACGGTTTGAGAAATGATTGCCGAAATCACTCCACTTCTTCCTCGCTCTAAGGTCTACCGGGGTATATAATTTAGAAAAAGATCGATGGAATAGTTTTTGATGTATTGCATCAACACGAAGGATCTGCGGCGGCCGCAGTGGTGACGACTCCATAATATCCATGACTTTTCGAGGATGTAATTACTCGTCAGTAAGATACATGTCCCTTAAATCACCAGTCTGGACACTATCACCCACTGAGACTCATTTCCAGTGTCCATCAGACCTTAATTACGAGATCTTCACACTAAGCCTAAGATGTCACAGTTACAGGTTTCGTGTCAGCAATGGTATATTTATCAAACACCCAGGAATAGATGGGAAATACTTTTTCCCCGGACTTTATCTGATATTTGTCCTGCAAGCCTTTCGGCAAACCCATCCTGTCCTCACATTAGACCAAATGGCTCACTGGGCTAGTATGTCTCCTCCCACATCCCCACATGAATAAGTGAGTGTCCAGGAAGCCTTGTCTTGATCTCTTTGGATGTCCTCTGGGATGGGACCGTTCTTGCCTCCTGGTACATAGTCCTTTAAGTGATGCTAGCAAAAAGCAGGATCCACACTGCAGTGGGTTCATTCGAGAAAGTTCGAGCTGATTCAACTACATATTTAATTAGTTTTTCCATGGTTCAAGAGATATGCGAAGACACTGAAATGCATAGAATTAAAAAAGAAAGGGGGTTTAAATGTGTGGGTTGAAGCAGAAGGAAGATTATTTTCAATGGTGTATTTTTTTTTTTATTAATGTCACAGCAAAATAGCTTTAAATGTGAATATATATTAAATTTTAAAAAAAGACTCAGAATCATCAGAGGGAATGCTTCAAAATTTTTTGATGCCGCCAGCACCATAAAGGCAGCAGTTTCAAAGGAATGCATGAAAGGCACCAGTGGAGAGATGAATCGGTACGTGAAGACATTAGGCGCCTCAAAACATTCCAATTCTTACAATTTAAGGTCACTGGATGAACCGATGATGTTATGGATCACTTGATATGAATATTTAGAAACTACTTTGAATGAGAGGCAGTAATGTTCCATATAAATACACCAAAAAATAAGCCTAATATTGTGTAGCTCGCCTTTTTGTGATCAAAACATCTCTGTAAATCACTGATTTAAACCTTTTTATCAGAACCAGCATGAACTTTTCCAACAACATTTGCTAGAGTAGCTCTAATATGGCAGCATTGACTCTTAGGCGCTCGTAACCTCGTCACCGGTTCACTTGTTGTCCTCCTTAGATCATTAAACCTATCACCCATCAACATCTGCCCTTTGGCTTGTTATTAATAATGAATAAGTTGATAGTCTGAGACGTATATCATTCTGTAATAACAAATACTCTTTTCTGAGTTTGCTTGTACTGCTGATTGGATTATTTTTCAATGAAATTTAAAATTTATTTATCCATGAGATGATTCAATTTTGTTGCTGTGTTTCAAAGAATTTAAAAAAAATTTAATAAATAAATTAGCCGTTTGGATCTAGAGCTGTGGGCTAAGTGGGCTGAACAGAGAAGCTGAAGTGGAAGTTGGAGGAGACGACCGGCTCCAGAGAAACTTTCGGTGGTATTGGTAGATTTAGAAGCTGAGAATAACTCATACATCAATGGAGGAATCTGCATCCAAGTTTCCTAAATAAAACCATCTAATGCTGATCCAAAAATGGGTACCATTTAATAATAAGACTCCCTTATCAAGGATTTATGAATGGCCGTACGTAGTTTACTTATTAAGTCATAAACACGTTATTAAAACGTTATTATTCATCAGATATAAAGGAGAGCAGGGACCTGATACTTGCCAAATAGTGAGCACACTATCTGTACTGCTATCTTGATATTGCCAAATAGTGACCCTCATGGATAAATTGAGAGCTATGCTAGAAGCCGTTTAGAAAAGGTAACTAATGACTCATCAAGTTTTTACAACCCAATTTATGACCTAATTATAAACATTCATAAATCCTCTATAAAAGGCAGTCGTGTTCTAAAGTGGTACCTAATAATGTTTCCCTGCGGTATTGTTATGCCTTTGCCTTTGGAGGTTTGCGCTCTCTATGTGATTTTTCTAGTGTATGAAATGCTTTTCTTTGATTGAGGAACGTTACAGGGGGCAGGTCTGCGTATGACGGAGCATCCATCAGTGAAATCACAGTGCAGCACAAGGTCACAAAGCTGCACAGAATGGGGAGAGAAGAGAAAGCACAGCGAGACTCCTCTAAGGTAAAACATGGACACCCTGTCCCAGAGGTCCTCTCTGACTTTGACTCTCCTGGACACCAGATGGTTGACTTTGGACTGTACTAGATCTTCCTCTCTTTTGTTAGAATGTGTTCTATGAGCTTCTCTGACCAAAAACGAGCCAAAAGTTGTTTTTAAAGCGAAGGCTTACCCGAGACATATACGAAGGAAAATTCAACCAGGTTAAATCCACACATAAGCTGGTGAAAGCACGCTGGGCTCATTTGGACGTGTTTTCTTCTCTGCTCGTCAGACAGGCAGACCTTTGGAGACGAACGACGCCAAAATCCATTCCACTCAGGATTTCAGAGGAGAGGCTTGTGACTAATAGTTTGGACACATGTACTCCAGCTTGTGACAACTTAGCTCCAGTGTTAATGATGTGTTGCTTTAAGGGAACAAATGAATAAACATAAGTTTTGTTTAGTTCTGGCTTTTGGCAGAGAACGTTCCTTGGACCGGGGAGGACACGATCTGTCAGAAGGACGACTCGGGCTCCAGCCCCCTTTAACAAATAAGGCTGAGGTAAATCTCTGCGCTGTAAAGAGGGTGCAGTCATGTGGTTTCCCCTGAGAGTGCTGGAAAAGGGCAAACGTATACAAACAAAGAGATACATAAACAAGAGAGGTCGAAATAAACTGACAGAGAGTGAACTGTTTGCCATTTCCTTACTTGGATGCTCAGACGGTTGTGCACTGGTTTGAATAACCTGCTGTCTCAAGGAAGGTGCTCAACTCTACGCCCGGATGCCGGTGTCTGCGTCCGAGCTTATCAGACTCTCCCAGGCGGTGGTTTGAGCGCGTGGAAAGAGCAAGAGGGGGCACTGAGAGGAAAAAGGTACCGGACGAGATTGAAGGTGTGTTCAGACTCAGAAAATTTGCAACGTTTATTAACACGTTTATTTCTCTACCCATTATTTTTTTCTCTATTATTGTTTTATTTCAATTCCATGCAGATTTGTAGTGTAACGAGTAGAATCTGTGCAAGTGATCTTTTTTTTTTTTTAAATCTGTCACCCCATTTAAAGCAAAACAGGAAGTTTTGACAATATTCATTAAAGACATCAAAAACTTTCAAATCAAAAGTGTTTTTTTTATACTTAAGAACATGTGAAGGGCAAGATAACATGCGTTCACTGAGGTGTTAGAATGAAATCTTTCTCACATTAGGTGTTTGAACGGCATAAAGTAGGATATAATACTTCTATATCGAGGACAGGAACAATTATTCTCCAGAATATTCATCACCAAAGCTTCAATTTCAAACCTAAATGTTTAAAATTTGTCATTACGCACTGCATGAGCGTAATTTGTTCACGGAATGTAAAACATGCTTGGCCGTGCTTATGGCGGGCCGTGTCATCATGAGCTGCGTGGGTTCAAATGTTGCGTTACCTAATGCCGTGCTACAGGATGCATCCATGCAAACGCCAGAGCTAATTGACTGTAATGTCATTTTATTTGCTTCAGCAGGTTATTGACAGCAACATCCCAGAAGCCTGTTCATCCTTCTGTCAACTCGTCATCATGGAAGAAGCCATTATCATCTCATTACGGCTCACGCTTTCATATAATCCTGACATTTCCTCGCTCCTCTCTCTCTCGCTCTCTCTCTCTCTCTCTTTCTGATCTCAGGGAACGGCGACACATTTCTGTATTGTTGTGTTAATAAAACCAATATTTGCGCGTGTGTGTGTGAGTGAAAGTGTGTGAATGTAGGGTGGTAGCAGAGAAAGAGAGTGAGAGGTACTAAAGGCAGTTTTAATTTCCTGGAGTTACTCAACAGACTGTTCTTATCCATCTGCCATTTCCCCCTAACAGCCTTGAATCGCCACATTTTTGCACTTCAGCAAAAAAAAAAAAAGGGAAAAAAAGAAAAACGCATACTTAAAAGACAATGGATGGCTGAATCCACACAGACGATTTGAAAATAATCTTGAGCGCTGGCGGTGGAGGGTGCATAGCCTTGACTGATGGGTAGTTATTACTGAAAAAACTGTTGTGCAGTCGGCGAGGGAAAGGTCGCCATCAGACATGAGGAATGGGAGGAGTGTTGGGGCAATGGAGTGAACTCCGAGTGGTGCTTCTGGGATTAATCTTGGCTTCCCAGAGTTCCTAAGGGGAATGAGAACATGCTTCACGCGGACAGCGGCGGAGAAAAAGCTCATGGAGAAACAATACCACCAATGAATGTGTGTTTACGTATCACTGAAGAGATAAAGGAGAAAAAAATGTGTGAATCTGACCGACTTTGCTGTTTGTCCAAGTGATGCAGCGGTCAGTTGCTCTCTGAAAGGTGTGCAGAGTCTAAAGATGACCTTCTCTCTGAACTGTGTTTCTTTTCAACTGCCGTTTCCAGCGGTCTTCGTTTTTGCCCCTTATTAATCTTCCTTGGAAAAAATAATAATACTGTGTTTCAGCAGAGCTTCGGGTTGCAGAGGGATATCAGTGCAATCGATGCGAGGAGCTTCTGTACAGGAAGCAGCAGCAGGCCCTGCTGATGTGGGCGAAGGTGAGAAACTCGGTATGAATTCAGTAATTTATCTTTCGCAATGCAGCAGAGCACAAAGGCAAGGTTCCATATTTCCTCTTCAGCGGGCATCAACAGCTCGCAGGCGGTTTCCCACAGCAGTGCTTCATTCATGATTGCTGCTGTTAGAGGGCCGTTAGGTGTGAGTCCGGTGAAAGTGAAGCAGGCTCATGTCGATGAGCACTTGGAGAGAGTGTAAGAATGCTCTCTTCTTCAAACTCTGTCATTTGCATAGCATTTTAGTCAGCGTTTGAAGGGTTTGTGAAAACGAGGCGTTATTAGTCCCTTCCAGTGTACGTGAATTTAAATGGAATGTGACAATCCATTGATCTCCACTGGAAGTTGATCAAAATTCTCCAGAAGTGTCGTCCCTAAGGAAACTCCAGCAGATCGGGGTAAAAACTGAACTAGTGTAAAATTTGACAAAAACAGTTTTTTTCATTTGCCCCAAATTTGAACTGAACTGGACAGGAGGTCAGGAAGTAAGGTCCAAAAAACTATTTTTCATTAAAAAAACAAAAACCTAGTGCCTAAAATATGATATATGGAAGACAAGAGTCCCTGAGGAGATTCATATGCAATAAATTAAACCAACTGTTGAGAAAATATCGCCCAAAAATATTTGCAGATATAACTCTCCTTGGTATCAGACACATACCACAGAATTTTCCCAAAATCAATCCAGTCCTGTATATTTGTTATCAGCATCACTGCGGATGCCTCATTGAACCAACCGTCCATCTCCTGGTCCATTTTCCCATCACTCGAGAACAGGACACCAAGATACATAAACTCCTTTGCTTGAGGCAGAAACTCACCCCCAACCCAAATGGGACAGTCGGACATTTTCCAGCAGTGAACGAAGGCCTGAGATTTGGAGTTGCTGAATCTCCACTGTCCCCGTCTGCCACAGCATTATATAGGCGTGTCAACCGTGACAACCCAACAATGTCCAAAGCCTTCAGAAACTCAGGGCGGATCTTATCCATCCCCTGGGGCATTCAGGGATATAAGTGCAATGGAATCATAGATGAATGCATCCTCGGCGCATTTTATATTTGTCTATGCCAAAAAAGAAGCCTATTACAATACTGATATTAAGAAGTAGCTTAAAATTACACACACCCAGAAACTTAAATATACTTTACTTCAGTCCGTTTTCTGGCTTAAATGGGCCGTCATGCTACCGTTTTCATGGCCTGACCATGTAGAGGTTGAAGAAAGTGGATTATAGCTGATATCTTTGTTGCTTTTTTTTTGTCTCTGTCTCTGTCTCTCTCTGTGTGTCTCTGTCTCTCTCTCTCTCTCTCTCTCTGTCTCTTTTTTCAAACCCAACTGGTCATGGCAGTAGGCCGTCCACCCTGAGTCTTGGATCTGCTCGACGTTTCTACCCGTTAAAAGGCACTTTTTTCTCGCCACTGTCGCCAAGTGCTTGCTCACAGAGGAATTTGTCGGGTCTATGTAGTTAATTAAATAAAGAGTTTGTTCTAGACCTGCTCTTTCTGGAAAGCACCTTGAGACAACTGTTGTTGTGAATTGGCGCTATATAAATAAGGATTGATTGATTGTCGTTCCCCCAGATTTTAACTCGTAAACTCCGTACTTATTCTTACTTTACCCCTACTACTGGGCAAACGATTGGTCTTCGTGGTGGAAGGTGCCCTCGCTTTTATACAGCTAATAAAATGCTTGAGGAGAGGAAACTGTGTCAAGTGTGCCGGTACATTTTGCTGGCACGGACTTGCCAAACCATTAGGAGGAATATATCTTGCCAGCATCGACTCACTTAGCAGGAACCTTGAGCAACTTAATCTCATAATGGAAGAAATCAGAGACTTTTCCTCTCCTGTTTTAGGCGAGCGTTTTCGGATGGATATCACAATCAGAGGTCCGGATTCTAACACTTCCCAGATGACTGCGAGACAGAACTCGTTTATATACACACCTGCTGGTTGAATAAGGTATAACTCATTGTAAATCAGATGAGTTTGTTTCATTCTTACTGGTCAGTTTTGACACGAAAAATGCAGAATCTTAGCCATAAACTCCCCAAACACAGACCCATTTTCTAATAGAGCGCCGGAGAAGAGAACTCTTTGGATCGCTGCTGACTTCAATCATCAGTGTCCATCATTCTTTCACGCTGCACTGAGCCGTTCATATCTCGCCACCTGATAACTTCAAACAGACCGAAATTACAGTTGCGTAAACCCATTGTGAGCACATTAAAGCATGTGGAACAATGACGCCGGGGAAGATTTCTGGGCATGAACTTTTGCTGAGCGCTGTGTTTTAAAATGCTACCAACAGTCTGAGGAGTACAGAGAGTTAGTGACGTCATACATCAGCCTCCTGAACGATGGCTGGATACAACCCAGCAGCTGGATCGATCATTACAATGACAATTCAAAACAGTTTAAAGTATTTCAGACACAGTACAGATTGTTTGGGGTGTCTATCATTTAGAGAGATCCCGATATTTATTTTTAAATTCAGGTTTTGTGATTAGAAACCACACAGAAAGGGTCTGTGATATTCCCATTTCCTTAAAAGGTGAAACTAGAAGGGAAAAGAAGCCCTCAGGGAGAGTAAACGTATTCTGTGCCACAAAAGCACCCAAGGTCATTATTGTGATCAGAATCAATTAGATTCCTTTACTCAGGATACTTTTATGCAGATTCCTCCACTGATTTATGAGTTATTCCAGCCTCTAAATCCAACAAAAACTCCAACAAACTCTCTCAGTACCTCTAAAAATACTCTCACCTCTCATTCTCTTGGACGTTGCACTTTTGTGTTTCCTTTCAGAGACTCCAGCCACCCCCCGACCCCCTATTTGCAATTCTTCATATTACAAAACATTTCAAAAGTATATCAATCCCAGCTGTCCTTGTTTTGCACTGGCGCAAAGATGTTTGCAATTTTTTAACACAATGTGTCCAGATTAAAATTATCTGTTGAAACGAAACCAAAACCGAGTTTCAAGAGAAACTGACAGAACCGCGAACTAGCTTATTTTTTTATTTTTTTATTTCATTTTATTTTATATGATGCAATACAATGTATCAGAAGTTAATCATCTCTAGGATATGCCCAAACCTACCTCTGAGGAAAACTTCATTCAAATCCGTCCATTGGTTTTACTGTAATCCGTCTGACAAACACAGAGAGGTACTAGCATTAGCAGAACGGGACAAATAAACAGCAGTTGGGAATCTGTACGAATGTGAGGGTTGACGCCTTGGTGCGGGAAAACGTCTGAGAAGTTTAGGTACATTTGAACATTCTGTCGACACTGTTCTGATTTTAAGTCAGTTGAAAATCAACAACGTTTCCCTTTAACGTTAGAAGAGGAAGAAGCATCAGAAGAGGGAACAGGTATACTGAGAGCCACGGAAGAAGTTTAGTGATGAAGCAAAGGACTGAAAGACTTTATTCTGAGAGGATATTCTCAGCCAGAGACTCTGATTCCATCTGGAAGAGGCTTTGACAAATGAATGACAAAGGCTTTTTACTGAATGAATTTTGAGCCTCTTCTTCAGACGACTTGTGCACCGTTATTCTTCATCGTGTTCTTTATAAGATACAAAGAATGGGGGATTATTGTTCCACCGCTGTGATGGAATAACAATCGGCCAGCGGCAGAGGTATAAATCGACGTGTGACCTGGCAAGCATGAATGTATGAAAAAAAACTTTAAAATGTAGCTAGGATGGCTGCACAGTTAATCAATTTGATTTTAAATTTCAATCACTATTTTTGCTGACCACTTAAATGGACAGGGTTGAGCGATATTGATTTTTTTTTTTTTTAAATGTGCGCTCCACCCATGAAACCCCACCCGCTGTCACAGTTGATGTCTGCACCGCACTGCCTTCGCAAAAACTTCCTGGGTTCGGCCCAGACGAGGAACCTTACAGTTAAAAGTTCATATTAGGAAGAGAAATAGAAGAGAGTGATTTAGTAGACATTGACAAAAACAAATTTAAATTGAGATTACGAAATTTATGCCATAATATAACAAGAAAGAAGTTGCAATTGTACGGGAAAAAAGATTTAATTTTACGAGAATAAAGTCATAATTTATAAAACAAATCTTGTGATCTTTGGAGGATGAAACGAGGAATGTGGAGCATCTTCTCAAACTATATTTCTATAATAACATAAGTTTTACAAATATTATAAATATGCATATTTAAACTTTTGAAAGATAATCACAACACCATCATGAGAATTAGAACTTTGCAAATCGCTGTGTAAACAACTGGGTTTGTTCCGAAGAACGAACGGACAGATTTGGAGGAATTTGTTTTTTTTGGTGCAGGAAATGCTGCAATGACGGATTTCATCGTCACATAATGTAGATAGATGATTTCCGGCTCTCGATAGTCTTAAAATTACAACTTTTTTATCGGAAAATTCCAAATTTTTTCCTGGTAAAATTCCAAGTTTTTTCCTGGTAAAATTCCGATTTTTTTCCTGGTAAAATTACTACTCTATTCTCGTAATATTATATATTATAATATGTTATTATTATTAGACAGATACCTATTTTTTTACATTTTCATGGTGACCTTAATTCTGTTTCATAATTTCGAGTTTCGTTTTCATGGTTCTGTTGATCCGTTTTAATTTGTGATTGAATTATTGTTAGCCTGTTTTATTTTTGAAAGTTTCGTTCTATGTTCATTTCCTCGTACTTTCTTCTCCGTCTGTAACCTCTATACGTAAGTTTTGTTCACGCCTGGATTATTATTCGGTTTTTTTGTAATTGTCGATTATAAGTTGCAAGTTTTGCCTTTGCGTGTTAAATTACCACCATATTTAAATATATAGTTTGTCTTTTGTTAATCAGGGCTTATTTTTCATTAAACACTTTTGTGCACATTGTAATTGTGAGTCTTTGCATTTGGGTCTTAAATTTTTTTAAATAAACGTTTAAAGTAACATTTGTCGACGCCACAAAGCAACAATACCAACTTGTTCAACCATGTTAGAAAAGAAAAACGCTGCTGACCGGAATCTTTCTATCATCATGTTAGACATCAATATCCTGTCCATCGCATCACCACATCCCTCTAACTCACAAGGATAAACTGACATCGCCAACATCATCACATTTGAGCAGAGTTATGCGAGTAGTGAAGGCTTCCAGAAAAAAGGTCTCGCTGGGGAAAAAAGGATTGTGATCCCTTTGTACCGATGATTAAATGGAATTACCTGTACGGAATGCAAAACAGGGATTGTGACAATAGAGGAATCTCCCGGCTGTCAGTTACTACGGTGCAATCACTGACCCACACTCAAAAAGAACGATGGGGCCCATAAATGATCCTGTTGGTTTATTAAATAAATCATTTTGGTGATTAAAATTCCGATCACAATATTGATCACATTAATCAGGATCATTATTTTTGGCAATAATCATACCTCTCTAAAAAAGATAATAGCTAGTAGCAGCTAACTCAAAGGACAGGATCATCTGCCAAGTTATAGACGCTGTTTAATCGCCATGATATACCCGTTTTATTGATTAGAGAGAGGTGCCCAACACTTTTGTTATATGTAAATATAATATATATGTATTAGACAAAAAGTCTGTTCGGAAGAGCTTTGCTGTCATGTCAGACAAAAAAAAATCAGAATCACGTCGTAATGTCAAAGTTTTCATGTTTTTACTTAATAAATTTTACATTATAACGAAAGAGAGAGTTTTCACCTTATAACGAGAAAATAATCATATAAAAACCAGAAAATGATCACGTTATAACGTGATACTGATAATTGTATTTATTTTTATTCATGACAGCAAAGCACGTCTGTGTTGTACCAGTGTTCCAGTCTTGTACCGGTCTGTATTGTACCAGTGTTCTTCAGATTTAATGTGATTATTCTTCTTTGCAGCAGTATTCCACGGGGTCCAGTCTGAAGCTCTGTGCTGACCAGATGCCTCAGGTGTTCCCGGGCATATCTGATGACGCCCTGAGCTCAGATTGCCCTGTTCCAGCCGACCTCCAGCCTCATTACGTTGCAATATAACAAGGATTAAAGGGGATTGAGGCCAATGAAGTGCCTTATACCCACCTCAAATTCATCACAAACCCACTCCTGGACTCTCTGCAAAACTGCAGGCGAACGCCCACAGACCCAACAGGTCTGTAGCAGAGGCAGTAAACACAGCTCTCCACATCCTCCTGCAGCTGGACTCCCCGATGAACGATGGCAAGATCCCGTTTGTGACCATAAACGGGATCTTGTGAGTGATGCCTTCAAAACTATTATCCTGACGTTGCAGGGTATACAAGCTCTCCTAGCTGACTGTGTCAAAACTCCACTTGAAGGTGTATCGCTGACTTCCTGTCTGACAAGAGGAAGCTGGGTATGATGGTGCCTCAGCCCATCACTGGACGCCTTTTGTGATGCATCATCTCTCATCGATTCTTCTCCCGGCACACCAACACCACAGATGCAACTTGCTTGTGCAACTCTCATCTTGTGAATGCAACCTTCCTCACTGGGATGTATGAGAGAGAGAGAGAGGGGAAGAGAGAGGGAGAGAGAGAGAGACAGTTTCACTGCCGTAGGCCCACCCTGTGTGTCTAATCCTTTTTGTTGAAGACTTCAAAGGATAAACAGACCATGTCGTCTCCTCTATGTGACCGGCACAGGCGTTACCTCATCTCCTCGTCTGAAGACTGTGGAAACCTGAGCGGAGTGCCACCCTGTCCATTCCACGAATCGGAAAAGAGCTCAATAATTTGGCCAGGTGAGTGCTGGTTTTGGTGTGCAGCTCGTTAATATTTCAAATGTGTCATTTTGATACTTGTAAGCTAACTCGAGGGACTAGTTGTGATGAGTAGTGTGCCTTTCTCTGGCAGGTCTTAGACACCCGGGGACCGTTCAGGATTGGATTTTGTGTTGACACTAATTTCTCATTGTGTCGACTCACTTGTCCTCAGAGTGCTGTAGGTAGATTTAAGGGTTTTATTTTCATATTTGTTTCTCTTCTTCATACTCTCGTTGATAGTTTTTTTTTTTTTTACTTTTTTAAAAAGCAATTCTAGACTCATCTGTTCAAATTAGCCTTTTTTGCAACTTAAAATCTCTTTTCTTTGACCCTGAATTTCCGGTTTCTGGTCAGATTTGTGTGTCAGACACTTTTATTTCGCTGTTAAGGAAGATTTAGTGGCATCTCACGATGAACTTCAAGATCGCAACTTATTTTATACATTCGGCACAACCGCCGATATTCAAGCTAGGCTACGGTGTCCCTCAGGTGTCAAAAAGGTGACGTCCAGAATCCTAACCAGCGATGAGGTCCCTTTTGATTAATATATTTAGAATTGTGGCAGCAGTAACATTTCATAATGTGTGTATATAAATCCTAATTGTCATATGGTACATGTTTTGTTTTTTAGAATATTGTTTTTAGAATATTGCTGTTTTCTTCTCTGATGGTTGCTGCGTCATCGATCGCTCAGGCAAACATTTCTAAAAGACCAAATGCTGGAGACAGGATCACAGCACACTTAAGTAGGACTTGATCATGCATGGACCATAACACTGATTTGTGTTGAAGCCGCACGTATCGCATTTCAATCTTTCCATTTGGGTGACTGTGTTGTTTTCGCAGGCAAAATAAGAAATATTATGTTCATTTTGATTTGTCTGCTTGCAGACAAACACAGATTTCTCACTTGGCAACATTAGCAACATTGAAACCATCGCATATGTCCGTGCACACCCATTTATTTCAAGCCTGACACATCGGTGACGAATCAAAGATGGGGGGGGGGAAAGAAAATTAGAGCCCGTACCAAATGTGCAACAGCTTGCCATAAATCCAAACAGCATAAATTGGTCCAATTATTCTCCTCTGTCATGAAGACAGAACCCATTCAGTCTATGCAGAGCTGATGTTTTTTGTACTGCTCTTCTAAAGTGCCATCACAGATCAGCCAGACTGCCAGGAGAGCTCAGTTAGCCAGCTCCGCCCTATCAGGAATACCAAGTACATGTTCAGACAACTCTGGAGGATGTGAACACAGATGCCTCTGTGTTCAGCTTCAGCTTGCAGGCTGCAGGCAGAACGCCACCATATTACAGAAACAAAGCCTAATCATCTGATTGTGATGCTCATCAGACAAAACATAAACTCCTCTTGTTTCTGCAGAGCCGAGGGTTGCTTCGGCAGCACTGCGCCTTCACACATTCATGTAAACACAGACTGCGAGCATACAGGATGGACACGCACACAATCCCTATTGAGCTCTTACGGCAGGAGGGACGCCGTCATTCGTGAGGAAGCATGGGCGATATTGATCTCTGCCTCTTATTTTTTCTTCCTGGAATGGCCCATAGTTACACCACCTTCTACATCTCACCTTCTCATTGTCCTCAGGTCAGAGAAGCATAAATGCTGTTGAGTCATAACGCATTAAATCCAGGCTAGAGAAGAAAACTATAGAACAGTATCTGGCAGTGGGGTTGGGTTCCATCGGCGGCAGGAGAGACAGTGTGAAAGCGACTGAAGGACAGGTGAGATAGTGAGTGATTAGGTGGGTGGGACACCGGACCAGCTGGAGAGACTGATAGACAGAAAATGGGCGGAAATAGAAGCCAAGCTGGTGAGCTAAGAAATGTGAAGAGTGAATAGAAAAACTGTTACCTGTGACTCATCTGCTGGATTTCACTGGGAAGAAACCACATGGGTCGCAGCATTACGTGCTTGTTTCCGATTATGCAGTAAATGTGTGAATGTATGGAAGACAAGAACGGCCATGTAGTCAGATAATTAATGGAGTCGCCATTGCCGCCGCCGTGTCCGCAGATCTTTCGTGTTAACGAAATAACTGAAGAAACCATGACATGGATCATTTTCACATTTTGGACTCATGTAGACATTAGTGAGAGGAAGGACTGGATTGATTTTTGGAGTTCAGTTGTACATTTCTGACACTAGGGGGAGCTTAATCACTGAAAGATTTTGACCCTTATATCCTCAAGCATTGATCCGGTTTATCTTGTATGTATCATATTTTACTCTAGTAGTTCATATTTTACTCACTCTGGCAGGCTTCTTTTTACACAAAACACAGTTTTTCCAGATATACGTCAAAAACCGTTTCATGGCTCTTCTTCAAACTTTATATCCCCGTAGACTTCAGTCCAAGAATGATCTGGTTTGATTTTGGAAATGGTCAGTTGAATATTTAATGACGGGGCGATATTTGCCTCATCTCGAAATATTTAGATTTAGTCTAATCGGTCGCAAAAGCGAACTTGTTATATCGACAAAAAGGTGGTTTGTTTTTTCCGGATAACATGTTAATAGTCTCGTTATGATGATATAAAAAAGAGAATCATCTGCCTATGTGGTCGTTCACCACTTCCTCAGCCCATTGTAGTAAAAAAAGAAACTTGAAAATTGCAGGGCACGAATGTCAGACTTTTGACATTAGTATGTTTATCCACAGTCGACAAACAGAATAAGGTCCATGCAGTTATACATAGTGGAAGGCATTACACTGGTAATATAATGGCTGGCTCAGTATCATTTATCGATTTTGCCAATCCATGCTCGCTGCAGAGGTGAGCTGAGGCTGGCAGGCAGTCGGTTCTGCCTCAGCGTGTTTTAGCTGGTGAGCCAACACTTTAAATTCTGAAGAACTGAAATGACCGGAAGGAGAAGAAGTTCTGTTTTGTTGGCCCCAGTTTGTAGGCGACCCAAGAAAGATAGACCCAATAACACCAACTCACTGTCAAATGAAAACTGGCTACAAGTTGTACTTAATATTTAACAAGGGTCCGGCTTCTGTCAAAAAAAGCTCTGGGTCTAGAGGTAGTTTTCATTACCTAGAGTATTATGTTTGTAAGAAACACCAACATGCTTGAGGGTTTTTTGAGGACAAACTGAGGGACGAGAAAATATGTCCTGGCAGAAGGATCTGTCCTCTGTTGTCCTGGGGTTTGTTCCGCTGCCAGAGAGATTTTGGGACGTTCTTTCCTCCCCCAAAAAGAATATATATTTGAATTATTGTAAAGCTCCTGGGGGGAAATGTGAGAGTTGTGACACTGAGCTGTATAAATGTATTCGGTAGAAGCAGGATGGTGGATGAGGTCTCCATGTGCGCCCTCCTGTACTCAGCTGCTGAGTGCGACTCTCGGGTTGCTATTTGTCCGTTCTGTGTTCCAGAGAGAGGAGCGAGGCACTGAGAGAGACTCCCTGCAGCAGATGGCAGGGTTATGCTCTGCAGAAGTGAGAAATAGATCATTAGCCTTTTGCACAAATTACACCCTGCATCCTCTTTAGCACTCAATCTTATGTACACCACAGCAGATTGGGCCTGGCGCTCGACATGGCCGCCACTCTGTAATCAGACTGCTGCTCTGTTGACAGAAAATGCTGATTGTTGATCTGTTTAATCCCATCCTCACTCTGTGAACACCATTGCAACGAGATAGACACAGTGAACATGAGTTACAATATTTATGAGTCCATTAATATCAAACGTCTTCCTCGTTGGAATTGAAAAATGCCTTTCAGCCAGAATTAAGCGCCGACTCCAGGAATGACTCAGCATCTAGATATTCAGCCTTAACATAAACATTTTGCGATAGACACAACAAGATTAAGAAACCTGAGCTGTCAGCTGATCTTGAGAATGTCTACATATCAAATTAAAAACAGCCATGGACAGGAAGTCCATTTGGAAACTTTTCTTTTGACTGCAAACTGCATAAAAATAACGAATCAGTGGATGCTAAGCCGTGCCCAAGGGACATTTATGGCCCTTGGCTGCAGTAACTATATGTAAATGACCCTATTGTGGCGTGTAAAATGAGTCTGTTGTTGCCTAAACTGTCTAATCAGTTGATAGAAACAGCCACTGCACACATTTGAATGTGTAATCATCTTGTTCTTCAGGATTCCTTCTAGAGGAGGGAGTTTAATAGAGCCTCCTCTCAAATGTGACTCTTGTTAAATGACTTAAATAACATTTCCATTTCTCATTTAGAGATACCGGTGTGAGAGGGCCACAAAAAGGATGGCGGACTTGGGGGACTTTCAATGTCTCCTTATTCACAGAACAAGGTGAGAATGGATTAAGGCAGCGCTTTTCCAAGTAACAGACGGAGCATTATTATGTAGGGGGTCCACAGCTTTAGCTAGTTTTACACAGGCGGGAGTTAATATGAGGAATAAGAGGCTTTATGTTCCGAGACGATCCTGGAGTTTATTTCACGCGCCTCTAATCATTCGGAGGAAACTGCTCAGGAAACATGGAGGAAACTGGGTTCATCTTATCCGTTGATGTTGGTGCTTATTTTTTACCGGAGACAAGAGTGGGACTGAAACTACAACAGAGTATTAAGCGATTAGTTAGAGTAGTGGAGTCAGAGCGGTCCTATTTAAATACAAAACGCTTTAAGCCGTACATTTACAAGAATAAACTGTGTGTTGTGTGAGCTTCTTAAGCGTTAGATAGAAGGGAAATATGCACTTTGGAAGTAAGTTAGAATAAAGTCATTCTGTATCCATAATATTGTTATCGTCAACACAGAAGTGGGAGGAGCTATGGGAATTGATTATGTCTTTCTGTCCATCACATTGCATCTCAAGCATAAGTTAAAAAAAATGTTTTTTGGGTTAAACTTTCTACACATTTAAAGGCTCAGTGTGTCAGATTTAGAAGTCGCCTTTGTTTGTCTCATACAATGAAAAAACCTAGAAAAATGTCTCTGCCTCTGCATTTTACTCATCCCTGAAGAGCAGTGGTCAGCATCAGCAGCGCTGGGGGAACAGATTGGGGTTCATGGGTCTTGTTCAAGGACTTGTAGACTGCTGGGGCTTGAACTGTCGCCCTCCCCAACGGGAGACTCCTGCTCTACCCATTGAGCTACTGAAGAGGATATTTAGTGATATATCTTTGAATAAATGAAGTATAATATTCATAACATGGTATTTTCTTATGTGCTGAAAGTTAAAATCATTGTTTGTTAAGAAATTACCCTTTTTATCTCCATGGGGCGGGTCCTCATTTCCGGTTTGAGGCCGCCATGTTGGTCCAGACGGAGTGAGAGTTCACTTTTATACTGTCATGTTGTTACTGTGTTTTAATAAATGGAGGATCCTACTTAATATTTAAGAAAAGGGCCATTTTCAATTCTTATCCATTGAAATTTTTGTTTCCGTGGTTACAAATTAGATTCGATTTGGAGAATGGTAAAAAAAACCAAGTACTGATGTTGAGATTTTTGCTATGAATGGCCTGTTGTTGCTGTTTTTTATTCTTTAATAGGTTATTTAAAAGTTGGACTTGGTTCGATATGTACTGAGGGTTTCTGGGCATGAAACTGTACCTTATAATAAAATAATATGCATGCAAATCAAGTATAATGCACATCTCCCGTGTACTGGAGAGGTACACTGTCTATTTCATAAACGAAATTTAGTTTGTTCTGAAATTAAAGGTCATGAATTGCAGTTTATGCCATAACAAGAATTGCAATTAACAGGCCCAACGGAAGTAACTCCATTCCATCTTCAGTGAAAAGCACTTTGCATATTTAGGTTATTTTCTCTTAATTAAAAAATGTTCGGATGACTTTAAAATCTAGCCTCCCTCCCTGTTCAGCTCGATGAACTCGATGACCATTTGTTTTTGTCGGATTCAGTTTATCTTTGGCTCAAGGTCGTGTTTAGTTACACGAAATAGACGCGCCGTGAGCCAAGTTGCGACAGTCATTTGAAAAAGCCGTGTTAATGGTTTTGCATTCATTTGAAAACCCAGCGTCATTTATATTTAATAGTTATGTTATGACCCTGAGTCACAATTTGTATTTCGTTTTTGTGATTTGTCTGCTGTTCGCTTTTCCTGCCTGGGGAAGAAGCTGCCATCCTGTTAGTTTCCTTTCTGCACCAAAGGTGGAGGCGGGTGTTTGTAGGGGAGACTCATAGCGCCACCTCTAAAAATGATGGCCCCTTCCTCTTCTTCTCCCTGGAACCCAACTGTGCCTTAACTTCACGGTGATGAGTGATTTCATTAGATTTGTAATTTTTATTGGATGATTAGTCTGGCTAAGAAATCCAGAATCCCTGTCTGGGTAGGAAAGCTTTTTTGTTGTACCCATTTCTGCTGAATTCGGGAGAAGGTTAAACTTTCAAACAAATGAATTTGTTTAGTGTATTTTGGTTAAAAAAAATACTGTTGTGGCTCTTTGAGTTATGAACAAACCACTTGCTCCTGAGTTCAAGGGTGAAAACCGAGAAACTGTGTGAGAACCTGATGAGGAAAACTTATAATGGATAAATGAAAAATCAGGGAATTTTATTTCACAAGGAAAATAACTTTTATTTTTCTTGTTTTGGGCAATGCCCGCCCTGAATCCAAGAATAAACAATAATAATAAGACCTATGTTGTCATCCCTGACAGCAAGGGTGTTTCCCTGAAAAGCCCCCAATCGCCTGCATTGAACAAGCAATACCCCAGACTGAACTCATCAAATTAAATGTGATTTTATACCATTTATACCTCAAAAAGGGTTTTTTGTATAAAAAAAACTAAAGATTTATAAAAAAAAATAAAACTCACCCTATTGAGTCCATTGATACGCACCAAATTTGGACAAAATCGAAACCAACGGTTGAGAAATGATTATAGTTAAAGCTCTCCCTAGTGTTTGTGGAAATGATACACAATAATGAAATATTTTTAAGTTATCATGTTTGGGATGTGATTTTCTGTGGCTCCGGTCATCCTTAGGAGTCGGAAAAGAACGGAGTGACACTTTGACGGTTTCGCCAGGAACATCAAGCCTGAACAACGACGAAAAAAATATTGCTCATCAAATCATCAACAGCGACACCGATCAACACTGATGTGTGAAAACAGCGGGAAGAAGATGAAATAACCAGATGATCGTAGTTTGGACTAATGCAGGACAGTGAGAATAAATACTTTTCATACAGGAGATGAGAACAAATAATCTGTCCTCTGATCCACATCAACCCACGGAGGATTAGTTCCTGAGACAGCCGTCACTCTGATCGTCTGCCAACACAGAGACTTCAGTCCACAGGGTGGTTCAAACATGTCAGCAGTAAAGCTGAGACTTATTCAGATTTACATCAGGCCTCATGGTCAGACTCATTTCTTTGTATCACGTCTGCTCAACCTCTCTCTCCCTCTCTCTCTCTCTCTCTCCCTCCCTCTCTCTCTCTCTCCCTCCCCCCTCTCTCTCTCTCCCTCCCTCCCTCTCTCTCTCTCTCTCACTTCCTCCCTCTCTCTCCCTCTGTCACCCTCCCTTTCTCTCCCTCCTTCTCTCTCTCTCTCTCTCCCTCCCTCTCTCTCTCTCTCTCGGTTCCAACACTTCCCTGTTGCTAAAAACAATTCATCATAATTATCTCGACCGCGCTGGTCTGCCATATTCTGATTTGTCTTTTCGTTGTCGCATGATGAGCCAAATATATTAGAAAACCTTTTGTGCTATCAGTGAAGACCTCAGTGTTTTTGGAGCGTTGAACCGCCGCACGCGCTTGACTCCCCCTTCCTGTCGAGAAACATCGGAGAAGTGTTCTCTCCAAGACTGATGTCAACAAAGCGTCGTAACGTAAAGCTGATGTGCCGTGTTGCGACGCGTCTCACTCCGGTCCGTCCGTCTCGCCGGGCAGCACCTCTGATGGTCTGTTTGTGTTTTGAGCTACACAGCTTTTTATTAGGTTGGATAAATGCCAGCGGTGGTCTCACGCCTCAGCTCAGGAGATTTGGGCGACGTGTGAAATGAAACCCCAACGGCATCAGTCGAGAGAATATAAAAGGGCGTGATGACGAACCGCACACTGACAGCAGATATTAAATCAATAACAATTATCTTGTCTCTACCTTAAGATGTGGTTAGAAGTCGGGCTAATGCGAGATGGACAACAATTGATTGACTCTGACCTTTGAGTCCAGCCTGTAGGCTTATAGTGGAGCCAAAGCCGCTGTGTAGCCACTAATTACCAAGAAGCACAGCGATAAAGTCACTCTTCATTATTTCACACATTCAAAGATAAGATAAGAAAGTTTATTCATCCAATAGGGGAAACATTTAGATACAAAATGTACATTTATGTTGATGTTTTTCATCATTTATCCTCTTAATCACGCATTCAAAGGGAATCAGATCGATGCGTTTAACTTTGAAATGTGGAAACTTTAATTACCTCCACTAATGGGGTTATGTTTCACTCTTGTGCGTTTGTTTTTTCTGTTTGTTTGTTTGTTTGTTTTTGAGTAGCATTTTGGAAAAACAGCAGCAAGAATTAGCATAAATTGCACCCAGAGGTAGGTTTTGGCATATCCTAGAGGAGCTTCAGTTTTGGGGCTGTATCGTGTTTTGCATAATTTGAAAATCAAATTAAATCAAATAATAAGCCGTTTGGAGAAGTTACGTCACGCCTTTGATCATTTGATTCCTGTGATGTTTCTTTAGGGGTTGAGCCAGGGGCTCAGTTTCAAGAGTTCCTCTGATTCCTTCGGTGTTTCTTTGAGGGTGGGGGCTCAGTGGGCTGAAGTGGAAGGCAAGTGAGACGAGTGGCTAAAGAGTATTTGAAAGATACTCAGAGAGTTTGTCGAGAGTTTTCGTAGATTTAGGGGCTGGCTTTGACTCAGACATTAATGGAGAAATCTGGATGAATTACTGCTAAACTTAAGGTACTCTTGTGTCTTGGTTTAGGTTTACGTCTCAAGTCCTCCCGGGACCATTCTGTGCGTAGATGGCGTGGGTTCCGTCTGTTCCTCGTGTTTCCTCTAATGCACAATATGTGAATTGGTGCATCTAAATCGTAGGTGTGAGTTGTTTGTCAGCATGTGATGGCCTTTTGATGAAATGTCAGCTTGTCCAGGGGGTCCTTCATCCGCTAAGTCAGCCGATTCCAGCCCCTCTTAGACGCTGCACAGGTTGAGCGGTTACGAAACAAATGTATGGAAGGATGGATGGCATTTAACATTAAGGTTTTCAGATATAGCTAAAGACAACAAGGCGATAAACGCAAACATGTTTTGAATTTATATCACTTTTTATAATTGAGAAAAGAGACATGTTCAAATTCACCCAGAAGAACCCAAACCAAGTGATTATGAGCGATATAAAAAAGGACATTCCACAAAGAGGATTTTTTTCTGTTAACTAAGGAAGTCAGGTATTTCTTTTAAATTTTTTAATTTCCACAAAATATATCAAAATTGTAACTTTGCGGATTTTTGCTTTTCGGTGATGTACAACATACCGAAGAAATATTAATAAGACTTTATTGTTTTATGTCAAATTGTTCAAAACATGTCATCAGAATCAGATTGAATTGATTTTTTATAGCATTTTAACTGCTTGTGTCACAGCGGTTACTTCTGGGTTAAAACACGATGCACTCATTAAAAAAGACTTCTTTGGGCAGATAAAACTTTCATGAAGTTAGAAATGATGTCACATTCATAAATAAGTGCATGGTCTCACAAAGGTCCGCTAAATTCATTTAGAAGAACATTAGAAATGCCAAACGCTGACATCAAGAAAACTGCTGCAAAGGGATAATTATTTTAATGTGCAGACATTCACCAAAAAAAGAAGAAACACACTCGCTGACTGCACACCACAAATCTCCATGACTCATTATCTCCAGACAATCAGTCCAGAGAAGATCAACGGCTGCATGATGTAATTTGTGTAACACTGAGCCACAGTGGACTCACATATATCTGTGCTGTCAGATACATTTTGTGTTTGTGCGTTTGTGAGCATTTTCTTTAACAAAGAAATAAGAGACAGATCCATAAAACCGTCACCATTTTTGTTTTTGTGAAAGTGTTTTTATCTCTGCCTCTAATGTTGTTACTGATTGTCCCAGAGTCAAGTCGATAATCCAAGTTGTTCAGTAATGCAGCATAAAATGATTTACCACTTCATATGCTGTAACTTTTGGTGGTTATATAAAAGTAAATTTTGTTTTCCTCATTTCAGCCTCTTTCAGAAAAAGCTAGACATATCATCAAAAATCATTGTGGAACAATGTATCAACAAGGCTAACTAAGCTTATAGTAGTAATAATAATAATAATAATAATAATAATAATAATAATAACAATAATAATAATAATACTAATTTAATTTATAACGCACTTTACATTTGGATCAAATCTCAAAGTTCTACAAAGTAAAAGCAGATAAAAGCATTAATAAAACATACAATAATAACTATATAAAAACATGACCAAAAAGCAGCAATGATAATTAAGGTTATAGGTTCTGCTAAAAATGAAAGTTTTAAGCCCTTTTTTAAATGTGTCAGTCGTCTGTGGAGCCCTCAGATGGTCAGGGAGGGCATTCCACAGACGAGGGGCAGCAGAACAGAAGGCCCGATCACCCATGGTGCTGAGCTTAGTCCGGGGAAGGAGGAGGCGGTATGAGTGGGTAGAACGGAGGGATCATGTTGAGGTCAGTGGGGTGAGTAGTTCCCATATATCCCCAAAAAGCACCCACTCCCCTGCGTGGTTTTTTTTGTAAAAAAAAAAGGCTCCTAATTAAGATTTGAACTATTAGAGTACATATCCCAAATAGATCTCACAGAGTTGATTTAAACGCACTACATTTGGACTAAATCGGATGAACGGTTAGGTTATGTCTGAAAAAAACTATATATAAACTATTAGAAAGAAAATATGATAAATATGAGATAGGTCCCCTTGAAGCGTCTCATGCCCACCAAATTTGGACTAAATCGGACAAATGGTTGGGAAATGATGGCCCATAAACCTTTGGAGATGAATCATCCCCTTGTGTTGGAAATGTACAACATGCCTTTCCCAAAATCAATCCAGTTCTTCCTCACATCAGGGTCTATATGTTTAGAAAATTCTAAAAGTATCTACGCAGCAGTGCTTGAGTTTTGACATTAACTGGAATGATCTTCGGCGTTGGTGGCGATGATGATTTCATTATAAACAGACTTCTCTGGGCTTTAACATTGTCATATTCAAGACGACCCTCCATTGTATAGTATAAAAAACAGATGAAATATGTCCACTTACTCACACTCATCGCTGCTTACATCCTGATACGTGCACGGAGCAGAAGCGAGTGTTCAAAAGTCATGGCATGTATCACACCCATCGTCCTGTCCGGATGTTCATCTTGTGTTTTGTTGAAAAATTGTCAAAATTGCAAAATGGTGTTTCGTCCCTTACTTATAAGACACAGCGCTCATTCGTAGATGTGACTCTGATATATAGTTAACCAGCCACAAAAAAGTGTCTCATATAGTGAGACCTCTAACCGCCAACTCATGGAGAAGTGATCATTGAATTCAGTACATGTCACTTTCGTACGTGTCCGGGTCGTACAGTGGAGACACCGCATCGCTAATGTCAGCAGAGAAAACCAACAAACTCATTGTAATCTATTCTAAATTCATTCATATATATATATATATATATATATATATATTGATGATATTAACAATTCTGTACAGTTAGTCTTATATACTGGTCGTATTCTTAAGCTTTCACCACAATTTAATACATTTTTTCACTTTCATAAAAGGCAATTAGATTTCTGAAAATATCAAATACTGTCTTGGAACCGTCATTTGAAACTCTTTATTCTAATAGCATGTTTTTAATCATTTGCCTAATCGGCTGTTACGGCTCTAAAAAGAGTTGGACGACAGAAGGTTCCAGTGGAACCCAGTATTAAAACTCACAGAAACAGACATCGTTTGTCTTAGCGCTGAGAGACATTCAGCTTCAGACACCCAGAGGTGTCCTCTGATTCTGTGCACCACAAGCAGGGGAGATACCCGCAAAAAAAAAACGCCTGCTGGATGGTCAGCGCCTCGGAATTATGTTCTATTTGATCTTTAATCTTTATTCAAAGGACTTTTCATCCTTTTCAAAATATTCTTTTCATGACAAAAACAAGGCTCGTCATGATTTATATCTTGGACTATCCCTGCCTTTATCTGATGCAATGAAACAACAGTAATCCCTGGAACATTGCAGCAGTAAGCAGCTGAGTGCAGCAAAGAAAAATAAATATAAATATTTTATTACAAAGGAATCCCATAATGCATGCCACACAACATTTTAAGGAAAAAGTATATGATCAAAGCCATACAAGATATTGTGAAGAATTGCGCGCACAAAAAATTTGCTACAACCTACCAAATTGAACCAAATGAGGCATTTAACTAAACAACAATGATAAAATAATATAAATGAAATAATAAAAAGTATTAATAAAATTATAATAATGAACAATAAGTACAAAATAAAGACATTAAATTTAACAAGAAGAAGAAAATAATATGAAAAAATATCAAAACATCTAAAAATATAATAAAATAAAATAAACACAGTAAAATAAAATAAAATTATGAAAATAATATAAATTAAATAATAAAACATATTAAGAAAATAATAATATAAAATAATAGAAAATAAAGGCCTTAAAATAAAACAAAAATTATTTAATATAAATAAAATAATAGATATATAATGATAATAATAAAGAAGAACAAAAAGATTTATGCAGATTTAAGTTGGGCTGAAGTTACATGTGAGGAATTCTAGACGGCACCGCTGGAAGGCTTTTTGTATAAAAAACATCTGCAGGAATTGGTGGGATTGACAGAATTAAATTCCATCAACCAACCGCTGGGAGCTGAAGCTGCCGCCTCTGAGATGAAGGAAACAAAAAACGCAGGTATTTCCCTCGGCTCCAGAACAACATCAGCTCTGATGCTATGGCCGATGAACAACACTGCCGAAAGCTCAACCGATTGAATATTTTAAATCTCACCGTCCCCCACCCCCCACTCCCCATGACAACGCACTTCTGAGCCAGCCAGTTGACCTTGATGTTATTACAACTCAGTTGTGGGTAGGCGCCATCACACCATAGCTCTGCTTTGAAGCAGAACCGGAGCAGCGGCGTACGGGTTTGCTCTGAAGGCACCTGCTGGGAATGTTAAATGAAGGCCCAGTCTGGTGCAGACAGTACTTGGTTAGGGATAGTCTGTTATTAATGGAAACATCATGGATGTGATTCGGAGTAACATTTGCAAAGTGCGCCGTAATGTTTTCATTGTGAGATGGGACTCCGGGGGGCCGTGCAGCAACATAAGTGTGCCAATTAGAAAAGAGGACGCCGTATTCACCTCCGTTTACTTGCAAAAAATGCTATAAGGAGGATTTATAGTTGGTGAATCCTTACCGATTTTGGTTTGTAACCCCACACGAGAATATAATAGAATGTCTACAGGTGTTCTTCGACCAATCTTTCACAAAATCTCTTCCCACAAAGGGCAATTGGGGTACAAAGTTTGAAAATAATCCATGTATCAGTTTCTGAGCTCTGTCCAGGAAACAGTGTTTTACATAGAAACCCTCTCCCTCGTGAGAAGAACCGGATACTGTTCTGGGACTGTCTTGGTATCATTATCCGTATTTAAATGCATTTTGGGTCCTCATTTCGATGCAGAGAGAGCGGACAAACATCAGAATTAATTGCAAGAGCTCGAGTGATTTCACATCCCCCCGGCAAATTTTCCAGCTCCTGTGTTCATTTTAAAAAGCAGAGACATTGCATTGAAAAAAACGAGCGCATGGGCATATGGGCTTGTGCACAGGCGAGGATCAGTGTGTGCCTGCGTGTGTCCTTTTCACACCTGTGCACCGCATTATCTGTCCTCACATCTCTGTCTAGTTGTTGTGCGCCGCACTGCTCAGAGGACTAATCTGGTTACTATGCAAGATTCATATCTGGATAAAAAATGACAGAGTCACTTTGAGGAGTCTGCTGCTCGCTCGCTCAAAAGACAAACTGCTCATTGTGTACGAATACAAAGCCAGAATTTCTCCTTGAAGCGTGAAACATGGACTGTCCCTCCCGCTCGATTTTCAAGTCCAACTTAGAAACATATCAATGTTTTATCTTCAGCGGCGAGGCCAGAATCACCACCCAGTACTTTTTCACGTTAAATGAATTCCGTGTGAGTGCATCATCTGAGAGAAGAAACTCTTCGCACTGACTACAATGTTTGTAGAGCTGAAATTGAGGCTGAAAAGAGGAACATGTGGGGAAGCACCTGCTCAAACACAAAATATATTGAAAAAGTGAACTGCTGGCTTTGTTAGCTGGATGGCCTTGCCTCCTGTAGCAGCTGCAGCTAACTTCATCTGGCCTCCAGCCCACACTTTAGATAAGGCTTCAACTTATTCGCCCAAAACTCGATTAGCTCATTTGATAAAGCTGGGCTCACAGATCCAGAATCGTGAAATCCTTACCGATTTTGGTTTGTAACCCCACACGAGAATATAATAGAATGTCTACAGGTGTTCTTCGCCCAAATCCAAACTATGCACACGAGGCAAGATCCCAAAATAATAGGGCATCACTTTAAGTGCGGCGCCTCATGTGGTGTCGCGAGAAGCACGTTTGACACGGACAAAGTAACGGATAGAGTTGCCGTAGCGATCGGCTTAGTTCGCAGAGAAAATGAGAAAACAGAAGAAAAGTGAGCGAGGAGGTGATTGGGTAGAGTCCAGCCCTCCGCAACAACTACAGGTGAGTTTTACAAATGGTTACTGTTACTTGGTTACCAGCAGCTGCTCTGGGAAGTACTAGCAATGTCTGAAAAGTCTAAATGTTTCTACGTTAGACCGGATCTTTAAACGCCACACACCAGTGCTCATTTTATCAGCTCTTCTCTCATTTAATCTTCGTCTTACTCCTGTGTGAAAATGTTCTCATTAGACCGTATGCTGACAGAACAGAGAGGGGTTGATGGGACAAAAGAACGAGAGATAACAAGCACAATGATAGCAAAAGAAACAACAACAAAAACAACTAGAAGAAGCCCTCGGAGAGCCCAAACCTCCACCAATCACAACAATACACTGGGTTGAGGAAGTTTTATGCAGATTTCTCCATTAATGTCTGAGTTATTGTCAGCCTCTAAATCTACCGAGTACTCATACAACCTCTCCGAGTATCTCACAAATACTCTGTAGTTGGTCGGTTCCTGCTAGGTCAGGGATGACTCAGGCCTGCTGCTGAATGGAAGTTTTGAAATTAGAATTTCATGAAATAATTCGATTCTTTGCTCCACATTCATCCACCAGTGGTCCAATGGACTGGGTTTGGACTTAGTTTAAGACCTTCTGTAGTCTGCTGATAAGGAAGTAATGAAAGAGGTTGTGTAGTTCTAACCCTCCGTGATCTTTTGTTTTTTGAAGTATCTTTTGAATAAATGTTTGGTGGTTTGTTCTTTCATAGACATTTGGAGACATTTAAAGTCTCAAGGCTTAAACCAAACAGAGGTAGGTTGAGGGGTATTCTTTGAAGAAAGATCATTAATTTATGGTAGAATCATCATTTCAACTGTCGCGACTATTCTCAGGATTTATATGGACGGGTTTAATCATTTTTAGTCAACAAGTCTTTTCAACTTTTATTCATTATTAGTCTCCACTAGCTTTACTAAGACATCAGGTTATTATTGACATTTCACTCTATCTAGTCAGGCAAAAAACTACATTTTATGTCATTTTACTCTATACTCACCTTTGCGTCTATAATGCTCAAATTCTGTTGACATCTTGGTCTGGACGATGGACCATCTGGGATTGTTCACTCCAACCTCAGTTTCTCCTAAAACACAGCTGAACTTTGGGACATTTGTAATATACCCCGTCCACTCACTGTCCCTTAAGTCCCAATTTAGCCCTGAATGAAGAAACTTTATCTTCCAACTTGAAGGCAGATGTTATTCTACCCTGAAGTAGAATTAAAAAAATGGAGTTCACTGAGGTAAGGAAGGAAGTTTTGAAGTTTTGATATCCGCTCCTCGTCACCGAAGTGTGCCGAAACCTAAGATTTCAGAAAGACATCTCTGTGTGGACTCTCTCAACTCAAAAACTCTGGACAGGGATTAACCCCTTGATGGCCTTCTTAATCTGTGCGCCTTAATTTGCCAATTGTCGCTTATTGTCTCAAAAAGACGATACGATTGATAACAGCCAGCAAAACGTCAGGGTTTGTTGCCGTTCCAGGAGTCCATGACTCGTGGGATTTTCTTGATCCCCATAAGAAGGACTGTATTTTGTCCGACATGATAAAAGCTGATATCAATCCATGGCTATGGCTGTCTTGGGGTGGTTGCAGTCACACCCCTTACAACTAGCTAGCTGCTAGCTTCTCTTCACTTTGAGCTGGACCTGATGTCAACCTAGCAGAGCTCGCTGGTGTTAGCTATGGTCTGTTACTGTACAGGTAGCTAGAAAGATTACACACAACACGTTTGTTCGGGGATGATTCTCATGCTTCGTTTGAGATGTTGTATTTGAAAATACCCACCAGATGAGAAAAGACATCTCCATGTTTATCCTCGCTTCCTTTCATCATTTCATGTGAACGCGCTCGGAAAGAAACTGAACGTTGACTTTGGGGAGAGGTTTCATTTTCTTCTGTTTGTTCGTTTGTCTTGCGTGCACACATCAAATCCTTCTATGCAGCAGGAACTTTAAAAAACAGTCCATTTTAACTGGTGCCAGTAGTCAAAAAAAGTTAAAGTCAAAACTGCCAATCGGATGTATTTATTTATTTATTTTACGTGTGGTACTGGATGGTTTTGGTCAAATTTAATACCCTGCCTGTAGTATTTAGGAAATATGCTGCAAATACACAACTGGAATGTCTCTCATTTGTTCGCTAATCTCCGCCAAGGCTGACCATGCCCTTCTAAAAAAGCTCAAAAACTCAGAGTAAATTATGTATTCACTTATTGAATTAATTACTTAACTTATCTTTCCAGTTCGGAAACAAGGGTTAAATATGTTTTCTTCAGTTGTGTTTTTCTGGTGAATACACACTTCTCCACATTTAAGTTCGAGTCCCAAAGTAGACAAGCTACCTAAAAATGTAGCCATGGGACCGGTGACGAAATCCAGTTCCTTAAAGCAACTCCTGATGCACCGTGAACAAAGTGAAAAATCTGCTTCCATGCAAAGGTCCAACACGTACTTCGGTTGCACCGAGAAGAATGCCTTTACAAATGGCAAGCGAAGTAACCATTGACACACTTTGAGACTCTTGGGGGTCAGTTTAAGCAGCAATTTGAGTGTTTTTTCAGTACCAAATCTATGAAACTCTCTTCAAAAGCATCTCTGCTGATAAATCTGCCGCAGGGTTGTGCGCAATGATTCGCTGCCTTGCGAGGACACTCCAATCTATAAAGAACCCACCTTTTCTTCTGAGCACTTAGTAATGGGAACGAGGCAGCATTCAGCACACAACACGGTCCATGAATCAAGACCGTTTCCATTGGTTGATTTTTTTCATGGTTTGGACCATGTTCTGTTAAGGCATGAATTAATATTCTGACATCTCCTATGTGTCATTTTTTCTTTTCTTTTCCCTTAATCATAAAAATACATGTTTTCTTATATTTGTATATCCACACTTAATGCTGTATTATATTAGTATATTTTCTAAAGGTTGGATTATTTTTGACTCTGCTATCAATTTTGGGTCACAGTTTTTATTACATTCAGGCCCCAGCGGTTCTCTGCTGGCAGTAATTGCTTGAAGCATATTACGAAACACTCTCGATATACACAATTATACCCCTATTGAATTCTGGGTCACTGTAAGGTAAAATTATGTCTCCATCTGGACCCGTTCTTCCATCCATGCTTGGATGGTTGAATCAATAGAATGGATCTTAGTCATTTGTGCACCAGAACGGCTACACATGCTCATGTGTATCAATGATCCTTGGCTGGCCCGGATACTGGTGCTGGTTCACTAGTTGTCCTTCCTTAGACCACTTTGGTGGGTACCCACCACCGCCGACCAGGATACACACACACACACACACACACACACACATTTAATACCTTAATCATGTATGCCTTAACCATTGAAAGCATCGGCTTGTTTTGCCGTTTTGTATTTACATGCTTTAACTCTACAAGCAGTAACAAGGTCCCTAAAAGTATGACCAACAAATCACAGCTTTTCTCAACACTTGTTCAGGCTTCATCCAAAAAAAGTTCCATAGATGGGAGAGCGTCCTGGACACTGGAGATTGTATTTTTGGGGGGGAGGGTTAGAGTTGCTAGACTTAGTGTTCGAGGAAACTCAGATGCCGTCTCCTTTAAAAACAATGGAAGTAACTGTGTTGTCATGACGCGGTCATTTAGACACATAAAACACGCCATCGACATCAAGCCTTCATCAAACGGCTCAAGCAGAGAAATGGCCTTTTATAGGTGGGGTTGTTTTTTCATGTAACAGGCTACTTAACTCCCAGGTGTAAACAAATAAATAACAGGCTCGTTTTAATTAACTGGTGGGAGCGTTCTCGCCTCACTGATGTCCCATGTGGCGTTCTTATTGGAGCATCATATGATTACTCATATTTTTGTGTATGGTATATATGCACTATACGATAATATATCTACTATATATGTACTACACGACAATATATCTACTATATATGTACTATAAGACAATATATCTACTATATATGTACTATATGACAATATATCTACTATATATGTACTATATGACAATATATGTACCATATATGTACTATATGACAATATATCTACTATATATGTACTATATGACAATATATCTACTATATATGTACTATATGACAATATATGTACCATATATGTACTATATGACAATATATGTACTATATATGTACTATATGACAATATATCTACTATATATGTACTATACGACAATATATCTACTAAATATGTACTATATGACAATATATCTACTATATATGTACTATATGACAATATATCTACTATATATGTACTATACGACAATATATCTACTATATATGTACTATATGACAATATATGTACTATATATGTACTATATATGTACTATATATGTACTATATGACAATATATGTACTATATATGTATTATATGACAATATATCTACTATATATGTACTATATGACAATATATCATTCTACTTTAATAACATCAAATCATTCGTTCTAGTTTTTTGTATATTATATGTGGTATTTTATATGCACTATATGATCACATCATTACTTGCTTTCTACTTCTGCAAGGGACATATTTGCATAAATGTCTTTTTATGAGGCTCTGGTCAAGTCAGCTAAGAGCCACCGCACAGAAACACGTCGTACAGCAGGGGAGCATGAACACGCTCGCCAGCTAATGAGAATACGCAGGCTACTTACT
Organism: Lophius americanus; assembly: GCA_037951165.1. NCBI lineage: Eukaryota > Metazoa > Chordata > Actinopteri > Lophiiformes > Lophiidae > Lophius > Lophius americanus. The sequence goes on along the minus strand of JBBDHG010000104.1, from coordinate 2,246,417 downwards.
GAAATACACATTTGGGAAAAATGGGATCCATATCCTCACCTGTGTCTGTACCTTTACCTTTACACTTCTCCTTCTTTGTGTTCTTCAAGAAGCTCTTTTAATGTTTTTTTGGAGTTTTTGGGATGAAATAAAAAGCTATCGGCTGAGGGGTTATTATTTGTCCACATCCTCTCTGGGCCCCAGCCATACATTGATCAGCCATAACATTATGAACACCACTGCGAGAAGTCAGGGTTATATTGAATGGCTTGTTAGAATGCCACCGGTCAGTTGGCGGGACATATAAAGGCAGAAAATGAATATTTTGTCCTCAAAGTTGATGTGCCAGAAGCAAAAGTGTCCCTCTTGTGATGCATAGATGGCGCCAGCATCTCAAGACCTGCAGGACCTGTGGTTTAAGTAAGTACAAACTGGGTAGTGACAGCTTCAGGGGCGCCTAAAGCATGTTGATGTTCATGGGGAAAGGGGGATAACGCATATGTATGACCGTGTAGGCCCCACAAACTGCTGAATAAGTTCATGCCAGTACTGATTGAACATTGTCAGAACACAATGCATCACAGAGCTGTATTAGCAGCAAAAGAGGAACCTATACATTGGGGCAGATGTTTTCAATGATATGGCTGGATTGGTGTATATCCCTTTAAGGACCTCACCAAGGAAAATGAAAATGTATTTTCTTTGGATTCTTTTTATTTCTTGGAACAATAATAATAATAATCAGACAGACCTCACAGTTTGCAAAACACAGGCTTAACACTGGAGATTTGGTTTACTTGCCAACACCAAAAAAGTTGCAAAAGTCAAATAAAAAGCCAACTTTTTTTGAAAAAGTTAACACATAGCCGTTTTATTTGGTAATAAATTATCTTCCCACTTGCAATTTCTTGTGGTATGCTAAAAAAAGTATGTTTTTATTCAATGACAGGAATATTTTAGGAGAGACGAAACAGATGAAGAGGCTATGGATGTAACTAAAACAGGGAAAATGTCATCGCCTTCACATTACTGGGCTCTTTTTCACAAGTGTACCAGTATGTCACAAAGATTGATGCCTCATATGCTGATTTTAATCCCGAATGAGGAATGGGAACGGGGACGGCAGTCTTATCATGGATGTCTTTCCTCGAACCATTTGACACTTGGAGTTAGACGGGTTAACTGAATTCTGAAATTAACTGAAATATCAGCTCTAACCACAACACTGACATATGATTGACGTTTATGTGCAAAAATTACAGGCAAGCGGAACTTTTCAAATGTCCAGCAGACAGAGCAACATCAATTTGGACTCTCCAGCAACCGGAAGAATGTTAAGTTGTTATTCAGTCCGTTTTGCACGCAAGAGGATAATGGCCAAATATGGTGAAAGGCTTTTTTGGAATTCTGACTTTATTCTCAGAATTCTGACTTTAAACTCAGAATTATGAGTATATTCTCAGAATAGGGCTATATGATTTTTTTGTCAGAATTTAGTGTCAGAATTCTGAGAATAAAGTCAGAATTCTGAGTTTAAAGTTAGAATTCTGAGTTTAAAATCAGAATTAAAAAAAAAAAAGTTTAAATAGCGATAAGTGGCCCTCCTCCTCTTCTGTAGATTTAGTCTCCATGATTATCAAAGATTTATTCCACAATCATCCTAATTAGCTGATTGAGAATGGAAATGGTTTGTTATTAATTTCTACAAATACAAGCACTGCTATAGTTTCAGACGATATAATAATTTATAATGTTTCGGCCGAGTGCTTTCATTGAAGTGTTTATAGCATGCTACAATATATGGTATGCTTCATAATTCAGATGACTAAATCTGACTTTATTTATAGGAATATAAAACCCAAGCTTTGTAGGGTACAATCACATGAATACATATTCATTTACTTGTGTTTAATGATTTGCTAATATATCTGATTATGTAATAGCTTAAAATCAAAAATGTGCACAAATAAGGATTCCCATTTGTTTGTGCTAGAGAAGCTTAGCAGACCTTGAATGTGCAAAAAAAGAAACAGACCGACCGTTAACGTACATTCATATGAATTCTAGCTTATTAGTCTGTTTTAATTAATTACTATTACATTATCATACATTTTACTAATTCTGCAGGGTGTGCACAAATATTAACGGTGTGTTGTGGTCACATTAACTTATAACTTTGTCCCCATACCCCCCCTGACCTTGTCTAGCCCATTAAAAAACAGCTAGGACCGCCTCTGCACTGAACTTCAGATCCGGTCGCAGATTACTTTTATGAAGTCACCTATTACCTCATTTGTGGTAGAGTTGTAATAATTTTGCCGCAGCCCAAACATATGATGATGATGATGTTGATGTAATATGTAATATTCAAAATGACTTCCTGTTGGACAGGAACCAACACGGCGTTACATGACTTAAATGACGGAGACCCGGTAGTGTTTTCGATGGATCCCGGCGCGTCCCGAAGGAACCAGTCAGTCTTTGGTGGGTTATGCAGACACCCTGTCGTACAGACGTAACATGGCGCGGGAAGGACACTTTATGGTCCCAAAAAGACAGAGATGGGGCGCGTGGCACAACAAGCCGTCGGGTCCATCCAGGTATATCAATCTTTACACGTTCTGATTACCTGATAATCTGTTCAACTACTCGCTCCGCCCCTCCCATTCTCCCACCTCTGACCGTTGGATTCCTCTGTGCAGGAAGGAAGCTGCTCACAAACTGGAGGGTCGCCCTCTCTGACCAGCTTCAATGACCCGCATGTTGACGTCAGAATTGACATGACGCGCAGCATAAGCGATAGAAAACCAATCAGCGATGTCACCATTCACATTTTTTTGATTGATGACTTCGCCACGCAGCCGCCGGGCAAGATGCCGTCCTGGGCGACTGTCCAGGTCCCCCATAGCTTAATCCGCCCCTGGCAAACGTGAACATTCATATAACGGCCTGCTGCAAATTCATTACTGACCTGCTAACTAACTAACTTGACCAAATATGATGATCCTACAGGGGCGACACGGATACATTTTTGTTCAGTGTGAGTGTGTGTGTTATCCAGGTTTTAATCAACCATGAGCTCTGCTCCGTGGAGTAGAAACATTTATTTCCTCCATCTGCGAGGGACAATGAGACGCTAACAGTATGGTCTCACTGTGGCTCTTCATCCTGGTCTCCTCTGCTGCTTAGTAATTAATAACACCCTCAATTGGTCACATTTAGCATAGAGCTGCTCACTTCACTAATGAGTATCTGTTGTCCTTATCAGCTCGGCACTCCATCTATTGATTACTCATCCATCCATTCAGCATCTGTCTGACACACACACACACACACACTTAGTATTGGCCATGGTGCTCAAATTGCTTTCTACATGTTATTAATACACAGTGATGCCCTTCTTTTGTTTTTTTTTCTTTTTTTATCAAAGTCAAATCTGTCAAAATTTAATCAGTTATATCCACAAATGACAGGAAATGAAAGGTTTGCATCATGTTTAGTCAGGGGTTTCATTACCGAACTTATCCGTCAGGCTTGGCACACGCACACCACTGAAAATTATCAATACTTTGATTTATAGGACACGTGGCTCCCTCACATATTGGTGCATGCTCCTCGATCAGTTTTCAACCTCTTGTTAGAAGCTTATTGCACAGCAAACAGGGTTTTAGCCACGGGTGTCTGACACACATCCCTTGCATTCATTACAAGTAGACAATACTAACATCTGAAATCTCATTTGTGAAAGGAAAATAAATGAGTTTTTGAGCAATAAATGTGTTTTTAATGGTTTGAAGAGTCCATTCCCTTATGCTTTACACTATAATTCCACTACACTTTAAAATATAATTAGGATAAACAGCAAGTCTGCATGGCAGAGAGTTTTTGTGGGTAATTTTCACAAGCATTGTAAAAATAATACCCATCCTTTGTGTGTACTTACTGAACTCGACTAAGTTATCAAGATGTATAATAAGTGAATCCCATGGCTCCGATTAGAATCAAGCTTAGGTCTGATGAACTGTGTTCTTCTTTGAATCAGAACTTCTCTGGTTCTGTTCACGTCTCCACAGTGCCCTCCTCAGGGCTCAGCAGCAGTGGTACTGTTCTGCTGTATGGAGCTGGAGACGTTTGGTCTGTGCTCTATGGTTCAGTCAAGCACAGCATAATTAAACCTGCAGGTACTCACCACCAGCGTGGCTCCTCTTGTTTGTTTGTTTGGTACGGCCTCAGGCTTTTCACCACAGCTTGTATTGGTGCTGATCAGTATGTATCCATGGGGAGCTGAGCACTGCTACGTCTGTCTGTTGTTTCCGTGTTTGTTCCACTGAAGAACCAAGAGAAAACCTTCAAATCTGCATGTCGCACGGACTGGATTCTATCCTTGTAGTAAACATGGCAAACGCTGCATCAGAATTAAAAACCTTCTCAATTTGGCTTTCAGTGGCATGAGCTTAATTTGCAATAGATCCTTTAATTGTGGTGAACGACAGGGGCAGGCAAACACGCTGCAAATGAAGAAAAGGCATGCAGACAGACAAAAGACAAGCAAATAAAGAAAACATCTTCATCGATTTAACAACACGTGCATGCAAAAGCCACAACATATTCAGAAAATCGGTTTGCAAAAAAAACACAACACAACACGTAAGGAAAACGGTCTGAAAAAGCCACGACGAAACAATTTGAAGGAAAAAACGGTCCGCAAAAGCCACAACACAACACGTAAGGAAAACGGTCTGAAAAAGCCACGACGAAACAATTTGAAGGAAAAAACGGTCTGCAAAAGCCACAACACAACACATAAGGACAACGGTCTGCAAATGCCACAAAACAACACATAAAGAAAATGGTCTGTAAAAGCCATAACACAACACAAGCGTTCAGAAAGGATACTTAAAAGTGACAAAACATTTCATATTTTTATCTGCATTCACGTCAACTTCCTCATTGTGTATGGAACAAATAAACTTACTAATTACCCTTACTCACATAATACTCAAATCTACAACAAAATAGATTTTGCAGCTGTGTGATGTGTACACGTTGCTATGGCGATACCTGAGGTCAGTGTGGGCGATAGTGGTTGAGAATTTTCTTAAGTATAAGTATAATTCACCTTTTTTACTGTAGTTTTGGCTGGAGTGTATGTTAGGCTCATTATTTAGTGTATTTGTTCTATACTCCATTTTATTCTGAGTCACATGACCGCACGACCAAGTCAAGCGAAGCGAACATGGCAGATAACTATTATCATGAAATGTTTGTGTTTTATATCTTTTACTCAGTAAATGAAGTATTTAAGAAAAGCGCGGTGGGGTGCATCACTTTCAAGTGTCCTGCTTTTACGCTTCCGTTGTGTTGTGGCTTTTACAGATTTTTCTTTAATGTGCTGTGTTCCCCTGATGCTACACATATGGTGTCAAATTGATGATGTTTTCTTAATTTGCTTGTGTTTCGTCTATTTGCATGTGTTTTCTTTAAGTTGCAGTGCGTTTGCCGGTCGGCCACCTTAATGATTCCATTCTCTGCTACATTACAAACTGCTTTAATCAATTTATAGTACATGTTTCAACAATCTATTAAGGTTCACTATTTGATAAACAACTGATTACTGCGCCTATTAATCAAACTTACTTAATAAACTAATTATAAAGCATTAATAAAACCTTTAAAAGGAAAGTCTCAATATAAAGTGGTACCACCAGAATTTAACACAAGTCCTCCTTCATATCTGACCCATTAAATACCAGTTCAGTATTTTTCCTGCGAGACAATTTGGGGAAATGAAAACCTCACTTAATAACCTAATACCAGCGGACTAGCAGATCATACATAAACACTTTTATTGTTTTATTGTCTACCAAAACCAACCATTTTAAATTTGGAAGTGGTCCTTGTTTGGGACACTTTGTGAAGGGAGTAAAGCTTCTAAAAACCTGATGGATTACAGGAAACATGTGTTGCCACAAACAAGAAAACAGAACTGCTTTTGATGAATGCAAATACATAAATGATATAAATAAAGGAGTGCATACTGTGACAAACGCTGCAATGCCATAATGAATCGCATGAGAGGAAATTTCTATCTGACATCTAGATCTGCCTATTAAGTCATACATTTAGATTATGTCACTGCATATGCGGGACTGGCCAGGATTTGACAATGACAAAGAGACCTTCATTAACCATATCCAAGTATATCAGTTATCTGCAACAGACAGAAAACACTCAGTGTAAGGTACACAACAGAACGGGGTGGATTTTGTTTGATGGCATCTTAACCGCATGATAGCCCTTTTGTGGTTTAGTTGTTCAAAGAAATTAAGATTTGCTCAATAAAGGTTATTAAAGCTTTCACTGAACATTTTCCATCGCGTCAACACCGACGTCTAACTCCAAAATCAATGCATCATCAATACCGAGACTGGAGACATTTCATCAGTGCAGACGTTCTGTCTCCTCTCGGCTCCTCTCAGCGTCATAACGACGTCATTTAATGCATTTAAGCCCCGTCGTCTGATAGATGTTGTGGAGCAGGGCAAGTTACACAGGAGACAAACATATTCCCAGTCATATTAATGGAATGGCACAGATTTATCTTCACACAAATGGATTACTGGTAATAGCACAGGACTCCTGACGGTCAGGGGATGTTAATGAGTTTGCCTGTTCTGCTGATAATGAAATCTTGCGTTCAACGCTCATGTTATGTGTCCATGAGCGAGACAATTATCAGCATTGAAATACCCCGAATAAAAGCATCCTTCAACAGATGAGTCCACTTCTACACTACCAGCGTTAGTGTTCCAAACAAAACAACATTAGGAGGCAGATTATTTCCAACTGAAATGTGATAAGTTTAAAATCCCCCTCCAGCCAAAAATATATCGTCTTCTTCCTAGAGTTGAACATTTTGGACTCCCTTTGTGGAAATATATATGTGCGGATCCAGACACCATTAAGAAGTTTTCACAATCATTGCTGAAATTGGAAATTGTCTTTGCGCTTACTGAAAACCTGATTTCTTTTTTAGAGATGGAAGCATGATTTGTGACATCACATCTTGAAGAGGCTTCATAATAAAGTAAGGGACATATTGAAGCGTCAAAGTGAAAATACTTACGTATCCATATTATTCGAAGCCTTTAATGAGCGATACACTTTCAGAATAGTGATATAGGAACCATTCCTTCTCTCCCTCAAAATAAATACAAAAGTATATGGAAACCAAAGTTTACACCGCTTTAAGACATGATTTTCACATTACATAAGCTTCTCTGTGGTTAGCGCTTGCCAACAATAACACTGCTTAAAAATACAAGCAACATTTTCTGATGTATTTTAATTTAGATCAGTAGAGAGAGAGAGCATAAAGAAAATACGAATGTTTGATGCTACGGCTATATGTGATAAATAGTCCATTAGAAAGTCTTTGTCTCTCAGACCCTATGAGTATATTGTCGTTGAGGGGTGTCTGTCCGGAGACGCATCACAGTATATCCCCCCTTTTGAGTCTAGATACTCCTGGTGGTGGTGGCTGATGGCTCTGCTGAGACTGAATAATGATGAGGCTCATGGATTTGCAACGACTGAGCAAAGATGTGAAAAGGTGCAGGATAAAGAAACAAGACTAACATGGAGAATCGCTTTTAAAAAAGACAGCGCCGACATGATAGGCTAACCATGAAGGTGTGTCACCCCAATGTGATGTCCCAGAGTGAACAGTGTAACTGACACTGAGCACAGTGAGAATGATAGAGTGGTATAGGGATGACTGGGGCTCAAGTATGCGAAGGGGTAGTGTTCCTGCCTGAACTTTAGCTAGAGATTCCTTTAGCTTATAGCATATTTGGTCATTCATATTGAGGAACCATACCTCTTCAAAAGTATGTTTTATTTTTGCACAACCAGTTCTTCACAACCAGAGCTGGAATAAATGCTCCACACATTTACTCTAATATTACGAAACCGCAAGCCATCAACGTTGTGCATGTTTCGTCTGTTTTTCTGCTCATTTCTTTCCCTTTCTCCGTCCTACCCTCTTTGTTTCACGCTTTCTCTGTTCACTCCTGTGGCTCTTCCGCTCAGCTCCCCACTGACAGCTGGATTACCATGTATCAATGCGGTGCCAGGAACTGGCTGCCAGACGAAATCATGTTTTGTCTCATCCTTGGCTACTGCAGTTAGATGAGGTCCAGCGGCGTGTGACATTGGGAACAAGAGAAAGAAATTCAGTTGTGATAGGAGACAAAGGTAACCCCAGTTTCATGTTGCCATATGTACAAATATATATATATATATATATATACATATATATTCACACACTAATCAAAAAAAATAAAGGGAACACATAATCATCACAGTGTAACTCCAAGTCAATCACATATCCGGGATATCACCCTGTTCAGTCCGGCAGCAATAATGATTGTGAATCCATTTCACCTGCTGTTGTGCAAATGGGACAGACAACAGGTGTACAGGAGAGGCAATGAGGGAGACAACCCCTTTTAAGGAATGGTTTTCCAGGTAGTGGCCACAGATCATTTCCCTCTCCTTATCCTTCCAAGGTGATTCTTGGCTAGTTTTGCATTTTTCCAGTGCCTTTGCAACTAGTGGTAGCATGAGGCGTTATCAGCAACCCACAGAAGATACTCAGGTGGTGCAGCTCCTCCAGAATGGCGCATCCATATGCATGGCCAGAAGGTTTGCTGTGTCTCCCAGCAGAGTGTCAAGAGCATAGAGGAGATACTAGGAGACAGGCCAGTACACCAGGAGAGGTGGAGGGGGCCGTAGGAGGGCATCAACCCAACAGGAGGACCACTATCTGCTCCTTTTATAAAAGGAAAAACAGAAGGAGCACTGCCAGAGTTCTGCTTCCTGAAACATCCTGCAGCATGACCGGTTTGGCGTTGGGTCAGTGATGATCTTGAGAGGAATATCCTTAGAGGGCCGGACAGACTTCCACATGCGAGCCAGGGGTACCCTGACTGCTATTAGGAACCGGGAGGAGATCCTCATACCCATTGTCAGTCCATATGTTGGTGCAGCGGGACTTGGGTTGCTTCTGGTGCATGACAATACCCGGCCTCATGTGGCTGGAGTGCGTCGGCGGTTCCTGGATGATGAAGACATTGGTGCTATTGACTGACCCGCCCGTTCCCCAGGGCCGAATCCAATCTAGCATCTTTAGGACGACATTTATCGTTGCATCCACCGGAGCCACGTCGCATAACAGACTTTCCAGGAGCTGATTGATGACCTGATCCAGGTCTGGGGGGAGATCCTCCATGAGACCAGCTGTAGTGTCATCAGGAGTATACCCAGACGTTGTAGGGAGTTCATACAGACATTTGGAGGCCATACACACTACTGAGGCACATTATGAGTATGAGGGAATGCCTTGAGGGAATTCACAAAAGTTGGATCAACCTGGGTTTGGATTTTTCCACTTTGATTTTGAATATGATTCTGAATCCAGTCCTAAATGGGTTCATGGCTTTGGTTTCCATTGATCGTTTATTACAACCATTACAAAATGAACATGAACAATAGGAAATAATTTCCAGGTCACATCAAGACAAAATCCTTGAACAATTGTTTTTATCATCCGGCCTCTGTAAAAGAAATGGGTTCAGTCATTAGCATGAAAACTAAGTGAAAACCATTTTGGATGGCACACTTGTGACGTCGCTAAGATAGTGTTTTAATCCGTTTTACACCAAATAAGAAAATAGCATGTATTTTCTTGACCAGCTCATAGAATTCGGAATGGTGTGATTATGATCCGTAGTTTGCGGGTTATCAATAAAAAAAAATGTATTAATTGACTAATTACGAATAGTGGCGGAATCCCAGATTCCGTATATTAAATACTAGTATTTAATAAGTATGCTGGAACATCATGAGCTGTCCATGCTTTGATACTTCCATCTGATTGGGATCATAATTATCAAATAATTCTGTATTGTCATATTTCATGGAATTTCCAAATGTTTAAAACAAAAGCCACAATACAGAAGAAAGTGGAAAACAGGAGCTAGAATTAGCAACTCAACTTGGTTTCATTTCCAAATTCTAATTCCTCTGGCCCAAGAAGCACACCTAAACAAAATGTGTTTAAAAATTACATACATATAGATTTCAGAGATATTTTGACGGAAACCTGATGAAGAAAACACGACAGCCATAACTCCTTATTTTTAATCTACGTTTCTCCTAAGGGGGCCTACATGACTTCTGTGCCTGTACACAGATATAAAGCTTCTGAATCTTGGTTGAAGATATGTGGAGATGTTTCTATGTCGACATGTGGGGATGTCTGTGTGTGCCTGCATTTGATGTCTGCTTGAAGGTTATAAATACTTATTGTCCAAGAGACCGTAGTGCAATTGCAGAGCGATGAAAAAAAGACTCTCGCTGGCTTGCAGGCGGAATATTGGATTTTCCAAAAAGTCAATAAAGCCTTGATCATTAAAGTGAATAAATATTCTCTACCCTCAAAGCTGTTTGAAGACTTTCCGTTTCCCATCTCTACTGTGGTCGTTTTTATTATTTACAGTTGTGCTGACACACACACTATGCTGCATGTTGTGTCTTATATGAAACTGAAAAGAGGTGCACGAAGAAAAAGTTGCCAATAAAACACAGACAACTCTATTAAGATGGATTACCTTTTCCCAACCCCTCTCACTCACATCTTTGCCCCCCCCCCCAAAAAATGTATAACGTTTCTGTCAGGGGTTTTGCAATAGATTGGCTTTTTGTATATCTGTTTCCCAAAGGAGTAGGAGAGTTTATTTTGGAGCTGTTTGTAAATGGTAGTTAGAGGAAGCTATTTGCTGACGAGTCGAAAACTGTATCATGAGGGAATATACGGTGTTTTGCTCTCCTGGCCCCACAGTGGACATCAGCGACTCTGTGCAGCTGTAGCAAGCTGACAGAAGATAATCAGCAGAAAGCCCGGCTAGTCCTCTGATGCACCGTGCAGCTCACTGCACAGGGAGAATTTTAACATGCAAGAGGTGTTGCCTCAATCAGTGTTTAATTTCCTACCATAATTGGTATCACTTTATACAAAATCCATCTTTATAACAGATTAATAACGCAGAACTAATGGCTTTGTCAATTATTAATGAATTCACTCGCCAAAATATCCTTTTGGATGCCGTTTAGTGAGCCTGGCTTTGCCGTTCTATTTTTTTTCCAACGGAGCCAATCATTTGAACTCTGACCTTGTGGAAAATAATTATTGCCTGAGTAGAAATAGCACTTAAAAGAGGGCTTTACTCTGCCAAGGCAAAAAAAAGTCCCTTTTAATTCAAACTCATTGCGCTTTAATCATAATTCAAGTCAACTGGATTTTTAACAATTAACCATCCAAATCTGGGGAATCCAGATTATTATTATTTGGATACAGACAAATTGCACATTATTGAGACCAACCTTTTTGATGGATGGATGTTTTTTATACAAATCAAATGTCATTATTGTTTCTGATCTACAAATTATTTGTAAATGATTTATTACAGCTTATAAACCTTAAAAGACTGTCAAAATGCACAATAAAAGAGAAATAAAATAAAAAATGACAACATCACAGGAAAGCAGTTCAGCAGAAATAGGTTTAAAGAAGTGACCTAAAAGAAGTAACTGATTCTGTGAGCCTTCCCTCCTCACGCAGGCCGTTCCAAATCGTTTAAAACCACAGTGCATTAGCTCCACCAGCTAATTAGCGCTGACGAGAAAATCATTGATTTTGTAGATGTTAAGTCATAAACCGAGGTACTAAACAAATTACATGATTCTCAGATGTCAGGGAGTCACAAAATATTTGACTATTCATTCTCAGGGGAACAATAATATGTTGTTTTATGCATCTTTCCAGGCAATCCAACCTATAAATGAAGAAACAACTAAGCTTCCTTCTGGGAACAATGAATTACAAATTTGGAAACAATAAATATTCATTCATTATTCGTAACCCGCTTTATCCTGTTCAGTGTCGCGGAGGCTAGAGTCTATCCCAGCTGACACTCAAGACATTTTATTGAATAAATGAATCAGATGATAATCGGAGTAAAAATGTGAAAAGGGTCCATTTTTAAAGATATCAGGCTGGAAAAAGTGGTGAAAGAACAGAATGATTGATTGATGACTGTTTGTCATTAGTTTCGCTAGAAAATGTGTTGCTTCCGGATTCATGTGTTTCCATTTAAATGATGTTATCTAAAAAAAAAACTGTTTATCAATCAATGTGAAAGATAACAGTTTCATAAGGATCTTCATGGTTAAAGTCACATCTCCAGCGTCTTCCTCCCGCTGTTAATGCTGTCACGAGAGAGTAGCCCTACTCTTCTCCTCCGCGATTCATTGATCCTTATATCTCTTCTTCCATTTACTTGCACACTGCCTCTGATTATTTACCAAGCAGCAATCCCCTAAACCCAGGTAGACGAGAATTTGTATTCATCTGCACCTTCAGGCAGTGTCACACTGTGGAAGAAAAGGAGGAGAGAGTGGGTAGGAATGAATGCGTGTTTGGGATATGTAGCCAACAAAACCTGAGCTCTGTCCATGTGTGTAATGTGTCCATGTGTGGCAGGTTACACGCACACACACACACACACACACACACACACCCAGCACTGGCCCAGTTAATCACTTTATTAATGATGGCGTCCAGCAGCACATTAAGATTTAAGTGTTAGTTATTCTGACAGAGCATGATAGCGGACAGATTATCTATGTGAGCCCAAAATACAGCTCTTCCTCATCTGGACTGGTGGCGCTGGTCAAACTGGCAAACATTCTCAACAATTCTGGATATCTCCCACAAGTGAAAACGCCTCTAACACTAGAACAAATCAGCTGTTAGATATACTGAAACTCTGGTAAAAGACATCCTTTAACGCCTTCATTTCACTTACAGCTGGTTCACACTCCATGACTGTAACCCGGCTTTACCACCTTCTGGTCATTGCTGACAAAGTCCCTGCATCGGGTCTGAATGTGGATAATTCAGGCCCGATGGACCCAATAATTTCAATGCGTCTTTAAGTATGACATAATCACTGAACAGTGATGTGTCCTCTGAAACAATCAACAACATCATTTGGAAAAGTCTAGCGTCATATTCACATTTTTACCCATCTGGTCCGACGTTAACCAGAAGGGGCACATCAACATTCATTGAATGTCACCAGAACAACAGGTGGGTTTACATGGACCACCTCATTCCAAATAGAAGCGGAAAAAACGCTTAATCAGAAAGAAAATGCCGCAAGGAAACGGCCCTTTCCGTTTGAGATTTTATAGAATAGGTATAAGTCCTGTCGGAATGACGTCGGGAATGGCTAGAGCATCATGAGAACAGTGGGAAAGAATAATGGTGGCGATCCATTATCTAAACCACAGCAGAGAGATTGTTTTTAATGCAAACCCTCCTAAAATTAATTGGAAATTTAAGCAATAAAGAACTTGACAAACCCGTCCAAGAAAAAACTGTCTGGAGCCTCGATAGACCCACGCTGTGAACAATTAAAGAGCACTGGAAAACTGTGACGATGCCGATTATAAGGATAAATCCCACAAGAACAAAAGTGAATCAGAACCAACAACTTCCGTTACATGCATCAATAAATTATGTGATTAAATCCACTGTGAAAGTCTCTGACGATAGGTTGTTGCAACATCATAATAGTGTTATATTAGTCAAAGTGAAACCACTCTGTGGTACCGACGAGGCTTTATTTGTGAACGCCTTTGCCATAATGTAATAATCATTGCTTCAGCTCTCAGAATGAAAATAGTGCAGCAATCCTCCGGTTCCGTGTGTCATACACATCTGAAAATATTATCTGGATTCGGCTCCACTGAATGTTTTAATGGTCGGAGCACAAAATCACTCCAGTCATGTCTGGAGAAGCTCAGAAATATATTAAGGAAAACAGTATTTACTCTTTCACCCTTGGACCACCCATGTCTTTATAGCCCTCTTAAGCTATTATATTTCTCAATTTCCAGGGTTGTTGACTCCAGATTGTCAACATCAGTCCACATGCATCACTCCCAGTTCACAGCAGCAACAACACGCTGACATTTCTTTTTAACCTCATGTTACGACCTTACCCTTCTTCCTCCGGATATATGTGTGTGAGGGAATCATAACAGCACCTTTTAAACGTCCTGTCTTTACACATTAGAGGATTTTACCATGCTCACCAGCTCATCCAGTTTTTAACATTTTATCATTTTCACATCGCAATGTTTTTCATATGTTTCCAGTTCGTATTATTTTTATGGCATTTCATGTGTCTTGCTATGTGGACCCTTATTAGTAACCCCTTTATTCAAATTAGTTAAGTCTTTGCAACCTACAATTCAAAGGTGCTAGTCTCTTTTGAGCCTCCGCGAAGGAGGTTATGTTTTTTCCTCTGTTGTTTTGTCTATCTGTCTGTTTGTTAGGAAGATCGTGGAAACACTAATAGACGGATTTGCATGGAATTCTATTCAGGTAGGTTTTTGCATATCCAAGAGATGATTAAACTTTGGTGATGTCACCTCAAGACCTCACTATGTGACGTCTTAACGCTTTTCTTGACCATTGCAAGATTTCTTTGGGAGCTGGTGTTCAGTGCGCTGAGCAGAGACACTGAAGTGAAAGGCACAAGAGAAGAGTTTGGAGATTTAAAGGCTGGCAGTAAGTGAGACATCAATGGACAAATCAGCGTGAAAATTTCCTAAATCAAGCGTTCTAATTGACTCTGATCACAGTAATGTCTACCTTGGGCACTGCTGTACCCTGGCAGAGATTTGTGTCCTCTGTGTGCTTTCTAGTTATCATCAGTCATGGTCTCTGGAATGACCAGTCCCATAATCCTCCAACTAAAAACGTTTCTGTCAAAACATGAAATAGAAATCGGACATTTATTAGACATTTTGATGATATTACACCTGTTCTGTCATCCTTCCACATGCTTCATTTACAGCTAGATTCCATTTCAAAGTGAATATGTTGGCATATGCTGTGCTGTAAATCATTACAGGGGCTTTTTTTCTCTGCCATTCAACCCTTGCATCCTTCATCAGCCTGCCAATTCCCAGATGCTGTGAGCTTGCAGAATAAATACAAAAGAGTATTTTCTTCCCTGGTGGCTCACCTCTCGCACCAATTGCAATTAAAATCTAACAGGAACCCTCAAATCCAAAACTCAAACAGATCTACTCTCAACGTCACGGACTAGAGCATGAACTCCAGGCTGAAAAAGGCAATAATAATAGGAAAAGGACCCACATTCAGACGCTGAAGCAGATCAGGTCAAAGACAAAGTGTTTGAATTAACAGAGAGTGGTCCAGACATGTTGTTTTGTTTTGTTCAGAGAGTCCCCTGGATCAGAAATTACATCAATTTGCCATAACAACATAACCACCTGCCTCTTATGGTGAAGGTTCCCTAACAGCTGTGATGCTCTGTGTTTCTGACTTTTTCAGGAATTTGTGCTATAGTATTTCTACTGGGGGATTTGAACACGTGTGCTTGTGTTCACTGTCTTCAGGCATCATTGAGTCTTAGGCGCCTATCAAACTTCTCACCGGTTCACCACTTGCCCCTCCTTAGACCACTTTGGAAGGTACTGACCACTGCAGACCAGGAACACCCTAAAAGACTCTCACTTTTGGTGATGTGCTGACCCATCCCACCATCAATTTCATCACTTGCCCTTTTCAATGCCCATTTTCCCCCGTTCCAACACATTAACTTCAAGGACAAAATGTTCCCTTTGTAACCAAACCAAAGACAGGTGCCACGGTAACAAGCTTTTTTGGTTAAATAAATAAAACCAAAAAAGCTTCTTTTCAGATTTGAGTTTCTAAATGTGCTCTTCAGCTTCAAGAGGAAGGCTTTCCAGGCGCCTCGCCGTGTTTAATGACAGTGCCATGACGTCATGAATAAGCTTTGCTGCTGCTGTGTTTAAATGAGAAGATTAAAGATGACACCAGAGTTGATATTCCTGAGGAATGAAAGGTGTCCCAGTCTCATAATACTGTAATGGTCCAATACTGTTTTCATCATAAATGTGACTTAAATACATTACCATTTTTGCTCTTTTGAGATTTTAGGAGCATTTTATGTGGTCAGTGGCCTTTAAGCGAACATTGTTAATTTCCAAACGTCACATGGACTTATGATACATGCTGAATTCCAAACATTGCGTAAAATATGTATTTATTAACCTCCTGGCTGGACATTCTTCAATCCCATCATAGACAGCTGATGAGAACCGGAGTGAAGTGACTGAAATCTGCCGTTTTTCAAGCAGACACCATTTAGTAAATTAACGCTGTTGAATAATTACCACCCCCAGTGAACAGGCTCAATATGAACCGTCAACGTTTGCATTCGCATTGGATTTTCAACCAATGGCTCATTATGCGGGGGCTTTAAGCAGAGAAGGTCCGGATGAAATGATCAATCATTCCTTCTTCTGGCCTGGTTTTGAGAAGGTTCACAACATTAAGAGTACATTGGATACTTTAACAAGTGTGTGGGAAAAGCTATTTTGTTCACTTCGACATGTCTTTGGTCAGTTAGGGAAGCAGAAAATGTTCCTTTGTTGGCTGAAGAAACAGCAAGTGCTACCATTTAGTTCTTTAGTGCAGCCAATGCGCGTGGTACAAGCACACACACAGGTAGGGAGACACACACACACACACACACACACACACACAGCAATACATCCACAATACTTGACACTGCACTCCAGCATTCAAGGTCACTGTCAAATTCTTTACTGAGAGACCTTTGCTACAAATACCTTCAAAGCAAAGACAGATTTGTGAGTGTGGTTATCCCCCCACTCCCTCATGTAATGGCGTCCAAAGCATGATACAGAGGAGCCCGGTAATGGCATGCAAAACGCACACTGCCACGGCAAGATAATGGACAAATCTATTTTGTCCTTTCATACATGCCAATTTGGCGTTGCTGGAGTGTGCTTGTTCGGCTGGAACCATCTATGGTTGCTAGAACGGACTGTAATGAGCACATCAATAAGAAAGCTAAGATCTGCCCCCTCAGCCCTCCTGTCCTACCCTCCTGATGAATCGAAGCCTCCAAAGACATCTGCGCGAGGGCCGATTTAATATGGCTTCCTCTGGTTCCAACCAATACTGCTGAGTGGCTTCTTTGACAGTTTGCATATGAATGAAAAACAAAAATAGAAGTGGTTGTCCCAATCCCAGAAAAGAAAAGAGGTGTCCGATTGCATCTTTTGGAGCGATTTGCAGTCATGACAGAGAGTACAGACCGCTTTGTTGCAACAAGGAACGGGAAGTTGTAAGACTTTAAAGAAAGAGTTTGACATTTGGGAAACTGTGTTTATTTGCTTTTTTTTTCGTGAAGTGTAAGATGAACAGATCAATACTGCTGACTGTGAGGGAAATATTAATGTGCAGCCAAGACACCATCAGTTTAGCTTGGAATAGAGCCTGGAGAGAAGGGTAAACAGTTAGCACCTACTAGCCTCTCTGAAGCTCAGTTATTTACATGTTATATTTCATTAATTGGTGCACTTTAGAGTCGCCCATGAATGGACTATCTTATATTAGTTGTTAACCCCTTTAATGTCTTTAATTTCAATTAATTGCATATTTTATTTCTTTGGGTCGTCTAGAAATTCAATATCTTCGAATAAATGTACCATTAAAGTAACAGGTCGTTTCATCAAACATGTTTTTAAACTCATGGAAAAATGGTCAGTTTTAATTTGGTTAGCTGAACATTGCGGTGAAGCATGTTTTTAGAAAACTTATTTGAGCCTTTTTAGACTTTTTCGGCCATGTTAAGGTATATATTTCTGTTTAATAAGTCCTTGCGTGCTTTAATATGACAAAAAAAAGAGCCTAATAGTTCTCTCTCAATAGACATGGTTCATTCTCCTACTCAGTTCAACATACGGTGTCCCCCAAGGCTCCGTCCTTGTCCCCTTACTCTTTAGCATATACATGCTTCCCCTGGGTCATAAGATCAACTGGTTCAACCCGTGGAACAAATTTTCGAATAAAATAAAATAGAGACTCACAATGTGCTCAACCAAATTGTTGAGCAAGAAATTAAAGGATCATGCTGAGCTAAGCAATATATTAAGTATATGTTAGCATATGAATTTGAGTGTAGCATTGGTATTCTTCTCCCAATCTTAGTCTTCATCGATTCCTTTTATAATCAAGAGGATTATGGTTAAAATCATTTGGGCTGACTCATTTTAAAAGTCTGAGGGAAAATTCAAATGTTGCTTAAAGTTTGTCCCATAAATCGTACTTGTCACATAAAGGTCATAAAAATGAAATGTCTAATCACAGGAGACATCAAATAGACTGCCTGTAACAATTCACACATTTCCGACTCCCTCCTGATTTTACTCGTCACGTCTCCTGAGAAGAGCAGGTCCATTCCAACCATGTATAAATTAAATGTATTATTATTATTATTATGTCTGAATGCGGTTTGGGGAGATTCATATAGACACAGTGTAGAAACCTAAAGTACGCACATATGCATAATCAGCATGCACATAACAAGCTTAGTGACATTTCATTCCCGAATCAGCCGCCAACAGAGCGGTAATGGCAATAAAGTCAGGCGATAATGAATTCTCGAGCAAGGGCTCAAATTGAGGTTTTGAGGCTGTATGTGTGACTGTGTTCATTCATCCACTCATACTCTGGGGCCCACTACGGACACATTTGAGTGAAATTAATATCTAGCCGGAGAAGCCTCCGGTGATTTCAGGTTGGGTCGGCGGCATATGCAATCAGGCACACTGTAAAAAGTGACATTTCTCTAAAGCTCGCTGCCACGCGGGCGGCTAATGCGTGCGCACACCTCCGATGACAGCTGTCAGAGCGCACAACAGGAAGCAATATCACAGATTCCACTCTGTCAGGATAAAATGGATTAGTTCAGATTAGCTGCTGTCCACAGCAGAAGGGCCGCAGACGGACGACTGAGCTTAGGGTTCGCAAAAGTATGTGACTATCGTGAGACGAAGACGATCTAGTCGTATTTAAAATGTAAATATGTAATATATGTGAACACATGGGTGATTACAGAAGATTCATTTGAATTCATGCTTTTTCAAATAGTCTTTTCCATCGATTTTAATAACAACATTTGACCACATTTAGCTCCAAATGCTTATTATAAATATTAATGTTGAACCTAAATGTTTAGAAACTATGTAAATTTACACTGAGGTTAACGGACGTATGAAGAATAAAGGTTTGATGAATAAAAACAGTTTTATAAACGATAAATGCGGTCCTTTTTACAGCAGGGCGGTTTCTTGGCTGGTTCTGGGCTGGTGCGTAACTTGGAATAGACCTGGATTTCGTCTGGTCCACCCGAAGTAACTTAACCGAGTAATTTTCCACGTACTTGGTTTGTCGTTGAACCGTTCAATAAAGTAATGTTTTGTTTTAAAACCGCCTTGGCGCAAAAGGGGTCGTGCTTACTGCAGATAGAAATGTAGATTTGCATATTTTTTGTATAACATTTAGGTCCAACATCTAAATTTAGATTCAACATCTAGATTAGGATCAAACATTTAGGTATAACACTTAGCTTTAGATTCAATATTTAAGAATAACATTTAGATTCAGATTTAATATTTAGGTATAACACTTAGATTTAGATTCAACTTTTGGATTTAGATTCAACCTTTAGATTTAGATCAAACATTTAGGTATAACACTTAGATTTAGATTCAACTTTTGGATTTAGATTCAACCTTTAGATTTAGATCAAACATTGATGTATAACACTTAAATTTAGATCCAATAATAAAAAATAACATTAAGATTCAGATCCTAAATTTAGATCTAGCATTTAAATTTAGATCTAACATTTAGGTTTAACATTTGGATTTAGATTCAACATTTAGTTATAAAATTTAGATTTTGATGAAACATCTGGAGCTTAATGTGTTAAATGTTGCTTTCAAAATCAACTATCAACTGCTTCTTTTACGAAACGACGCCTCACACGTTTTCAAATGAGTGAAATGTTCTCACAGCATCTAAAAACACTAGCAATACTTCAGGAAAACAACAGAGACAATTCCTTGCGAGATGATCTCGTAACTGTGTTCTCTTCGCACCAAGCCTCCTTTTTCCTTATCTTTATGAATTTGACTCTACATTCATCCCTCGTCGCTTGATGTCTTGCGTCAAGGTAACCGAAAAGTGATGGTGAAAATACGCGTGGCGTAATGTTTCTGACTATTCAACCACAGCCTGTGACTGAAGTCCCTCATCTGCAGTTGACATGCAGCATCAGTTCTCATCTCCTGTACGTCCTACAAATGGGACATTTATCCTCTTCAAGACGTCTCCAGTTTAATAATGGTGCCAATTAACGATTCAGATCAGGTAGGTGATGAGCCGTTGTTATCTCCACCAAGTAAACAAGGTCTCTTTGTTCTCACCCTTCAGCCTCATTAGCAAACACAACACACTGCTGCATCCTGGTGCCCGACAGAAACATGAATTTGTGAGTTGGTGTGGACTCGCAGAGGTTACCAGTAAACTCCAGACATGCAGAGGCGCTCCGATCGTCACACCATTCTGACCGCTGGCCGATGAATGAATAACAGGGATTATCTTGTTTGTACTTGAAGGTGATGAGTTGGAAGCAGGAAAAAAAAAAGCACAATTGTAAAGATATTAAGAACTATGATGCGGGTCAAATCATGAAGGTGAGACGAACGGGTGGATCAGAGCATCTCCAGAACTGCTGGACTTGATGGGTGTTCCTGATCTGCAGCGTTTAGTGCAGACGAAAAGTGGCAACGAGGTCATGGATGCCTGATGAAGAAAAAAATCTTGTCTTCTGATCATTTCAGAACTGATCTCAAGAAGTCTCAGCTGCACTTAGATACATGTGTTTATTACAGACAGGAGGAGATACTTCCGAAACAAGCGGCTCAAAGGGAGTATTTTCATTTCCTCATCAGTGCCCAGGCCTCATTGATGCGTGTGGAGAGTGTATTCTGTGTTGTCCGACCCCAGAGAGGAGCTACTGTAGCACAAATTGTTGAAGAAATGAACGCTGGCTCTTACAGAGAGGTCTCAGAACCCAAAGTACTTCACAGCTTACAGAACCTCCACCCTGACCTCCATCTGAAATCACCCACAATGTGCACATCAGCATCCGAACTGGATCACACAGCAAAGCAAGAAGGTGACCTGGGCTGACGAATCGTGTTTTTGTTTTTTTTCTGACATCATGTGGATTTGCAGGAACATGTGTTTCTCTCACCTGGGGAGGAGCTGGTACCAGGATGCACTTTGGGGGGAATGTATGCAAGAGGAGGCCGTTTGATGCTTCGGGCAATGTTCAGATTGGAAACATTGGGTCTTTTCATTAAGGTGAATGTCACTTTGACATGTACAACCCTCCTAAACACCCCTTCACGGAAATGGTACGCCATTATCTGGCTTTTAGCAGTATAAAACCCCTGCCACACTGCAAAATCAGTTGAGGAATGGTTTCAGGAACACAAAAAAGAGTCAAAATTCCCCAGATCTCGATCCAGCATCTGTGGGATGTGCTGGACAAACAAGTCCGATCTATGCTCACAGCTTACAGGACTTAAAGGACATGCTGCTTACGTGCTGGTGCCAGATAACCCGGCAAAGTCCGAGCCGAAATGGGTCAGAGCTTCTTTTGGTGGAAAAAGGAGAACGTGCATAATCTTAGCAGGGGGTTTTAATGTTATGTGTCATGTTATGCTATGCAGAGACATATAGACAGAGAAAAAAAAGGTGTTCCTAGAGTGACAGCTGCACTAGCACCAGTATGTTTACTTCCCTCGAAACTAAATGTATGTATCTCAATGGAAAGATTGATCAGTTCATTCTCGTAAAAATAATGTTAAACACCGTGAATCTCTCTGGGAATTCATTAGCATCATCATTCATCAGCCTCAGCAGAGTCATCAGCCAACACCACCAGTGTCCAGACTCCAAAGGGGGGATATTCCATGCCGCTAGGGACCCTTCCGTCTCAGTCTCCCCCAAAGAGTCTGGGCTTCATGGTTTGTATTAAATCGTTCGTCTTCTCTTCATTCTCCGTCTTATCTGATTGAAATACAGTTGCTGCATTGGAGGAACAATGAATCCTTTTTTGCTGAACAAGGTCACACATGTTCAGTTTTGTTCTCTGACTCTCCTCTTGTTGCTCTCCAGCAGACAAACGCTCACGAGGAAGGCAATAAAAGAACCACGAGGGTCTGCAACAAAGCCGTATTTATGTTAGATACAAAGCTGTGAGGTGGAGATGGTAGCGTATAATGCATGAATGTTGAGAGCTGGAGCTATCTCGGGGAATGACACACTGAAATACATCTTTCTTTTTAGTTTGCAAACCCAATCATGAGAGATAATGGCCGGGGGGGGGGGCTGATTACAACAAATCTGTCAGAAAACAAAACTTGTTTTAATGATTATATTTATGTTAATATAGAAAAAGAAGGAAAAGAAAACAGCATTTTCCCAAAATTGCCTTCCATTTGCATATATATGACACTTTTTTATCTTTCATCATTTAGCCATTCCTCTCTCTCTCTCTCTCTCTCTCTCTCTCTCTCTCTCTCTCTCTCTCTCTCTCTCTCTCTCTCTCTCTCTCTCTCTCCCTCCCTCTCTCTCTTGGAGCGCTTTTCATGCTTCATTTAGGTTAGCATGGAGCCTCCTATACTTTATGAAGCTCAGTGTTACACAGTGTTGATGATGTTCTCACACCCCCATTTAAGATTTCATGGTCGCCAGTATGAGATCTGGTGTAAGTCATGAGTAATGACGACATTTATAGGACAACTATCACCGCAGTTGTGCGCCTCTTTGGAATGGAATGCTCCAGCGAAGCCCATTCCAAAGCGTCACAGGTACTTTTGTCATAACGCCGGCGACCAAAGAGGACGCCGTACAGCGTGTTCATCATCAGCTGCTGTAAAAGCAGCACTAACTCTCACAAATGAGCGGAGGTAATGTCTCCAGTCGTTCCCAGGTTGGACAATCAACGGCCTCCCTTCAGTTAAAGCCTGCGGAGGAGATGGCCAAAACATTTATTAACACTGATAAACCTCTGACCTGTACATTTCCACCAAACGTTACTCCTTAACAAGCTCAGTTCATCTGAATTCCATTTGGCCACGAGCAAGCCACGGAGATTTCTCTCTTTCTGGAGCCTGAATTAAGCCTCGTACATCATCGTTTCCCTGAGCCTGAACAGACGCTCTGAGCAGGATGATGCTGGGAAGGATGCATCAAATTAATCTAAATAATTGGTCTTAGGTTGTTTGAGCAGGCTATCGCGTTGATCGCGGACACTGTAATGAAGTTGTGACCTCCCCGAAGATGAGGCCCGCCAGTCGGCTCCAGTTCAGGCGAAGCATGTGTGTCGCAAAAGTAATTAAGAGGTAACAACTGAGGAGGGGAGATATGCGATGACAGAGTACCTCTGACCCCGGCGCACATAAATCATAAACTCCATGTTGTCACCCTAATCTGGTTTATAAATAACAACCTCGTGTCAAGAGCCGCTGAATGATTCATGGTCTTCTAATGGAGGTATTTAAAGATGTACTTTTCTTTTACATATATAATGGGAACACTTACCTCAACGACTCTTGGGACGCTATCGGACGTATTTCTTTTCTGTTAGAACAGCAGAGAGCGGACGAAGCTGTCAGGGGGAAACGCTTCCTGTTTGTGAATTGTGATTTCATTAAATCTGTGGTATTGCATTGTTACTGTTTCAATCACTTTGCAATGTATTTCGCTTTTTTTTTTTTAAATCAGGTGGCTTATTGTGGTGTTTAGACACATGAGAAGAAATCCTGTTTAGATGAAATATTGGGTGGAAGTCATCTTATTGTGTTAAAGAGAAAGGGGCTCCTTCCTTTAATTGCTTTTTCGTTGCTTAATGTATGTTTTAAATATATCCACAATGCTAATACCTGTCCTTTATTACATTTAAAATGATCATCAATGTTACAATTTTGGATCTATGTAAATAGAAATTGGGATATTATGTGTTCCAATGGAAGAAGAAGTTAATGTATTTAAAAAATGAGGAAATTACCATAAAAGTCTGTTGTAACACGTATGAAACAAATAAATGAAAGGGGGGAAGCATTTCCAAAAAAGAGCTTCTGGATTAGGGTGTAGAAATACAAAAATAATATTGAGGTCTACTGGTTTGATATAACAACCCAGTATAATAAAAATTGGCTCAATTTACCTTTTTGATGATGAAAACTATTCATTTAATAGAGTGCCGGGAGAAGGTTTTTGTTAATTGCATCTTGGTAATAATTCCTTATAATCTTCATAAATAATGTTTAACCAGGAGATCATAGGAAAACACAGATATTTATATTTATACGTGCATGTTTAATGATTACTCTGTTAATCCCAACAGTTTCTTTCACTCATTCCGGTGAGGATCGGTCCAGTTCACCTGCGGATTTCAACACAACGGACCACGGACGGATGTCGGTTCTGGAGTGATAGCACCTCGGGAGGAGACATGATGTGATCTCAGCCCACGAGCTCTGAAGTGAAGGGGTTAGGTCCGGGCGGGGTTGGCGTGCTCTGAAGCCCTGAATGCTCCTCCTGGCTGCCGGAGGATTCTACACCTAAACATTTCATGGGTCTTCATGTTTGCTTTGGTTTTGTTGCTCAGTTGCTTCTTCTTGTCCTGAATAATAAGTATGAACCTCCATAATGCTCAATTCCTCTCCATATCTCTCTCCAGTCTGTATGAAAATGTGGCTGCCTCCATATGGAGGCCAAACATGGAAATGAAAAGGGCTTACATTGAGAAAAAAAAAATTCTCTACTTTCAGCAGAGAATTTCCTCATCTCAATCTTTCGTTTCAAAAGAAAACACCTGAAGGCCTTTTAGTGGAGTTTGGCACTTCATGCTGTTCATACAGTGAGATGTAATGTAATCAGAAGTGTAATTTAACACGAAACCTGTGACGTGAATGCGGACTTTTAAGGCCCGTTCTGTTTTTCTTCTTCATCAATTTCATATCCGAAAATGCCGCTTCACACAAATAGGCTGAACAAAAAAGATGGGCAAGTTTGCTGTGTAAACATTGTTGCACCGGCTAAAAGGCACCAAAACTTTGACGAACCCTTGTGGGATTTGATGGGAAGTCATTTTGCAACTTGAGAAAGTCCATTTCTACCTCACCTAGTTCAATGCTGCACTTAGTTGCCTAGCAACTGTCTGTCTGCTTGCAGGAAAGGATTTGAAATGAATGGCTCCAGCTTATCAAACCAACGGAACATGCTTTCAAACCTCGTTCAAGCCTGTTTGCTGAGTTGAGTGTACTTTTGAGTGCGAAGTGCGGAAGCATCGTCATTCCTCACTGACTGCACAGAGAAACGGTACACTTTCTTCTCTGCTAATGCACACACAAAATGTTGGACTTGGCTTTAAATGCGTTTACAGAACTTACCGTGTCAGAGACAGTCTTAGCTGTTCCACGTAGTTCACAGTTCGATCGGCTCAGTTTCCCAGTGAGGTTTGGTGAAATGCAGAAATGCATTGAAATGTTACCGCTAGCGGGTAGCAAGCGTAACGCATTTATTTGTTGAAACAAATTTGTTCTGTTTCCTGCTGCTAAGCAATATCATATGTGCTTTTATTTTGAAAGAGGAAATTTCGTCAGTGTTGTATTTGTTTTGACTTGACGAAAAAAAACACAAGCGGTCCTCCCGTTGAAAATACGGGTTACCGTTTTCATATTTTTTAGTTTCATTAGCATACTCGTTTGTGAAAGCCTAGACGTAAGATAAGATTGTCTTTTCTTTCACTTTGGTGAACCTCTTCTACCCGCTGCTCATTGAAGAGGGATTATTTTTCTTGCACTTTTCAGCCATTGCTCGTCATCTGCTTGCGAGCTGACATAGAACGAATGAGTGAGAAAACCCGCAACATAACATGATGTCATAACTTTGACCCCAGAGCAGGTCAAATTTCAACATTATACATACTTAATGAATAAAACACTGTGATTCCTTGAAGCTATCAAGCTTAGTTTTCCTTTACTTGATCAGGGACTGGATATAGCGAGGTGGCATAGGGTGGCAGATGCAACACGTAGAAGACGCCTTGCCACCCCAACTGACAACCCATTTTAAAAAGCTCCTGCGGTTCAGAAATGTCACCCCACCTCAAAGTGTCCCTGCCATTTTCTTGCCACCCCATGACAATTAGTCTAAATCCACCTCTGTGCTTGATAGCTTAAATCTTAGTTCTGATGTAGCTCCTCATGACCTTTACTAAATTTGTCACAACTTGAAGTTAGCTAACGGATAATACTTTGGCAGTTGTTATTTTAAACTCAGCTGCCACGTAAATCAAGCTTTTATCCAGCTCAGTGTTTGGGAACGAAGAAAAAGTTGAGGAATTCAAATTATTCTTTTAAGAGGATAGATGCTTTAACCACAGAGAGATTACACATTTATAGCTAATGACCTCCATAAGCTAGTCACACTTTGAAGTGGACACTTTCGGACAGCCTGAAGTATGATGACATTAATTAGCAGTGACGGAAGGTATCACTTAGAATCCCATGATTTACAGCTGAAGTGAAATAAAAACACATTTTTCCCCCTCAGAAGTCTGTGCCGCTTTTCATTTTACACAATGCTCAGGAAATGGAAGAGTTCACCTCAGCGAAATCTCCAGGGAAGTCAGATTTAACGCAGATTGTTTCAAGCAGGAAAACAAAACTGTCCTACGTGATTGTGATTTATGTCAGAAATCAAACGGTGGGCCCTGCAGAACTTTCTACTTTGCCCTGAATCAACTTTGATGAGGTGTATATAAAGCAGTTGTTGATATGGGAAGTCTGAAAGCAGAGGGCAGGATGTGAGACGTGGAATGGAGAGGGGGAATGGGCCCAACGTAGGAGTCTTCCCTTTGAATCACTTTTATCAATACGGCTTTGAAATTCCATGAACCTTTTGTTGTTGGTGCTCGCTGGCATTTATGAAGGAATGAAGAAACAGCACAACGAACTATTTGTAGGTTTGCCCAACAATGCAATCGTCCATTGTACCTTTCTCCAACTGCATAGATACATTTAAAAACACAAACACACACATGACCTACTGTTTTCTGCCCTGGAGAGCCGGAGAGGGAGGGACGGATAAGTGGAAGGAATTGCAGCTGAACTTTGGGCAGTGGGCTAGAAGCGTGCTGGTTGTTACCGTGATTTGTCGTGACAGCTGTGCCCCACTACAACGTTCCTTTAAAACACGTCTCCAGCTTGTGTGCTGGAGTGTGCGCGGAGCAGGCAAGTGGTAGACAAGTGCAGAAAAATGTTCATTCCCCAGCCAGGTTGAATCCGACGCTTTCTTCTTTAAATGACAGATGAGCTCGGAGACCATCGACCTGCATCACGCTCCAGGAGACCGGTCAGGAGGAGGAGAGGGACCGAGACAGAGGAATCCCCGGAGCATAGTATTTTGGACTTAATAACATCATGAGAGGATGAACACTGTGAGAATCACAGCAGACAGACAAAGAGTGCATTACTAATCCAATCAGCGGACCACGGCACACAGTGTGCCAGACGCTGCTGGAGCAGCTGCCAATGACTCCTCTGCTTTTACAACACATTTTATTTCCACGTCATGTGATTCATTTAGAAATGTCATCAATTTTTCAGGTTCAAAGTTATTCTCTGATCTTCTTGTGTGTTACACACTCGCCAGACGTCTCAGGTTGGGCTCTGTTTGCTATTCTGGGATGAAATTCAGAAACGTCTTGGAAATATAAGCATGTTTTTGGAGTTTTTTTTCCTGTATTTACCAGTTTTGAAGCAAGTTATTCGCTATATACCTCATTGTTCCATAATATTAAGGAAATCTCTTAGCAGGGAAAAATATGTAGCACTGTCGAGTCAGCAGAAAAGCACTTCAGCTTCCAAAAATAACAGCGCTGGTTTTCTCTACGGTGTAATGAACTTGTTTAATTATGACTTTGTTCCATTCAGGGTTGAATTCATAAACGTGGAACTGTGTATTTTATAGTGTTTCATTTAGTTAAAGTAGAAAAGTATCCAATCATGATAAGGTAGTAAAGGACTTTTGGTTGTTCGACCCAGAAGAACCTGACGCAGGTGTAACAAACCATGAATATTATAGGCTAATCATTGACATAATCCACAGTTTGTGAATTTCAATAACAAATACTCCCCTCATCATTCAGAGTAGGGAAAATAACTAATTTATTTGTCATTTAATTCTTTCTTAGGATGATTAAAGTGTCTTCTATTCTTTTTTATTCTATTCTTTTATCTTATCCTTTTTGTTTTCTTATTACTCTAATCTCCTGCCCAGCTGTTAGCTTGAGCATATTATGAGTCTCTGTCTCGTAGTGAAAAATGTGTCTGAACCGGTTAATAATATCACCCAGTGGCAGCATGTATATGTTCAAACGTAAGGGTCCAAGGATAAAGCCCTGGGGGACACCACGGGTCAAAGGGGGGAGACATAACCATAAAAGTCCTATTCAGTAAGCAGGATTGTCGTTTTGGGATATCGAAGCTTGTGAGGACTTACTAAATTACAGAATTATGTAATTTGATACAACCCAAAAACAAAGTCTAATGAGGGTCAAAGATTTTTCTGAAAACATGCTGTAACAAAACAGTAAAGAGATTTCACTTTATAATGACGGTGGTAACAGTGAGCTGCTCTGATTCAAATCAACTATTCTGCATGAAAATGTAATATTTCCGTCTTGTTTGTTATTATTGTAACAATTATATATAACAATTATCATTATTATTATTATTATATTACAATTATTTCACATATTATAATAAATATAAAGTGTCTTTAAATTAAATTAATTAAATAAAATATAAACATCAATAATTGTCCCATTTATTTCTTTTCCTGGGGAGGCAATGAAAGAACTATCTTATCTCATCTTATCTCATCTTATCTTATAATATCATATCTTATCTTATCTTATCATATCATATCTTATCTTATCTTATCATATCATATCTTATATCATCATATCTCATCTTATCTCATCATATCTCATCTCATCTCATCTCATCTCATCTCATCTCATCTCATCATATCTTATCTCATCTCATCTCATCTCATCATATCTTATCTTATCTTATCTTATCTTATCTTATCTTATCTTATCTTATCTTATCTTATCTCATCTCATCTCATCTCATCTCATCATATCTTATCTTATCTTATCTTATCTTATCTTATCTTCTCATCTCATCTCATCTCATCTCATCATATCTTATCTTATCTTATCTTATCTTATCTCATCTCATCTCATCATATCTTATCTTATCTTATCTTATAATATCATATCTTATCTTATCATATCATATCTTATATCATCATATCTCATCTCATCTCATCATATCTTATCTCATCTCATCTCATCTCATCATATCTTATCTTATCTTATCTTATCTTATCTTATCTTATCTCATCTCATCTCATCTCATCTCATCATATCTTATCTTATCTTATCTTATCTTATCTTATCTTCTCATCTCATCTCATCTCATCTCATCTCATCATATCTTATCTTATCTTATCTTATCTCATCTCATCTCATCATATCTTATCTTATCTTATCTTATCTTATCTTCTCATCTCATCTCATCTCATCATATCTTATCTTATCTTATCTTCTCATCTCATCTCATCATATCTTATCTTATCTTATCTTATCTTATCTTATCTCATCTCATCTCATCATATCTTATCTCATCTTATCTTATCTTATCTTATCTTATCTTATCTTATCTCATCTCATCTTATCTTATCTTATCTTATCTTATCATATCTTATCTTACCTTATAAAAGGGGGCATTTGTAAACACGATGGTATTTAAAAGTTTGAGATCCAAAAAATGATCTCCCCGATAATGGGTCCAGGTTCTTAAAGGTTAAGCTAATATTGTTGCTGAAACATTTTGCAATCAAGTAAATTAGGCAGTGTTTGAAATGCAGTTTAATAAGCAATCATTTATATCGATATCGATGCCAGACACGTCAACAACATCTCACTATTTTGCCACAAATTTTTTTTGGTCATTTTGGAATATCCAAAGCATCGCCATATTTCACTCCATGGAATCTCATGTCGTTACTCTCTTATACTAAGTATGGTATGCCACAAGGCTGCATCATGGGGCCAATACTGTTCTTCCTCGGTGACATCATCTGCACACATGGTATCTCTTTCTATTGCTATGAGGATGACTCAATTTTCTACAGTTAAACACCAACCAAACTGAAAATTTAAAAACTTGACCCCAGAGAGCCTTTAGATAGTCGCTGCCATCTACTGGTCACCTGTCACCTGAGTACATTAAGCCTGTCGTAAGAAGTCTTGGCATCCCGTTTCACAGCAAACTAAACTTTAAGAATCACTTTAAATCGCTTCTCTCCTGTTTTTATCACCTCAGCGATATCAAAACTCATCAAATAGATGCTGAAACCCTTGTAAATACTTTAACTCCTCACATCTTGATTGTTGTAACAGCCTTTGCACTTGTCTTAACTCAAAAACAGAACTCCGATGTCAGGCTTCTAACCGGGACCAAGATCCACAATCAAATCTCTCCGGTTTAAGCTTCGCTGCGCCGGTTTGTTTTAGGATTGATTCTAAGATTGTATGGATTACTTTTAAAGCTCCTAATGACTTGGCCCCAGTCTATATTTCAAATCCTTAAATCCCTTATAGACCTTTGAGTAGTTTGAGATCCTCAGGCAGAAGTATTCTATATGTTCCACAGTCCCGGCTGAGAACTAGAGGGAACAGAACCTTTGCCATCAGGGCCCCAAGGCTCAGTGCCGACCTGCCTGAGGAAATACGGCTGTCATTTATTAAAGTCTCGTCTTAAAATCTACTTTTACAGAAAAGCTTTTTCTGATTTCTACATTTTAATCTTATCGTCCTGGTTTTATCTTCTATCTTACATTTTCAATGTTTGTGTTTCTATCCCTCCGCTTATATTTTAACGTTTTACATTTCTTAATCCTTAGTTTTTATTCTCTGTATTTTTTGCGTGGTTTCATGGCTCAATATGTGTTACGTGTTATTGTTGAGTGCTTTGTAACCGTGTTTTGTTCAATTGTTATTATTATATTATTATTATTAATACTTATTATTATTATTGACACTATTATTATTATAATAATAATGTTATTATTATTATATTATCATCAATATTATTATTACTATTACTAGTAATATATATTTATTATCATCATCATCATTTAATTATTATTATTCAATTATTGTTATTATTATATTATTATTAATATTATTACGTTTCTACTACCATTATTATTATTATTATTATTATTATTATTATTATTGTCACTATTATTGTTATAATAATATTATTATAATTATTATTATTATTATTATTGTCACTATTATTGTTATAATAATATTATTATAATTATTATTGTTATATTATTATCAATATTATTATTATTACTATTATTAGTAATATATATTTATTATCATTATCATTTAATTATCATTATTAATTATTATTATTATTATTATTATTAATACAATTATTATTATTATTATTATTATGTAGGGTTTTCTAAGTTACAGTTCTTATTTATTGCACCACAGACCAACATCTCAAACCTTGTGTGTTTTATCGAGATTGTTCCGGAGTGTTCTTTTGGGTCAGCAGTGGTCAGTGCTGTCGGTCTGGGAGTTTGTAAACTTAATGTAAACATTTGGACTTGTTAGAAAACCTTTAAGTAAGTTGGTGTGAGTAGAAACAAACGAGTGTCACACACCTTTAAAATCTTAAGGAACTTAACTTTATCTTTGATTGTTTGTTCATAACATCCCTAAGTTCTCATTTTCAGCTTGTCGATTGTTAATAAAGGAAATCCCTCGGATGCTTTAGTATCATGTCCTGTATTACATTTAACCAGTTCTGACAACAATCATGAGGAAAATCATGAACAAGTCAAGAAAATAAAGTTAGTCATCCTTTAGAAAAGTTACAATTTAAAGCGAGAAAAAAACTGTCACGCTTATTTATTTTCAAAAATAGAAAAAAAACGAGGCAACATTTCAGAAATTATTTCCAATAAATACGTTTATTTTGTTTTGGCGAGATGCGTTTGAATTCTTCGTTTAAACTATTTTGGTGATTTGGTTCACGGCTGATCCAGGTTGTGTTTTTACTTCCATCTGGAGCCTCTGATGTGGTCCGGTTTAATATTTGGTTTTATTTTCTCTCTCCCAAACGTTCCTTTAAATGTTATTATGTACACTGTAAAAAAAAAAAAACAATCCAAAACAGAACGACCTGATGATCTCAATTATTTCCATTCACTTTTTTTTAATTCAACCCTGAGGCTTTCTGAAAGCCTGAACGTTCCTATCACTCGTGGCGCCGGCCACGTCGGCGGTTCTCAGAACCATTTGTTATGCAGGTTCGGGAGATCAAGTGGGTGTTTTGCATTCCAAAGCTCCCTCCTTCACACTCGCTCGGCTACTTGGCTGCCTGTCTCCCTGCGATACCTCGGCGAGGAGACAACAGCGTGACACGGACCACGGTCATCCGTGTCAGAGAAAAGGAAGGCGCGGAGGCCATGTCCGGACTACAGAGGCCGGCGGCGGCGTTCTGACTCGCTGCTGGGTTACACTGATTTCTTGAAGAGATGCTGGGGCTGACAGTATTTGCTGGGGCGCCAAGATTGTGCTGTCAGACGTGCGGCAGTTGCTCTTTCTCTGCTTGAGATGAAAGAGATGCACACTGGGAAAGCCAGCTCACGGAACCAGCACACGCTCATGTGCAGCCACAGGAGGCACGAGCGCGACCCCACAAATAGTGAAGAGGTCATTTCAGCCGACGCAGGCAGAGCTGGAGCCTGGAGGCTGTGCAGCAATAAAACAGAAGAGTGTACAGGATGTTCTTCCCAAAGGCCAGAGGTCAGGATGTGCTAGTCCCTACTCGCGTCCTCAGCGGTGGATACAGAGGACGCGGAGCTGGTGACATCATACGGGGCCACCGAGTGACTCGCTAATTATGCCTCCAACCTTCAGCTCTGGCACAGCTTGACTCCTCTTCACCTCACTGATGACATTTCTACTCATGACATTTTGACAATCTCTCTTAAGTCTCTTGCTTGAACTTTTTCTCTCACCTTTCTCAGTATGTTTCTCCAACACACGCAAACACACACACACACACACACACACACAAACATCATGCTCACAGCAATTAGATATTCAAGCAAACTTCAGACTCCATTTTGTCCTTTTCCTTTGCCATACCTCGCTGTGACTCTTTTTTCTGGGTGTGCATTTCCCTCTTTGGACGCCGCTTGTTGATCTCCTCCAAACAGGTTATCAGAAAGTGGTGGGGAGGTCACAAAGAGAGAGGTACAAGGTAGAAGGTAGAAGGGTGAGGCGGCGAAAAAAGAAAAGGAGAATATAATAGGAAAACTTTTGAGGAAAAAAAAAAGGGTTTGGTAGGTGAAATTTTGTTTGCGCTCCCAGTTAGCTCTCGGCTGACTGATGTGAAGGAGCCTTGGGGAAGCATTCAGCCAGCAGCCACCACACCTGAAGAGTAAACACGGCAGATACTGATAGACCCTGACACAGACTGATAAGCGCTCTCCCACAATCCCCCAGTGCTGTCCAAAGCGATGCAGAAACCTTATCGTGCGATGCACCGTGCCAAGCCAGCCTTTCCTTACATCGCCTCCATCGCAGCCGACGTGTGGCCGCCCTGATAGGCGGGTGGAATCGGGGCGCGCACTCTCAACCTGGTGGGGCTGGAAATTATTCTTGACTGCCGTGATAATTCATCTCGTGTCAGGATATTTTATTAACATCCCGAGGCTTGATGGAGCGACGCTCCAAATCCAAAGGTAATGACATAAAGCAATGAGTTATGAGAGGCTGACGTTACAGCAGTTATATGCAAATGGATTAATAAAGCCAATTCTGTGTGAAATGGTGCTGAGAAATAATCAAATCAGGAACATTGGCCGGTTAATGTAAAATACCTGCTTGATGAAGGAAAAGTAGTATAAGTAGTGCAAGTATGTGATTAAAAGAGAAAAAAAGCTGTAGTGGTTGGAATATTAGACAAAATATCGGCGCCTGATTTTACGGGTCGGGCAGAACAGTTGCCTCATAGCGAGATGGTTCCAGGTTCAAATCCAGCGCCGCCCTTGGGGCGCGTCTGTGTGGAGTTCCCTTGAATTGTCCAGGGTGCACCCCACCTCTCACTCAATGTCAGCTGGGGTGGGCTCCAGCCCGCCCTGCAACTCTGAACCGGATAAGCAGGAACAGAAAAATGGGTTTCATAGTAGAACAAGTCCCCAATCCCCTTCGCTGTACAAGTGATCCCGAATTGAACCCCTCAAAATTTGAAGTTATTTCCTCAAATTAAGAAAAATATTAGCTAATAACTTAGAATATGGATAAATTATGATATAAACAAGACAGCTATCCTCGAGTCCATTCATATGCACTACATTTGGACTATATTGGACCAGAAGTTCAAATTATGGCTGAAGACCTTTGGAGATAAAGCTCCCCCTAGTGTCGCAAAATACAACTGATCTTTTCCAAAAATCACTCCAGTTCTTCCTGGCACAAAGATCTACGTGAGGCTTAAATATGAAAATGAACCATTAATTCATTTTGGAGTTATCGCGTTAACACAGAGGATCTGCGGCGGACGCTATGATGACGATTCCATGACATTCCAGACTTTTATAAATATTACGACAAACAGTAAAACTATAGAATGTTGATGGAAATGAAGCCAAAAGTAACCATTTGTGCGATTCATGACTAGGCTGTCAAATTCCCCTCGAGGTCCATGTTTTTTTTTTGAAGTGTTGATGCGTCCCCTTTTTTTGGTCCTGCCCTCTGGATTACACTTGAAAAAAAGAATTAAAGAAATAGGAATAATCACTGATTCACAGCAGAGAAAATAAGTCCCGGGTATTAATCTATAATGCCTCTTAACTCTGGTTCAGTCACCGCTGCTTTTTAAAATGCTTATAATATCTATTGACCTTTCACCATTGATCTTACTATCTGTTTATACACACACCTAATCAATCGTAACTCTAATTGATCCCCATCACTCTCAATTATGCCAATCAGAGGTCGGTCTACTGATTGCCTCTGAATCTAAATATGTGGACTCTGCATCATGCTAACTGGTATCGGATTTTCCGGTGGGCGGACGGGCGGACGGGCGGAGATCAATAAAAGGAGAGTGGATCCCAGAGCAGCATCACAAAGCCGAGAGCGTGCGGGTCATGATGCTGCAGTGGAACGGACAATGAATCCACGGGGGGAAGACGTACCTCTGCGGCAGACAACAACGTTCCGCTTTTTCTGTGTCTTAATCCACTACTTGTTATTGCTATAGGAGACAAAAAATGTGAAAAAATATGATATAAAAATGATAGCATTTAGGACTAAATCTGAATCAATGTTTGAGAGCTAATGGCCCTAAAGCTATGGAGAAAGCTCCCCCTAGTGGCAGCAATATAAAACCCAATCCATCCAGGTCTTCCTCACACTAAAGTCTATGTGGGTATAACGTTTGGAAATGATCCATGAAATAGTTTTTGAGGTATGTTTGGAAAACAGTGTTTTTAGTAAAAAGAAAAGAAAAAGAAAGCTCCCCCCTAGTGGATAAACTATGAACAGTAACATACTTTACTAGGTAAACAAGAAAGAGCTCCACGAGTCGATTCATTTACGTCTTTTGCAAGTCTTGCGTCAGAGAAAACAATAATAAAAATTTGAATAAGAATCAATATAAATAAATGAAAGCAGGATTAATAGTCAGAACTACCCGTAGTCAAAGATTGCAACACTTGGATCATTCTGCTGGACCCCTCCTCTTCCACTCGAGTGGTATGCTCCACCGTCCCTCGCTTATATGTCCAGCAATTCAAACCCAGCTGGAAATTTGGAAAACACTGTTTTGATAGCAATTCATCAAAAAGAGCTAAATTTTTTTAGAATTGTTTAAAAAAAATTTAATTATCTTAATGTTTTATTACTGTTTTTAACTATATCTTGCACTTTTGATACAATGATCTTGATAGTTTGTGTGAAGTACGTTGCTGAAATGTGCTTCATAAATTAAGTCGCCTCGCCTTAATATTTAAATTAATGTCGACATTTTATTATTTTTTTAATTTTACAAAAAAGTAAATAGGATCATTAATACAACTGTAAATACAATATTAAACACAGTCTTTTAAATTAAGAATAATGTCCCCACTTGTTAAAGGTTGTTCGGTTGATAAAGGCCCTAGAATGCAGAGCAATTTTCAAATCTCCGGCCCCCTAGTGACGGTTTCCATAACCTCTCATCTAACGCCCGGCTCTTCTCAAAAGACATATCATCTCTACTAAAATGACAGCTTTAAGAAGCTTAGAAATTGCCTCTGCTCAGTGGCGAGGTCGAGTTACCACTTAAAACTAACTGGCGAGGCGAGAAGATGATGCGTTCTGATTGATCTGTACTTCAAACGAAGCTCTGAGTGTCCGGTACAATCAGCAGACGTTATCAACATCATATAAATGCCTCTTTTCGTGTCTGTGGATCTTCACAGGTGGCCGTTTTGTAGTGGCTTTATACTTTATACTACTAATCCACTAAGGAGAATGCAAAATTTGGATGACTCATGTGTTGCATTAAGCCTGTTTGTCCGAAAAAGAAAACATCTTCCATTTCACTGAAGAGGAAAATAGCCCTCTCTGCAATGATGGCAAAAGGACTGTGTGTCATATTTAATGGCAGTCATTTTCTGACATTCCGGTCGGGGCCGCAGAGATGTTGTGGTACGCCAGAGGGGACAATGGTTGTGGTAGGAGTGGGGTCAATTAAAAAAAAAAAGAAGAACAATAAGAAGGCCTGGAACTGGAGCAGGAAAGACTGTAAGGGATTTCCGTCTGAGCTGTAAGGGTCTTTTTCTTCTTCTTCTTCTTCTTCTTCTTCCTCTGATCCTCTCTGGATGCATCCCTCTCACATCCGTCCTGGACAAAAGAGAGAGGCATCTGCCACATTGTCACTCCATGTGAATTTCTCCTTCAATTATTCCAAATGGTGGGAGAGAGAGAGAGAGCGTGAGAGAGAGAGAGAGAGAGAGAGAGAGAGAGAGAGAGAGAGAGAGAGAGAGAGAGAGAGAGAGAGAGAGAAAGCAGTTTGAATGAAAAAATAAATAAATCTAGCCCCTCCATTACTCCAAACCCAACTGGCAGATGTGTCGTCAGGGAAACCAGCAGCCACTGATGACAATCCAACATGTGTGACGGTTCATTTTTTCTCTCCTGGATTAGAGGTGCTAACACCAAAGTGTGAGCAGGTAGACAGCGAGGTTGAGCAGTCGCAAGAGAGTGACAAACTCGCGCACACATTTCACACCCGTGGAACAAAATGGAGGGAATTAGCGACTACTAATAGGATCAGAGGGGGGACAGCCTGAACATCTGTATATGGTATCAAACCATTCAGTGGAAGTAATCCTGCAGCAGTGCAGCAGATCACTGGTTAGAATGTTATGTTGTAGGAAGAGGAAGTTAAAAGATTAGAGAAAAATATGAACTGTTAGACTAAAATATGATACAGACAATCATAGCCCGAAAACTTTCTGAGATGAAGCTCCTCCTAGTGTTGGAAAATACAATCAATCCAGTTCCTCCTCCCACTGAGATCAATCTGGGTTTAAAATTTGAAAGAAGCCGATAAAAGTTTATTCCAGACTAAAAAATGATCATCTGTTGGATCTTCATCGGCACCGAATCTGAACTAAATCAGACCAACTGTTGGGAAATGATGTCACTAAAGCCGCTGGCTGGAGATAAAGCTCCCCCTAGTGTTGGAAATATGCAACCAACGTTTCCCAGAATCACTGCAGTTCTTCCTAAAACTGAGGTCTAAGTGGCGGCCAAATTTAAAGACGATCCATAGATACGTTTTTGATTTATCGCGTTAAAAACGAAGGATCTGCGACTTTTCGGGGATATTATGAGCAAAGTCAAATCCCATCCAGACATTTCTACTCGTTCGCCCCCCCGTCATCCTTCGCCTGTTGTGTCTGGCTTCAAGAACATGTGAGACCACTGCTCCTTTAATATGAACGTCACTGTAGGAGCATCCGTACAAATCATGTTGAATAGATGCAGCCGTCAATCAGTGCAGGACGTCTCAGACATGCGGGGCGATGACAAACGTTAGCGCGGGTCACATTCCGGCCGGGCGCGGTGAATTGAAAGGTTAACGTCTGCGCCGGTGTACAGAGGAGATTGACAGGCGTGCTTACGGGCTGGTATTTCCATATTGCATAAAGGATTATGACTCTGTCTTGTCTCTCAGAGGCATAAAAGTCTGGATACGAGCATTTTCACACCTTTAGCAGAGCGGACATGCAGATGATACG
This sequence comes from Lophius americanus, assembly GCA_037951165.1. Taxonomy (NCBI): domain Eukaryota; kingdom Metazoa; phylum Chordata; class Actinopteri; order Lophiiformes; family Lophiidae; genus Lophius; species Lophius americanus. The sequence goes on along the minus strand of JBBDHG010000104.1, from coordinate 2,207,896 downwards.
TGCACGGCTGTAATGCGGAGATTGCGGCGGGAGAAAGTAAAGAGTACGGTGGGATTGGCCAGCCTTGACCTGTGCGAGAAATAAATTACAATGCTGACGGAACATCACGTCCAATTAGCCCGAGGAGAGCCGAAAAACGAGGGTCCTCCGTGACACCATTTCTCCACGGAGTGTTAAATGCCACTATTTGATCTTTTCCGTTTATGAGTAATATTTCCCTGCTGCCCCTGAGCATCGTGCCACGCGCGCTAAGCTGCATACGGCCGGTCAGTCAAACAGAGAAGAAGTCGCCGCTGACCTCCAACCACCGCATTTTACTTCCAGTGAATGATGTGATGGACAAATTACGCAACTCTTTAATTTGAGCAGTGGTGGACAAAGTACTGGTACCACACTGTGAAAAGACTTCACTTAGTAAAAAAAACCCCATTCCAAACTTAATTCCAGTAAAAGTGTGCAAGCATGACCGGCAAAATGGACTTAAAATATCAGAATAAAATGGTCTCTTTGGATTACGCTCCTTTGCTCAAGGCGATCAATCTCGTAAATATCGTATTTTAGTCTAACAGTTCATATTTAACTCGTCGTGAAAGCTTTATTTAACAGAAAATATTGTTTTTTCGGACAAAACTTCACATTTAAGTTCAATCGGAGGATTGCTTGTACAACGCAAGGGATTGGGGGCTTCTCAAAGATATACCCCATCGCTGCGGAAGAGATGACATCGTGGACCTTCCTTCTCTCTAAGGTCAGTGCAGGGATGTGAACCCACCGCTTTGGCATGTGGTTCTGTGTTCATAGGCCGGGATTAAAAATTAAGATGTGTAAACTCTGCATTTTCACTTAATCATCAGCAGCATGAGTCAGCAGGATTGACCCATCAACCAGTCGCTAGACGACAACTTGGCAGCAAATCCATGCAATGACTGCGAGTGTAAAAAAAACTTCTATTTAAATCAGATAAATGCCTACATGTGTGTTTTTCCGAATTCCTGCTGGCGTTGAAGAATTTGGTAAATGGTTAACAGATGGAGTCTCTTAAACGGTATGAATATTTCCTCCTTTTTTTTTAAAAGTCTCAGTGGTGAGTCATCATTTATTTTGCAGCCATCATCCTCATCATCATCAAATTGAAGTGTTCAAACATCGCATGCAGCACTTTGAACTTTATTGACAGGCATAGCAGGAGATGTTTTTCCTCCCTCCTGTGAGAAACACAGTGCATAGTTCATCTCATTTTAGAGAAGAACCCCCATCTGCTGACTGGTCTAGTGGCGTTTGAAGTCTTTATTTTTTTTTTAACATGGAAATGTAAAAATGTGTCTAAAGAAATCCAAAAATGAGATCTACATGTTTCTGAGCACCGCCAGTAAAACCGACTGGAAATCATTATTTCAATGAGCCCATTCCCCATTTCTCCTTCATCTCCCACTTCTTCAACAAACCATCCTTGAACACAGCCTCTCTTCTTCTTCTTCTTTTTCTTCTTCATCTTATTACATATCCCTAAGGCGCCACCAGCAGATGTACATGGAGACAGCGGGAGATAGCGAGAGCATAGCCAAGATCGGGGCTCTCCGTTTCAACGTCTCCTGTGTTCACGCTTTGATTCGTCTTTTTGTTTGTGCTGCTCTCCTGCTGCGCCTGTCCTACACTTCTATTTTCTGCCCCAGCTGCACTCCACCACTTCAAATGACATGCCATATTCAATTAAATATGCCCCGAGCTGACTGCCCCATCAAGCATGCGGCTCTCGCAATCTTTTTGTTTCGCTGCGACTGAAGGAGTCCTTCCCCGGAGAGCAGCACAGCACCTCAAGTCACCTCACCTGGCAGTGCTCCTTTCATTCAACATCCTGTCACCTTCTGTGTGAGCTGCGGTGCAACGCTGCCCCTAGAGGGATGTTTGAGTCTGCAGCCTTTTACCCCACCTGGTGCAGAATCACAAAACGGTTCGTAGCCACAGGAAATTTGATCTGGTATCTCGGTGTAAAATGTGAAGTCGACAAAAATCTTCCTGTGCAGACCAACAATGTGTTTATTTAATCTCTCAAACAATAGATACAGTCAATAAAAAAAATACTGTGGATCATTGGCAGCATGTGGTCAAAATGGCAGCAAACGCATAATGACACCGGCAGCCTTTTATTACCTGATCTGGATAAAAGGGGGAACAAAACCGCAATATATGGAAGTCTAAGTTCAAACGCAGGCCCATAAAAAAGGAATTACATATTTAATATATACACACATATATATATGTGTGTGTTTATATAACATACTTGTGCCAAATGGGTGAGAAACACACCACTTCTCACCATCTACAAATTTATCCTTGCTTGCTGGTTGTTTAACCATAATTACCCCACCAATCCGTTTCTTGCTCTCACACACTATCTCACACACTATCTCACATACTATCTCACACACTATCTCACACACTATCTCACATACTAACTCACATACTATCTCACATACTATCTCACTTACTATCTCACACACTATCTCACACACTATCTCACATACTAACTCACATACTATCTCACATACTATCTCACACACTAACTCACACACTAACTCACATACTATCTCACATACTATCTCACACACTATCTCACACACTATCTCACACACTATCTCACACACTAACTCACATACTATCTCACACACTATCTCACATACTTCTACGTTTGGGTTTGACGTTATATTTATGTCCCCCAAAAGTCGAGGATTTTATTGAATCTTCATCGCCTACGCACATTTTTACGTAAGAATGCAATTACCCTAAAACCATTTCGTGGATCAAACTCTAAAATTTATATCCACATATTTATGTGGATATTATATTAGAGATAGAGATATTATAAATAAATAAAGATTGACATAGACCTTAGTGCAAGGAAGGACTGGGTTGATTTTTGGGAGAGATTGGTTCTATATTTCGGGCACTAGGGGGAGCTTTGTCGCCAAACGTTTTTGGGCCACAAATATTCAAGCATTAGTCCGATTCGAGGAGATCTACCATGTATATATCATATTTTACCCATATTTTCTTTAAAATAGTTCATCATTTTCTCATTTTATGGAACGTTTTTTTTCTTTTTGCGAAAAAATACTCACATTTACTTCACATTTAATTTGAGGGGTCCAATGAGGGAGATGTTTGCACAACTGAGGGGATTGGGGACTTTACGTGGGATATATCCTCACTGTGGGGAACGGCAGCGTTGTTCTAGTTATTTCATGCAACATTACTCGACTTGAAGATTGTAGACACATTTCCTGCGCTGTGATGTGAATACGATCTGTGTCATGTCCACAGCAGGAGTATTTTTCTCAGTTACCATAATCCCCCTCAGGAAATCTGTGGGGAAAAGATGTGTTATCAAAAGTCATCTAAGCCCAACTAGCGCCTCCGGTTGATTCAATTTGGACAATTGAATCAACCGGGTTTTCCATTCTGGACCGTAATAGAGCTGGAGCATAGTGAACCGCCCCCTTCTCCGGGGAACGCGCTGAAAAAGGGGATAAAACACTTTGCAAACACAGGAGTCTGGAGATGTTTATGCTATAGATATCACTGTTTGGTTGTAAAAATGAATAAATGTATTACTGGGGATTTTTAACCACCGGAGCTAGCACTGCTGGACTGAAATGGAGCTATTGTGAACAAAGGTAATTATCAGTCTTTAGAGCTGCTTACACCATGGCCTCTGAGTCACGGCATGATTTCACAAGGAGAATAAATTGCTGCTGACTTCAACAGTTACTCCTTTTTTTTTTTTAAATATAATGTTTCAATTGGTCTTCTTTGTATCGAGGTGCTACACTTTGTTTTTATTCCCTTTTATTCGTCACCACTCAGCCAATACCGATCCCTCCCGGTTGAAATTGAGTGAGAACAAGTGTGTTCCTCACAGGCCTTCTGAGGAACCCTCCAGTGGGAGGAGAAAATCTCCACGCCAACAGGTGGCAGTAACATCTCCTACTCACTTATTTTTACCTGTAATCCAGAAAATGGATGGGAGATCTTTGTGGCGGGCCTCAACACGGTCGGTCACAGCAGCACTGAGACTTTTGGTCCAGAGGTATCACACCGGACATGGGCTCCAAGCCCAGACACAGCGTTAATGTGTGGTTCTATTTCTATCAACAGAACATGCTACCAGTCATGAATTTATAACAGAGTGTGCTTAAATTTTACATGTATGTATATATATATATATATATATTTATATGTGAATGTATATGTATATGTTTATGTATATACATATATATATTTATATGTGTATGTATATGTATATGTGTATGTATATTTGAATGTATATGTGAATAGTATATAGTGTATATGTGTATAGTGTTTATAGTGATGTATATAGTGTGTATAGTCAAGTGTATAGTGTTTATAGTCATGTGTATAGTGTTTATAGTCATGTGTATAGTGTTTATAGTCATGTGTATAGTGTTTATAGTCATGTGTATAGTGTTTATAGTCATGTGTATAGTGTTTATAGTCATGTATAGTGTTTATAGTCATGTGTATAGTGTTTATAGTCATGTGTATAGTGTTTATAGTCATGTGTATAGTGTTTATAGTCATGTGTATAGTGTTTATAGTCATGTGTATAGTGTTTATAGTCATGTGTATAGTGTTTATAGTCATGTGTATAGTGTTTATAGTCATGTGTATAGTGTTTATAGTCATGTGTATAGTGTTTATAGTCATGTGTATAGTGTTTATAGTCATGTGTATAGTGTTTATAGTCATGTGTATAGTGTTTATAGTCATGTATAGTGTTTATAGTCATGTGTATAGTGTTTATAGTCATGTGTATAGTGTTTATAGTCATGTGTATAGTGTTTATAGTCATGTGTATAGTGTTTATAGTCATGTGTATAGTGTTTATAGTCATGTGTATAGTGTTTATAGTCATGTGTATAGTGTTTATAGTCATGTGTATAGTGTTTATAGTCATGTGTATAGTGTTTATAGGGATGTATATATAGTTTATATTGATGTGTATAATGTTTATCGTGGTTATAGTGATGTATATAGTGTTTATAGGGATGTATATATAGTTTATAGTGGTTATAGTGATATATATATAGTTTATAGTAATGTAAATATTGTTTATAGTGATGTATATAGTGTTTATAGTGATGTGTATGGAGTTTATCGTGATGGTTATATTATATATATTCCACGTGGTTTGTGCCGCTCACATTGACATGAAAAAATCACATACAAGCAAAAACTCAGACCTGGGCCACATTTGTCGTGCACCTAAAAGAGAACCAACCCTGAAAGCAAGACACTGGTGGTGGTGGCTGACGACTCTGCTGAGACTTGGTGGTCGATTAGGAGGTGGAGGAACAAGAAAAAATGCGGCATTAAAGAAGTTAAGGCAGAGAGAGAATCTTATTTAAAAATCAAGCAAGTAGTTGACGGCCTAACGATGAAAGTGTGTCGCCGTGTTGTTGGATAAATGTGAGCAGCTGGTGAGAACAGATGATATCTTAATTGGCAACCTCAGAAAACGACAGCCGGATATTTAGACAGAGTGGATGACGTGAAAGGAAGGAGTTCTTTGATTTGACAAAAAAATGAAGCAGGAGATAAAACAGAGACCATAGGGATAAAAATTAGATTGTGTTGCTTTGATGGTGAAAAAAAGTCACGTCTGACTTTTGGAGGTTTCTGGAGCTGCAGCTCAGGTTTCTCCTGATTCTGCTGTAAAAGAAAAAAAAACATTTAAAAAAAAGAAAAAAAGAAAATTTCTAAAGAACAAATACTGAAATGTTTTAGTAGCTTCAGACTATTCAGAAGAATAGCTTTACGGAAGGGAACACCAGAAAGGTCTAAAAGTGACCGGATGAATTAAACATGAAGACATTAATTTCCGCCGAAGCATTAAATACGTTGATATTTATGGTCGCTTCGCCCTCCCCCTCCCCCTCCTCTCTCTAAAAGACTAATGGAATACAAAGAGGTGAAATCTTCATACATCGGGTAAACAGCCGCCGTACATTACATGAGCAGTATTCAACACACGCAAGGTTTCATACCTTGTTGCTGCAGCTTTTGACACCACAGCCACGTCCGCCTCTGTGCAAGGACACGATTCTCTGCAGAGCCTCGTCCTTTAATGTGATTAAAGTTGATATAATTCAGTTCGATTACGCCCCAATTTATTCAAGTCCATGTAAATCATCTCAAGGGAAAGGTCAAATGCAGGTCGTGTCGGATAGAACGGATTCAAATAGAGTCAGATAGGTTGTGTTCAGACGTTATTTTAAATTGACTTCTTTAATAAATAACTGAATTCAGATTCAAGTCGAAGAAACCAAATCGAAGCAGAGGCTTATTGGTTTGCCTGAGGTGCTTTACTGGGACATCATCGCTGAGGATTTTTCATGGAGATCTTGGTTGGCATTAAAGTAAAGCGATTCCCCTCCGACACTTGGGTGGGGGGGGGCTTGGGTGAAAGCTTCTTGGGGGGAAAACGTGGGAGAGATGCTACAGAAAGTAAAGAGGCAGCTGGAAGGAAAGCAAGGAAAGCTGCAGAGGAGCTGCAGGAAGAGGGGATGAGTTGGATTGGGTGCAACAGAATTATGTACAGAAGAAGCTTAAGGTGAAATACTAGAGGAGGAAGTGAGGCTGGCGCTGGAGGAGGCTCTAAATAAGGAGCAAGAGGGAGATCTCGGTCAGGAAACTGCCCAAGGAGACAGGACCAAAGTTAGATGAGCAAGTGGGGCTACAAAACTGTGTGTGTGTGTGTGTGTGTGTGTGTGCTTGTGTGTGTGCTTGTGTGTGTGTGTGTGTGTGTGTGTGTGTGTGTGTGTGTGTGTGAGAGAGTGTGTATGGAGGGGTTGTGGATGCTGCAGCCCACAGCAGCAGGTCTTTCTGACTGTGGAAGGAGACACTACCCTGAGACCACTGCTCCACATCATATCCTCATATCAAGGGCTGCCCTGCATGTTATGATGATAATAATTATTATTATTATTATTATAATCTACATTTATGGAGCATTATTAAAAATGTCTTGCTCAACTATTTGCTTGAACACATTTTGAGTCTATCTCTTATTGAAAATGTGACTGAACCTCTTAATAATACGACCCAGTGGCAGCGTGTATAAATGCCAAACAATAAGGGCCCAATGATAGAGCCCTGGGGGACACCGCAGGTCAAATGAACCACCGAGGAGAAGGCATCAACCATGGCAATGGAGAAAGTCCCACGGAATTACATTGTTTTGCTCATATTAAAGAAAGTGAGGACTTAATAAACAGAATTGTGCAAGTTGACACAACCAAAACAAACAAATCCTATAAGGGACAAATGGTTTTCTAAAACATACTTTGATATAATGGGAAAAAATTATTGTCCACAAGCAAACATCTTGCAATGTTCAAAACATCCCAGAATGTGCATCTTTATCCCGATCCTCTGCTAGATATAACGCCGGATTCCTCGTTTCATTCCCAGCCTGTCTACCAAGTTTTATCAAAATGTGTCAGGTAGTATATTTGTAATAGAAGATAACTACAGGGAAAATCCCTTCTCATCTCAAATGTTAAGGAAAGTGAAAAAGAACCTCTCCGGATCTCTTTTATTTGTATCCTCCATAGTGGATATAATAATTAAGGGTCCAGTGTGTAAAATTTTGTCAGGGGAGGGGCTGCGGGTCATCTTCCAGGGTGCTGACTTACCTTGAGGATTCAACTCAGCCGTGCCGAGTTGAATCCACCGGCGAAAACTGTTTCTTTTTTCTTGTTCCAAATAATAAGTAGGATCCAACCATTTCGTCAAAACAAAGTTACAAATGCAAAATCCTTCTTCGTCTGTACCAACATGACGGCCTCCATGCGGAAATCAGGACCCGCTCTATTGAGATTTTAAAAAAAAAATTTAAAAAGGATTTTTCAAAAAATATATAAAATATATTTTTTTTTCTCTGCTTAAAGCAAGAAAAAAAAATTTAGTTAGGATTGTGGAATTCAATTCATTGAAAGATATACCACTAAATACCTCCCGACCAACTACCAAGTCTCAGCAGAGTCATCAGCCACCACCACCACCACCACCATAGTCTCGCTTTCAGGGTCAGTGTGAGCGGCACAAACCACGTGGAATATAAACATCACTATAAACACTATATACATCACTAAGAACACTATACACAACACGCTAAAACACTACATAAACTCTTCAAATGTGTCACAGATATTGAAATCCCATTTTATTTATTTAAACAAACACAGCATGGACACACACCTGTAGAGAAACTGGGGCTGAAGCTCAAAGACGACACCCTCCTGCTGACACACAGTCAAGTGATGCAACTATGACCCTCTGTCCGTCCAACCTCAGCTTTACGCACACACAATCCTCATGGCCTTCAGGCATAGAGTTATATAATACATGCAAATGCATTCATAAACATTTCATGCACACAGAACGTGGCTCTATTTGAAGAATTCGATGGGAAGATAAAGTTCAACTTCGATTCGTCTATTTATTAATGAATCACATTTGAAGTCTGCAGCTTATATTTAAGACAGCGAATGTGTGCTGGATTTTTCACCGACATTTATTTTGTTTGTACATACGCGGGCTTCTATTGCCTCTTTTATTCAACGATTCCAATTTTTGCATATCCTCCTTTTTTCATCTATCTCTTAATTTTTATAAATGGGGGTTTTCTCTCTGTTGAGATTCACTCGGCATATTTTTCTTCACCGCAGTCCAATTTCCCCCACTGCGTCGTTATATATCCATCTTAATCCTGCTGCGTGCAAATAGATATGTTATTTATGATGAACGTGACTTTGCAGAGCATCTTTTAACTGCAGCTTCGGGTTTAATAGGAGCAGCCAAACCCCCGGCTGATACACCATCAAAGAGAAAACCAATCAAAAAGTATGTTTAGTGTTTGTGTGCATCAGATTTAAATATGCACCCCCAGCCTTTCCCACCCACCTTCAACCTCACCTCCACACTTAGTGACTGACCAGACCGTAAGACTCCAGGGCAGGTTGTGAAAAGTGATTGGACGCAGACGGATCCTCCATAAACGATGAATATCATCTAAAGGCATAAATGGTATTTAATGTTGCTGCAGGCATTTTTTATTTCTGCTGGTTTTGAGCCATGACTGTGAAGTAATGCTGCCCTCTAGTGCTTCACGTCCAACACCTTTTTAAAGACAGGAGAGTAAGACTGACAAGTCGCAGCCTAATTGGTTTGCATTAATATAGAATGAAGCAAAAAATAAATAAAAATACTACAAACACGTATTGATGAACATTTACTAGAAAATGCACAGAAAGAATTCAGTGCATCACTCTGTAAGATAAAGTTTATAGATAGAACGTAGTAGCTTAGGTCACCAGGCAGAGTAATTTGATGCACAAAATGGGACCCATCACATTTCATTCCAGTACATCAATGCTTGACAGTCTTGGACGAGACGAGTAATTTGTCATTCCTTGTCAATAAAAGGCCATCTTTGGGTCTGTGCCATTTATTACTACGAATAATTCAGCTGCAGGAGTCTAAAATGTTTCCTGTGGTTCCAACAAGCACCTGGTGACAAACTAAACCCTCAATATATTCTTTATCCGTAATCTCTTATCCGGTCAGGGTTCAGGGCTGGAGCCTGTCCCAGCTGAGTTTCCTTCTTAATACTGACATCCATTCTGGTTTGCTTTATGGTGACTTTTAAGTCAAATTTTAACTATTCTATTTATATTTTGATGAAATAAAGGCAGAGTTAGTTGAAATCCAAAGACCGTGTGAGCACGACGCTTTAGTTTATACCTGTTTTTAACTCTATTTCCTCATAAATAAGCTGTTTAGTGCTGATACACTGTACAAATATAAGACTGGCAGCTATCTCAAATACTTTGCATACATTTGCTGCATTTTATTTACAGCTCATTTAATTTCCCACGTGTATTAAGAGTAGGACCGCTGTATTATGTCGGCAGTGTGATTTCAATCGTCAAGTATTTACAAAGAACGTTCAGCTCACAGATAATCCATTTATGGGGAAGTTATCCAAGATGTTTAAATTGAGTAAGACCACACGTGCCCTAAAACATCTTTATAAATAAAACCAAACAATTACATTTGGTTGAAGATGTGAATCAAAGCATTGGTACCGTAATTTTCTGATTTAAATGATCTTATTCCGACCTCCGATCATATGAAGAGATTAAAAAGAAAATGTATTGACCCTGACAAAAGTGTAGTGATCAGCATGAATAAAAACAGGGTACATTTTGATTGGTCAAAAAAAAAACATTTTATTAGCAGTACTGAATTATCCCATCATGGCCAGCCTTCCAAACATCACTTGACCCGAGGACATGTCAGCGCAAGACTTCTAGTCGAGCTGTGGGGAAACAAATCAGGAGATTAGTTCAATTGAAATTATGTGCACTAAAAATTACTGTACTAAATTCATCAAACCAGCCATACAAACAGAAAACAGTCACACATAAACTCTCTTCAAAGGGGGTTCCTCAGTTCTGACTGGTCGGGAGTCCGATGTCAGAACTAAGTGTTTGACATGGAGGTGTTGGTCACAAGAAAAGTTGCCCACAAATCACCTGCTCGGCTTTTATGTGAAAAAGGCAACAATTTGTGTTAGTGACATAGGGTCAACTATTCTTCTGACCTACTGACTGTATGAGACACTTCGGGTGACTCCCGTCATTCATAGCTGAGGAAACCCCTTGGATCCAGTTTCTTCAAATTCAATTTGAATGCTGAATTCCTGCAAAAGTGCAGCAAACTCCCCCAGACCTGATCCAATCCAATAGTCGCAGTTAGGGTTAGAAAGACATAACGCTAGTCTCTGCATGGATCCAAATGATACTAGGAGAATTTTTTAGTTTGGAATTTTAGGGCCGTCTACTCAAGAAACAAATGAACATTGAAATTATGAAGGACAAAGGGACGAGGTTTGAGAGAAGAGATTGATCAATGATAAGAAAAATCAACTGGTGGGAGAAAAAAAAACTCTGAAACTTTTGTTTAAGGTTGAAGAGGGCATGTGTCCCATCCTCTACCACCACAGATGAAGACATGGTGAAGGTACTTCCTGAAGTCTTCGTATGTAAACACTAAAAATGAAACTGAACCTTGGTTCTGTATGTTTCTGCTTACATAGAGTTCTACGTCCTAAAACAAAGCAGTGACGAAGAACATGACTGGAGGTAGAATGAATACTTGCCTTGACGAAGCCGATGTCTTTAGCGTACTGCCTGAAGCACTGACGGCACATGTTGAGTCCATATTTACGGATCAGACCGTGTCTGTTAGAGCATACCCGGCTGGAATGAGAAAATATGTTCAATATTTATGACTTTTTACCTTCAAAAACGTTCAGGGTTAGAGCAATCCATGATTGACAATGAACCCTTCCTTACTTACTACAAGAACGGAAGCTATCAAATTAGCCGGTTATCATTTAGCTTAGCCTCTCGGCATCCACGCTATATCTTAATTTAAATCAAACAAATCGTATTAATGTAACTCCCGAGTTCTTTGTTGGACCATTAACAGCTTTATCAAAACTCAGCTGAAGTGGTTTCCTTAAACTGCGAGCAGCTAGATAAAGTGCTAGTGCTACTAGCAGAGCTGGGAGCATCCTCCGCCGCCATATTAGCTCGGGAGCTGCTTCCATGCGGTGACTGTTTAGAACTAAATTCTGGACTCGTCTAAGCCACAAATGCATTAAACGCGAGTTTCACCTATGCACACATCGACAATCAACAAAATAAATTAAGAACTGACCAGGATCTGGATCCCTGACCGAACTTTCTGGGGTGACTCCAATAGAGCTGCTGATGGCCCATCTTGTCTCTTTCGCTCGAGCGCTGGAAAGGAAGACAGATTGATGCGCATGCGCCAATGAAGCTTTGAACTTCTGTTTCCGGTTGCAATACTGTTGTTTAGCCCCCCTAGCGGTGAAATAAACAAATGCAGCTAGAGGTGCAGTCAGGTGGGACGTTGGTCACTAATGAATGAGAAAAAGACTTGTAACACACCGGTCATTGGTCACAAAGAGACTTGTATCTGAAAGCAGAGTTGTGCTCATTAGGGCAGAAGGATCATTTCTGCATCCTGCTGTATTTCCACAAAACAAAGAAAAAACACACTGTAACCAACTACCCACCCAACAGGTCTTTTCACACAGTGGAAAGATAAACAAACAAACAAATGCTACTAGATGTTATGTGATCATATTCTCTGGCTCCATATTTACCACAAATATCAAAAAAGTTTTCATAAAAACCTCTAAATAGACCTTTTGTGAGAATATCTTATTTTCTCAAGATTGAGTTATTTCATAACCTCTTTGTTTCAACGAGAATATGTTTTCTGAACAGTATCAGTCGCCTGGCCAACACAGTGCAAAAAAGCCAGCGTATTTAATCTACAACGGTTCAGATGCAACTCCTGTGGTGCAAAACCAAAAATAGCAATGAAAGGGGATGGATCAATCAGCTCTTCAAAGATTTCAGGGAAGGTATCAAAAATAGACTGCCGGAAGTTACATTATCTTTGAAATGTCCGTAAAATATGAAATACTTGCAGAGCTTGTTTGCATCAACAATATTACTCATTGATGATGTATAAATCTTTCTTATAAGTTTCTGCCAAATTGCTTCTGGAATTTGTGCTTATAGATCGTCTTCCCATTTGGTTTTAAGAGTTTATCAAGTTGTTGTTAATGTTAATTGAGAAGGTTCTACAATCTGCCTTGAAGAGTGTGACTCTACAAAATAACATAATTTTACATATCTATTAAAGTGGGATCTAGGGAGTTCCTTTACCAATTGTTTAAAGAATGCAAAATGAGTGTCTACATAGAGGTCCTGATCTCCTTCTTAGGTCATATACCAAAGGCCCGCAAAACACTGAGGAGTAAACATGTGAGCTTTGACAATCGGAGCAGAGAGGGAGAGACTGCGGGGAACAAAAATGATCTCCTAAACTGGTCCCAAAATCTTACTGACTGTGCAACAACGCTGCTTTATCAGTGGGAGTTCAGAGCATTATTTTCTGTAACGTTTGTTTTAAGTGTATATAATAATTTATGAAAGTTTTCTCTCTCCCCTTTAAAAATGTTTTGGGTAGGCAAAGATTTGAACATCAAATTCACGAGTTTGAATTCACATACAAGGAACCACATTTCTCTGTATTTTCATAGTAGATTGCCTTAAATTTTCACCAACGCCTTTTCCTCTGAAAACACCAAAGACTATCAGGACTTTGTACATTTGCCTCATCTTTAGTGTCTTTGTGCACCCTAGTATCTCAAAATAATGACATGTATCTTACAATAATTATCTGATCTCAGAATAATGACTTCTCTCAAAACAATGACTTACTGTCTATCAATAATGACTTGGTATCTCAAAAAATTACTTTAAATCTCAAAATAATGATTTTCTTTCTCAAAATAACAACTTAGTAACTCAAAATAATTACACGGTAATTTCAAATAGTCACTCGTACTCAGAGTGATGACTTTCAATCTCAAAATAAAGACTAAGTATCCTTAAATAATGACATAGTATCTGTTTCAAAATAATGACTTATTATCTCAATTAATTACTGACTCTGTCTCGTTGACTTGTATCTCAAAAAAATGACTTATCTTTAAATAGTGACATTTAAATAGTCTCTTGAAATAAAAAAAATTCTATCTCATGACATAACCATCTCAAAAATGACTTAGTATCTCTGAATAATGAAATAGTATCTCAAAATGACTTATTCCCTCAAAATAATGACTTATTATCTCAAAATAATGACTTATCATCTCTATATACTAGCATTGACAGACAGACAGACAGACAGACAGAGAGACAGATAGACAGATAGATAGATAGATAGATAGATAGATAGATAGATAGATAGATAGATAGATAGACAGACAGACAGACAGACAGACAGATAGACAGACAGACAGATAGATCGATAGACAGACAGACAGACAGACAGACAGACAGATAGATAGACAGACACTTTATTAATACTTCACACTAACGACATGTTATCTTCAAATGACTTATCTCAAAATTATGACTTCCTATCTCAAAATAATGACTTGTTATCTCCAGGCAATGACTCAATAAGTGATATCTAATGTGTTATTATTATTTATTATTATCTATGCAGTATCTCACAGTGTGTCACGTAAACCCCGACTATCACACATACATTAACAAGAGAGGGGGGTTTGGTGCCCCCCGCTGGCCCGGTGCATTGTGGGACAGCGGCAGGCAGAGGTTCCGTATGTGGGATTCTTTTTCAGCTAGCTGCTGTGCTGCGCTTCTATGCAGCTCGTCACATAGTATGGAGGAGCATGGGACGCCAACCATCGGTCTGCTGACGTCTTTCTCTGAAAGAACCGGATGGCGGCTTCGTTTTTAGGGCGAGTGTTTAAAAATATTCGTTCAGTCTGACGCCGTTGTTGTGACAGTCTGCTCGGACCGCTGGTAAGTTGCTAGCTGGCGCTTTTGCTTTCTTACTGTTAGCATGGTTCTTTTGGATGAGCGTCGTGATGAAATACCGACGCCACTGTTTTGTTTTTAGCTGCAAAGAAGACATTTTTAAAAGGGTGTCTGAAACAACAGTCCCGGCGTTTGATCGTAGAGACAACCAAAGCTGTCGCTGCCTCGTTCTTCCTACGAACGCTGGTGGTTAGCGGTTTCAATGTAACATGACGTTTTTAGTGGAGTGCAAGAAAAGAAGACACTGACGTTATTGTTGAGACTCAAACCGTAGAAAATAAGGCTTAAAATTAGTTTCAGCTGCTGCCAGAATGTTTCGCTTGGTTCGCCAGGCGTTTGTTAACCACTGTTTTTTTTTCTGTGAGCTAAACAAACCAGCCCTTTGGGGAAAACCTTTTTTTTTTTGCCAGATAGCATTGCGTTAATCTCTCATCGACTTCTCTCTCCATCAGCTTTATGTTCAGTCACATGCTCACTGGTTAAAGTTATCGTTTCAAGAATTCAACAAATATATTATCACAGACTCAATGCCTTAATTAGTCAGTGATTGTGTGGGGGTTCAGCTGAGGACTGAGGAGGGTGTCACCCTGGAAGACAACTTAATTAATGACAAACTGGAGATGGAGTTTTGCTCAGCAATGCAAGAAGGAAGGGATGATCAATATTGATTATGCATTCAAAAGGCAGGAATTTATTGAGGTGGAAAACGTACACCAGACGTCCAGACATTTATAATCTTTGATGAGTGAAATCGAATTTCCTTATTCATTTTATTATAAAAGTGGGTATTTGGGTAGTTCTGGGTTTTTCATCTGGCTTGCCTCCTGGGGTGTGAAGTTTGAAGTGTCCATGTATTCGGTGTTTGTGTTTGTACTCTGCTTCCTCACATAATCCACACATGCAATATAGGTGAATCAGTGAGTCTAAGCTTCCCTACAGGTATAACAGTGAGCTTGAATTGTTCTTTATCTCTAAGTGTTAGCCCTATTTAAAAATGGTGAGATGGATGGACAACGTTACCCATCAGTTGGTGGTATTCATTACATAGTGAGTGAATATTTTAGCCTCGAAGAAGATGTGTTGGAAGAATTTTTTTTTAAAAGGTGACTTTAAAACAGGTCAGAATGTTATGCTAGGCAATAGAATCAGAGCATCTACAAAACTGAAGATTTTTTGAGTGTTCCTGGTCAGCAGTGATTCTTACATGCTAAAATGGCCTAAGCCAGGACAATGAGAGAATCTTGAAAAACATGACTGAAACCACTAACTCTATGTATGTTTTCCATCTAGGTTGGTCATGCTCACTGCTACCCTGCTATCTCCAGCAACCGTCATGCCTTATGGAATATTCATCCACCATCAATGACATTCCAGCTGGATCCATGTTTACAACAGCAGTTCATTTTGCCAACAGTTAGCCTTATAACAGTAACTTCTTAATTAGGTCTGCTTCAAGCACACCACCGGATCTGCAAACTTCTGCTTTTTTCCCTACAATCAACTTTTTCTCCCCTTGCAAGAGTCTGACCCCTTATCATGAGATTCCGAATCTACAAAAGGAAGGTGGTGATCCTGACTCTGGTGGTTGTCATCTGTGGCCTCGCTTTTTGGAGCAGCGGAAGGCAAAAGAAGAACGACAGTGGACCGTTCCCCAAGGAAGTGGAGATGGTGAGGAGAAGCAGCAGTGTTAGCAGCAGCATTAGTAGCATCAACAATCATATCCAGGTGCAACCCACACCTGCAGTCAGCCGGGTGCCTGTTCCACCACCTGTTAAACTAACAAATGACACACATGAAGTAAAAGCAAAGGACGACGTGAAGATACCAAAACCAGAAGTTGATAACACCACTTTAGTCTACCGTGGCATCGTCTTCCAGCTCAACTTTGACCAGACAATAACAAATGAGGAAAGGTTTAAGTCGGCGCGGCAGAAGGATGATCTTGTTGTGGTTGTTCAGGTCCATAACCGACCAGACTACCTTAAGCTATTAGTTGACAGCCTGCGGAAGGCCAGGGGTGTGGAGAGCATACTGCTGATATTCAGCCATGACTTCTGGTCCCCTGAGATCAATAAAGTGGTGGCCTCTGTGGACTTTTGTCAGGTACTTCAGATTTTCTTCCCCTTCAGCATCCAGCTGTACCCCCAGGAGTTCCCCGGACATGACCCCAGGGACTGTCCAAGAGACATTCCCAAACAAGATGCCTTAAAGTTGGGCTGCATCAATGCAGAGTACCCCGATTCCTTTGGCCACTACCGTGAGGCTAAGTTCTCCCAGACCAAGCACCATTGGTGGTGGAAGATGCACTTTGTGTGGGACAGAGTTCGGGCTCTGACGGACCATAAGGGTCTCGTCCTGCTGATCGAAGAGGACCACTACGTGTCCCCAGACTTCATCCATGTTTTGAAGCTAATGTCGGCTCTCAAAAAGGAGCAGTGTGCCGACTGCGACATTCTTTCATTGGGGAGTTACAGCCATATCGGCTACTCCAGCAAAGCAAACAAGGTGGAGGTGAAGGCCTGGAAGTCCACCGAGCACAACATGGGGATGGCTCTGGGCAGAGAGACGTACCAGAAGCTCATCCAGTGCACCGACACGTTCTGTACCTACGACGACTACAACTGGGACTGGTCTTTACAACACCTGACCGTATCTTGCCTGCCCACTTACTGGAAGGTGATGGTGAGTGAGGCGCCCCGGATTTTCCACGCCGGTGACTGTGGCATGCATCACAAGAAGGCGACTTGCATGCCGACGAGCCAGAAAACAAAGATAGAAAACATATTACAGAGCAGCGGGAACCAGCTGTTCCCAAAGAACCTCCTGATCACAAAGAGATTGCCCGGCAACGGGGCTGGAGGGGTCGCCCCACATGTGAAAAATGGTGGCTGGGGAGATATCAGGGACCACGAACTCTGCAAAAGTTATGTTCGATTACAGTGACCTTAACGATTTCAATTCTACATTATTGTCTCTTTTGCATCCTATATAAAGAAAAAGCCTTTTAAACGTAAATCTTTATGGACTATTCTTCATATTGCCTGTTTTCTTGGACTGTTCCAAATAAAGAAGGAAGTTGTATTTTTTGCTTCTTTGAACACAAGCGTGTCCTTGAATCAAGTTATTAATGTAATTTAAGCCTTTCCTTCAGGTTGTCTGTGTTTTCTATAACGAATCGTTTGAATTGGCTTGTTTAAAGTTACTAAAATGGTGATTAAAGCAGGTGCTCATCTTGACAGTTGTAAATTTGGTGCATGTGTGGTTTAAACAGTCCCAACGTTCAAACATGATTCATTTAAAGATATTTATATCACACAAATTTGCTGAGATGAAACAAGTTCCTATGAGACACCTTGCTCCACATAAATAATGTCCCACTTACCTCGGGTTCAGTACGTCCAAGGGTGCTTACTCCTGTGACTTAGGATGTAATGTCAGCCCACACAGCTCTGCTGAACATGCCTGTTCTGACAGGTTATAAGGGTATGTAGTAGAAACCCACTTTATCTGACCCAGGGAATTACGATCAATGCTGGACAGTTTTAGTTTTTTTCATTCTCCTTCTCTGCTCTGGTTTCCAGCAGAGCACTAAAAGGTAGAATAATGCACTTGATTTCGTAGAGATGTACCCGATGCACCTGGAAAGATCCCAAGGCACTTATCCCACTTTCTTGTTCATGCTGTTGATGTCTAGGATGAATTTACATTTTAAGTGCTTGTACCGCATCTCGGTATTAATGGTTTCTGCCGTGGCCGGAGCTCCGTGGCTCCTCTGACGGCGTATTGATTTACAACCCGGCCCCTTCAGCCATGTTTAACAGTCATTCTACACACAGTTCCAAATCTGGAATAACAGTAGATCCTGCTCAGTGGACTCTCAATTTACTTTAAATAACCCTGATCCCAAAACAGTCGGTGTTGTGTGTTAAACCAAAATAAAAAACAGAATTTGTTTTGCATAGGTTCCCTCCACTGGTCCTTGTTTGTTCATGACGGAGCTTTTGAGAAGGTGGCCGGTTCATAAAGACTCATCAGATACATTACTTCTTACTGATCTGCTTTGATTTAACCTATGAAGAATGCTCTGTACACTAGAATCTGTGAATTTGATGAGGAAACATTGAGTTCCTGTGCGACGATTTCGATTGATCATATATGAATAGGATTCGCAAATGATCGCCGTGTCAGTCCATCCATACCTTACGGGTTTTATAGAGGTATGGTCCATGAAAAACTCACGACATAAAATAAATGAGAAGAAAAACCCTACAAAGCATATCAAATTAAATGTATTCATGCTCATGCAGTGTCAGGTTCTGTTTTTGGAAACCGGTTTATATTAAAAACAAACTGCTGGAGGACTGATCCAGACTCAACCCTCAGTACAGAATCACAAAATATTCCACAGTTGTTACATAAGACAAGGGTGAAGCAGAGGAAACTTCCCTCTAAGGGTGAGTGGTCACATTTTATTTCCTATCTGTCCACTCGAACCCGTAACGCGGTGGGAAGAATGTGACGGCCGGGCTGCTGTGCAGAGTTCGTGTGACCGACAAATGGTGCAGCTGTTGCCATGTTTGAGGCCCAATTATTGGGCCCACATCTCCAGGGAAATTCAGCAGCTAAGAATAGGATTTTGAAGAGGAAGTGGCACTGTTTTCTTCATGCATAGTGACTGGTTCTGAACTGGTACTGAGCCTTAAAGGTGTGGTATTGTCTCTTCTTTCAGAGCGCCCCACTTAGGTAATGAAAAGAAAACCACTGACAGGATTGAGTCTTATCGTGGCCAAAGGGAAAATAAGAGCTTCTGAATATACGGTGGAATAATGTTGCATGTGTGTTGATTTTCTTTCTTCTGTAACCAAAAACACTCGTGCTGAAAAAACATCTAAGCATCTTCTAATCATCTAAACGTCTAAATCGTTTGGGTTTTTTATAAACGTCAGTTTTAAAACCTGCTTAAATACTCAAAGTGGTTAAAATTAATTATATTTAAACTGCCTAACTTTCATACCAAAGCAGTTATAACGGAATACTTGTTGATGCTGAGTCGGCCTGCTGTCGCGGCGGGCTAAGAAGGGATTTCCAGACGTCCCTCTCCACAGCGGCACTCTCCAGCTCCTCCTGGGGGGATCCCACAGTGTTCCCGGTCCAGATGAGATATATAGTCCTTCTAGCGAGTTCTGGGTCTACCTCAGGGTTTACTCTCAGTTGGACCCTGGTTTCTATGGGTCAAAGATCAGTTGTGATATATAGAATAGCTAACCGCCGCAGTAGCTCCTGAAACATTCTGTGTTCAGAGCTGAATCTCACACAAATCTTCAAATCAAGTTGAAGAAAACAAGGATGCGATAAGGAACTGTCCAGGCAGCACAAAAACAAAGAGGACCTAAAGGAGAACAGGCTGGCTCCGTGGAGGTTAGTATGAGGAACTATCTTTACTTTGGTTTTATTCAACACCGTTAACCCTCAGCTGTTTGGTTGAGCATTTTTCTAACTCTATTTCTTATTGAAAAACGTGACAGAGCCTGTTTATAATGTGACCCAGTGGTAGCATGTGTATGCTAAAGAGTAAGGGGTCACGGATGGAGCCCTGGGGGGGCACCACATGTCAAAGAAGCCCCCAAAGAGGTATTAACTACGGCTATAGAGAAAGTCTTCTTCGATGAAGACTTGTTTCTTTTTTTTAAACTTGTTTCAGAATGTGAGGATTTACTGAACAGAAATATGTAAATTGATACAAATCAAATAATCTCTTATAAGGTACAAATAGTTTTCAAAAAACCTGCTTTATAAACAAAGGTTGAGCAAATCTGAAAAAAAATGTATTTCAAAAATGCTTCATGAAATGATTTCATTTTTACACTTTTAAGCTTTTTGCTTTGATGTTTTTTTAAGGCAGAATTTGTTTTATCACATTGTCATCCACTGATCCTATATAATAATACTAATCCCATATAATCATATAGAATCCCCCAATAATCTGTGCACCACAAGACACTAAGTTATGTCCAGTTGCACGGGTAGTCATCTATTTTTGTACACTAAAAAGCTGCGAGGCATCACCCAGAACTACAAACCAAAGGTCCATGTTGCTAGTATGGCCGTTTTTAAAAAGGAACATGGTCCCATTTCATCCATATTTCTTAATACAGCTAATTCCCTCGTGGACCACTGCAGGTCTCAATAATGGGCTGAATATCCTTGAGGAAGTTTTAAAAACTAGGTTAATTTGATCATTTCCACATCCTGACTAGGCCCCTTTGTTAAAAACAAAAAAAAAACACTCCCTCCCTGGTGTCACCAGAAACTGGTTTTTCAAACTTAAATGGATGCTTTCATCCTCAGTCTTTTGTCCGAGAGCGTCCCGTTTATGCAACACAATGAATGAATGCTTCGGGCTCTTTGCGCCTGCAGCTCTGAGAGAGATGGTATTACTCCTTCATGGCCGCTGCACACGTACTGCAGGTGGGTCCAGAAGCGATGGGATTCTCTCACAGCACATTGAATACCTGTCGAGTGCCTAGGACCTATTTCCCAAAAGAGCCAGATAAATGACGCTGTTTCCCAGCTTTCTATATGCTCCAGTGTCGGGATGGCATGTTCATTTAAAGGCTGGCTGGTTGCGTACTTAATGGATACATGTGGCTGTGTGTGGAGACAGACAGCTAAATACCTTCCACTTAGTCAGTGGGATGTTTTAGTGGATGTTGGCACCAATCCTGACTGACACCTGCTCAGCTTTAAAGTTTGCAGCCCAGGAGGAAAGACGCTCAACCAGAACCAATCCTGTATTGAGTGACACACACTGACAGAATAACCGGGCCTCCCACCCCTTCCCCCCTGGATTAATGGCTATGCATTATTGTGTTTCCCCTTTTCTCTGACTCATACATGATGAAAGAGTGTTATAAAATATGCATAAAGTAGTCGGATGATGTAGCAGGAATGCATTTGTAAAAAGGAAACAGCGGAAAAACATGTATAAACAATGTTTTTTCCCTCCAGCTGCGCAAATATTAGCCAAACGGTTTGGTGGGAAGCTCAAACTCTCATCTGTTTGAGCAGCACTTCCGCCTGAAGGCAAACTGGAACCCAAACATCCCTCAGAGCTTTCCTCAGAATACATCTACGCCATTTATTCTTACTTTTCTTGAGTTCTGCTAACCTATTCATGTTGAAGGTGTAACACTTTACTCCAAAGACGTCTATCCATAACCTATTGATGAGTTATGCCTCATCAATTTGTTCATTTTGCTCGTTTTTGTGTATTTTCCAGTAACAATTTTACAATAATAGAAAAAATAAGCATATATTTTTTATATCTACATCTACCTGTGTATATAGATATAATTTTATCTATCTATATCTACATACAGTATTTTCTTTTCAATATACATTATAGAGAGGACCACAAATGTGTATGCGCACACTCACACACACACACACTCCACTATCAAAATCTAACAGATAGAGGAGCTATTTTATTATACCTGCCCGGTTCTTTATAACACAAATACAGACTCTTTGTCGGATAAGCGGTTTCCCTGTTCAATTCACCAATGTCAGCAAATAACCAGCCTGATCTGGTTGAACTACCAGTTCTCTCACTCTTCCTCTTGTACTACAATCAGAGTGAAGGGCTGTCATTACAGCCTCCATGGCTGTGATAAATGATACTATTGAAGCTGCCTGAACTCTGGTGTCACGTGGGGGGGGGAGGGGGGTCTGATGGTGTATACCTAACTATGCATCACACTCACAAAAGTATGCACTGACTACATTGATTCATCTGAAGCGAACAATAGATCCAATAAAGCAAAACAAATGAAGCGTGTCGTCTGTCAAAACGGCTTTAATTAGGCGTCACATGGAGGAAAAAGCTCCCACCGTTGAAACCCTGTCTTTCTATGTGGGTGTTTGCAAAAAAACACGCCCACCTCAAGCATTTATTCCATCATCCAGTGCTGACAAGTCAGTTTGTATTCAACACAGTGTCAAACGTTTGTTCACAAGTTCAGCATCAGTTCGGTGATTATTACTCACGACGACAGGGTTCACAGATTCCAGCCCTGTCGGCAGAATGTGGTTGTCAGTCTTAATGTCAGTTAAGATGAATTCACGCACGTTGACAGGGGAGTCGGGGGGGGGACTATGCCGGCGTTAGTCTTCCTATGGTTTTACCTG
The DNA here is from genome assembly GCA_037951165.1 of Lophius americanus. Taxonomy (NCBI): domain Eukaryota; kingdom Metazoa; phylum Chordata; class Actinopteri; order Lophiiformes; family Lophiidae; genus Lophius; species Lophius americanus. The sequence goes on along the minus strand of JBBDHG010000104.1, from coordinate 2,185,172 downwards.
AGCTCAGAGTGATGGCTGAATTAGACTGCGGCGTCTCTCTGCCCATGTTGCAAAAGGAATCCCCAGCGGCAGGCTAGCTAGCGTTCAGCACTACCTGTTAGACGAGAAGGTTTCGTAGGCATGTCCTATACCAAACGTTTCATTAATAAAAATACACCTGAATTCTCTTTATGTACAACAGAAAACAAACGTCACCTGCATATTCAAGATTCATTTTAATACTATGTATAGAGTTTCTGTATTAGAAATATCACTATTTTCTCCAAATGAGGGTCTTTGAACTAATGAAATAATGGTCGTTTCACCCATAGCTCATCGAAGTACAATATTTACATATAATACAGAGCCCATTTCATCTGAAAGAATATTAAAATAAATGCTCAATAGATACAAAGGGTTCTTTTTTTTAAAATTCTATTTATATTTCAACCTTGTCCAGGAGTCCTTACACGCTCCAAAATGTAAAGCCATTCTCTAACAAACTATTAAGTGCAAACAATTTTTTTTTCCATATAAAAAACTATGATTGCAGCATCCAGCGTTGAGACAGAGGGGAATAACAAGACGTACAACTAACCCCCCAACCCACAAGTGCTTCCAATGCAGAATTCCAAAAAAGATGTTGCTTGTGTTCTGCCATCATGACTTCGAGAAAAAACAAAAGAAGAGTATCTGTGCAAATTCACTAATAAGAGTGACACTCGGGGCTTTAACATTTTTAAAGGAAGTAAAAAGCTCCTGTCTCCCTTGAAGAGGCGTCCAAAGAGGACTTGGGTTGCACAAGTTATTGCCCAGGATGTTTCAAATGAAGTAGACTTGGCAATGCTGCTCCAGAACGATCCCTCCTCTTATTCCCTTTATCGGTTAATACATCTGAAGAAATAACATAAGGAGAGAATGTCCGAAATGAACCCACACGCAGATGTTAGGGCGAGGCGTCGCCATGGTGTGGGTGTGTCTAATCTTTGAGGACCTACAGGCACGAAGTATCGAGATCGGATCGGGTTCTACGGGTAACATTTTCAGGTTAGACACGACTTGATACGACCAAAGGTGGAGAATCAATCCCATAAACCTCCTGGACGACTTAAAGCTTGCACTCTTACTCCCCATAGCATCCATTTTAAACCGACATAAGATTTTGGGGGAGGGGGGGGTCAGGTTTCTGGCTCTGGCTTCTGAACATGAGCAGTAACACACAGTGCGCTGGGTGACTGTAGTCATGAGAATGACGGTGACGCTGGAGGTCATGTGGTGTGTGACAGTGTGTGAAGAAGCGCTGCAGGGTCTTGGTCATCCCCGTCTCTGTTGCATGGAGCTGTCACTAGCAGCACCAGCACTGGGACTGGGACTAGACTACTGTTCCACTGGGGGAGTTGGCTGGGTTGTTTTGAGATGAAAGCAATCCCTGTGGAGAGACAGATAGCACACATTGATAACAAACAACGGCGTCACCAGGATGTATTTAAAGAGGCAGACTAGTGAAGACATGAGGTTTACTGTCGGAGAAGGTGTGCTGTTAGGGTTCAGTGAAAATAGCTAAAACCGTTTGCTGCACGTTATGATGTTTTAACAGCTTTTGAATGCAGCCACAAACTAAAGACAATGCAAGGTGTCACATGACAGTATCCTCAAGATGCCTGTCACTCACCACTTTCCCCGGCCTAGCCCATGTGCAAACGAAACCCTCCTGACAGGCAGTTACCAGACAGTCCTCTAGGAAGATTAACACAGTGAGTCTCTCGTGAGCAATCTTCTTGCAAACCAGCGGCTCAAGCAGCGGCACGTCCTCCATGCGGGGGCACAGCGTAGTGCCCAGTGTCTTAGCGACCTCTGCTTTCGCCGTCCGTGATGAGCTTAGCTGGTTGAGCTTGTCGCTGCTCTTGCTGCTGATGTGACCCATGCTGTGGTTCCGCTTGTGGTCCTTCTCATGGCGCTCCTTGCGCGAGTCGTGTATTGACAGAGTTGCGAACTTGCTGACGCCGGTGGCGATGAAAGCGCTGTCAATGATGCTGTTGCCTTTGGTGCTGCTTCCGCTGCTGCTGTCTGTGTGACTGTTATGAGTGCTGCCCCCTGCTGGGGCAGAGGAGTGTGGCAAGCTGTTAGACCGAGGCAGAGTGTTGGGGAGGGAGTTGGCTGGGTTGCCACTGGAGCTACTATTGCTCACATTGTCTTTACCATTAGTGCCACTGGGAGTGGTCGTGGATACAGCAGTAGTAGTAATAGTAGTAGTAGTAGTAGTAGGTTGTCCAGTGGCTGGAGGGCTTGTAGCAGTCATAACATTGGTGTGAGTCCTAGTGCGAGACAAAGGAAGGTGAGGGAAAAGTATGTCCTCTGTAAGGTCCCACAGACACAGCTGTGTATCCTGACCCACTGAGCCAAACCTGTAGGTCACACTAACGGGTCTACTGTCTGTAGAGTTTCTTTTAGAAAGACGAGAATGAGCGCTGTTCGCTCGGTCTCTGCCCGCCCCAAAGTGAATGTGCTCATGGAATTCCTCATCGCTACCACTGAACTCAGCGGGGGGGTCACCATCCTCCACACTGGTGGTGCAGTGGTCGAATGCCACCACACTCACCCATGACTTGTGACCGTGCCCCCGTGCAATCACTCTGCAGTCGGAAAATGACCACACTGTCACCAGATCATCTTCCCCTCCGGCCACAATATATCGTCCGTCCGGGCTCCAGCACACACACAGAAGGCCACCGAAGTAGCTCTTCATTGTTCCGTGGAGCTCTGCAGCGTCGAAGCCAAATACCCGCAAGAAGCCATCCTGACTCGCACAAGCCAGAAACTTGCCATCTGGAGAGAAGGCAAACTCATTCAGTGCCCCTTCACCAACTGTCCAGCGCAGCAACGGGTTGCGGGCCGACTTGCTCTTGCAGGTATGCACAGCATAGTTTTCACCCTGCTTCAGCAGCTGGTAGTGAGGTGCTGTGGTGCCACAGCTGTTTTCCACGTTGTACAAATACATGTTGCCACTGGAGTGAGCCACCAGAAACAGGCTCTCTGAACCAGGAACCCATCGCACACAAGTTACTCGCGACTTGTCTATAAGTCTCTGTGGGGAGAGGGACAAAGAAGCAGAGAAGGAGAACAAATTAAAGACAATGGTTAGACAGCTGTTTCCTTATCTCAAAACCTAAATCAAACTAACTAATCCACTGCTAACCTGAAATTGTCCGTGACCAGGAGAAATTGTATGTCTGAATGCAAATGTCCGAATGAGTTGTCATGTGTAAAATAGTATTTCACCATGTGTTTGATTCAGGGTATGGACAGACAGGGCCAATGTCCGGAGAATTCACCGTAAGCGAGTGGGCGTGTTGATGAGATTGAATGCAGTGCAGCTTTTCTGTATTCTTTTCTGGTCACCTGTATATGGTTTTGGCCTGATACATCCAAATACATGTACTATTCATATAAGCAAGGACCAGAAGAATACTTCACACATCTATTTGCTGGTGTAGATGAGTAGGAGAAGAACGAGTAGGTCAAAGTTGCACAAGAAATTTCCACAACCCGTTATACTTGCAAAATCACATTTATTTGTAGAGTTTTGATGCTCGGACTTCATCAGAAAATATTTTTGACTGATGGTCCAACTTTGAATGTATGTAGTTCTACATATTTGCAATAACAGCCATTATTATGGATTTCTTTCTCCAGCAAGGAGCCCACGGTCACGTAAATCAAAAACAATTTCCAAAAAAGGATGAGAGCACATTTGCAGTCTCCTATTGTGAGACGCTCATGCAAAAGGTCATCCTTGGATCATCCAGATGTGATCCTCTTGACCTTTCCCTCTTTTAATATGTGAAAACATCTTGACAGAGGAGAAATTAAACTAAATATTTGCGTGATTAGCGTGTCAGCAGTAATCTTAAATTGGTTTTAGCTAAACAACATTGAAATCTGACTTGCACCTACCTCTTCATTGAAGAGTTTGCTGGTCTCCTTCTTTATTGGGTCTATGAGTTGCACCTGACCGGCTGAGAAGCCCACCAGCAGGGAGACGCTTTCTGCTGTAGCTGTGAGGGGGTTGAAGTCATGACATGTGGGCTGCGTTCCTTTGTATATCCTCTTGTCTATGGGTTTACTAAGATCGGCAGCCTAAAAACAATAAGGAAAAACACAATGCGAGTTATAAAAGCTGGATTTATGGCAAACTATTTCACATGAACAGAAAAAAAAAGCAGTGATTGGAATTTAAATGTACTTGTCTACTATTCTTTGCTGAAAATAAAAGGTAATGAATACTTATTTTTTTGACTCTTTCATGGTGACCCTTTCAAACACAAGTCTCAACACTCTACGGTATTCTAATCTGACATCTTTGTAGCTAATTACAAGATACCAACATAATGCTCCCGGATTACACTACAATGCATTATGATAAACGGAAAGTCCAAAAATAGAACCAGCCCAGTCTGATAATAAAGTTAGACTGCCAACAGGTGGCTGACAGCACAGCTCATTATAAAACATTTAATTCATTTAGTTAAGTTTAATTGAATGAAGTTAACTACAACATCATCAAGCAGAACTTTTTGTGCTGGTAAACGAGACAATTATCTTGACTTTCAGATTTCAGGAGTGTCTATCAGGACAAAGACCTGATGGAAAGATCTGATATCCTGACAGGTGCGTGTCTGATGTATGCATTTAAGGAGTCAGACATAAAACCCAGGGGTTGTATGGAGGCAGGTCTAAAGGAACAAGAAAACCCCCTACTGGGCAGGAAAAAACAAGGATCTTTGGAAGACACAATCTACAGACAGAGACAGAAATAATCACTACGTAACTGTTTAAACTCAAGAGGGAGTCAGTTCAAAATGAGAGGGAGGGGCGTAATAGCCAGGACTGCATTTCCTTGTCTACTTTGATTAGAAATGGTTGGCATGTGGCCAATCGAGTTCCGCTGCTACAAGGAAATTCAGACAACAGAAACTAAATAACAAAGAAGATTACGAGATTAAGTTTATGTAGTGATTCTCTAATATCAGAAATTGACGTTAGATATGCCAATAAAATAAGAAGAAACATGCTGACCAAACAGATATGCAGCACTTTATAATGGGGCAGATTATACATTGTTCACAGCTTTTCCAGTAATCTCATTGATACCCAGGCAATATTATATGTTATATTTCTGATGTCCACATCATCTGAATCGCTCTATTGCCTATGCGGTAATTTTTCATCAGCATGGTCTTTCCGATTAGATTTGAGGTGGCTCCAAATCAAAGAGCGGAATCTGGAAAATCTTGCCGGCTTTGGCTGAAGTTTGTGCTCTTTAAGTTGCCCCCTTCTTAGCTACAATAAAGCCAGATGTGAATGTTGGCATTGTGATGTTGAAATATTACAAGTCATATAGCGACAGATGAGGTCACAGTGAGTAAGTCAAATCAAGAGCAGGAAAACAGGCTGATTTTCAATGCAGAACAGCCCAAACGTGGTAAAATGGCAGAATAATACATAATTTATGAATTCAAAAGAATAAAATTAAGGCTATGAACAGGATGACAGGACTACTTAGTGCCCAAACGCAAATTTGCTTTCCGCCCACCCAACATTATAAGGAACGTTATAATGCAGCAACTGACAAGTTATATAAGCTGCTGAAGAACTTTGTAAAAGCAAACGATCAGGGCTGGATAATCTTGATTATTTTTAAACCAATGATGACCATAATCAGGCAACTGTTTGAAGTTATGACAACACTTGAATATCCAAAATACCTGCTTTAAAATAATTTACACAGAGTAATAAAAAAGTGTGTGTTGATATTATATAATCGAAAACTCTGTTTAACATATATATTTTCTGGGCGAGTCTACATAATATAGTAAAACAAATGTTTCAAATTCATGGTTTTTATTATGAGGGATAACTTGAGAGCTCCTGATAGGGAACACTGAGCTACTCTCGGCATGATCGCCCCTGCCAGTCACCATCCCTGCTACATAAGAGTATACATGACACGCTACAATGACATCATCATTGTGAGCAACCAAACTGTGGGTCACATTGTATGACTTCCAGCCGGACAGTGGAGAGCATCTTGCATAGCAAACACAACTCACTACGACCCCAAAGGCTTACAATGTCAACACCTGTGCTGGGCCATGCTGGTGGATACTGTTTGACAACTAGCCTCCCATACGTATCGTTGACAAGCAACGCTCCAAGATAAACAAACAAAATCATGAGACTTGACAAGTATTTTATAACTATGTGCAGTTAGTTGACAGTTCGTGCATCAGCTTCACAAACAAACTGTCAGAATCTGGAGTGCACACGGGAGTCGTGGAGACAATAACAACTGTTGTGGCGATGTGAGCTAACAATGCTAATTAGCTCCAAACTTAGCTGGGTCCGCTATGTGGCCTTGTCATGAGAATCTGCGCACTTCAATGACAGACGGTGAGGAATTTGACAGGTGGAATGTTAAGCATCAGATGATACCAGATCAGTGAAGTGTTTTTGGGCAGCGCCAGCTTCGTCTCTGCAGTCCAAACTGTTTACCTTTCTCACGCCTTTGTAGATATAAAAGTAGAGTTCCCGGCCCACATTGAAACAGATCCTGTCGCCGTTGCCGGACTGGTCGTTTACGTTGACGAACGAGACCTTGACGGGGTTCGAGCCCTGCGAGTTGAAAGGCACCCTGTTTGGTCGGCTGTATTCGGAGTGCGTGAGGAGTTTGTAGACGCCTTCTCGTGTGGTGAATTGAGTTTTAATTTCGTTCATCTCCTTCCCTCCTCCCTCCGCCGCCATCTTGGAAATTGGCGTTCATCCTTGTCAGAGCCCCGGATGTTACGAACAGCGCATGCGTCGGACAGTTGACGTCCTACGGCCGTGCGTCCAGAGTCATTTGAGAAAAAACTAGAAAAATAAACTATGTGTAAATAAATCTAAAAACAGAAACCTAGGTTCTTTATTTCAATGGCGAGACATAAAAATATTTATTAGCTCAGTTTGACTATCCAGAATACGAATACGAATAATTTCGTAAACGTTATCAACCACGTAATTTTGGAACAGTCAAAACTCTAATTTAAAATTAGAACCTCAAACATGTAAACACTTTGACCAGACGTGATGAAAGGTAAATATTAGATATCCCAAATCAAAAATGTATTTCGATATACCTTTAAATTGTTAGCCACATTTACAATTAAATTATAAACATCCTCTTTCCAGTTTGAGATATCCCTATAATTGTTAAATCTGACTAGTTAAAACGTATTTTGAAATAAAAGGGTTTATATTAGATTAGAGATATCATCAATTGGATTACGACTCGTCAGAATTAAACTGTAGATATATGGTAGATATATATTTGAGATTTGATCCAAATGTAAAGTGCATTATAAATTAAATGTATTATTATTATTATTATCCACATTCTGAATTTTGGATATGTTGTGTAGATATCTATAATTAGATTTATAGATATCTACAATTAGATATCAGTAGATATTTAAGATATCTACAATTGTAGTTTTAACTAGTCAAAATATTATTACTGCTATCTTTAATAAGGGTTTTGACTAGGCAAAAGGACATTGCAGATATCAGTAATGAATATCCATTCGAGATAATAAAATGTTAAATGGGCTTGTATTGTATGGGCTAATATTACTCCTTAACGGGAATGTTTACAGCATGGACGAGCAGAATTATTTATTGGAGACAGTGTAAAGAATGAGGAAAATAATTTTCATTTTAGGCCAATAGTCCTAGTGAATATTCTTACCTGTTCCCCGTTTGTCTCGTCACCAGGTATGTTTAAGTCATTGTCAGATGTTAAGTCTCCTCCGTCCTGCTCCATTCTTTCTACCTTCAGGGTCTCCAGAGTAAGTTTTCTTTTTCTTTGATGAGTCATTATTTTGTGCTTTTTCCTGTTGTGAATTTTAAACCGTTTGGCCTTGGTTTTGGATGTACATTATTTTTCCCTTGACTAATATCGATATTAAGCTTTAATTTAGTTTATCTTTAGACTTTTATCAAACCATATTTTTTGATCTCATTACAATTTTGGCTTGTGTTCCGAATTGGATCTTGTGTTTGAACTGAACCGTGACACCCTTTTAAAACACCCAGGGATCAAATTGGGACTCACGGTCTTGCTCAAGAACCTTATGAAATGAAGACTGCCAACAGTCTTTTTGGGATAATGGGCATTAACCCATAACCCCAAAGATTAAAAGTTTATCATAACTACGCCAGACAGACGCATTGCATATTTATTACTAAAAACTTCTGCGATATAACCAGCTGCTCAGCATTTCTTGAATAAATAATTATTTTCCCATTGGAATACTTATATATATATATTATATGGAACATCATGTTATTTGATTTTGCATCGAGGAGATTTCATTTCACAAATCAGAGTACTTCTAGGGCCGGTCCCAAACCCGGAAAAATTGGGAAGGTTGCACCAGGAAAGGCGAACAGTGTAAAAAAACAATTGCCAAACCAATATGCAGAACGGGAAACTGATTCCTGAAATGGATTGGTCAGGGCCCGGGGTTAACGAATACCGCAACTGGTACTGTTGGCCAACAGGGTACCGGCCGTTACTATGAATGGAAACATGATCCGCTGAGGCTTCTGAAAGGGAACAGCCGAAGGAAGAAGAAGAACAACTCGTGGAGTGGGAAGATCACCAATCTAATTCCCTACAGCTTAAAAAAATATATATCAGTATTGACCCAGAAGGTACAAAGTTCTCTTTGACAGAACCCAGACTGATTTCGTCTCATGGATGTCGCCATAATAAAATGGTTAAAATATTAATATCCAACCATGTAACTCCTAGAATATACACACGTCTAGAATCCAGCTCTTATTCCCAGTATCATATTCCAGATTTTTCTATCACCTTGGACTCACCAACAAATTCCAGCAAACAATTTGGACTACTGGGAATCTGGCCCTCTGCTTCAGGAAATGACACTGAGCAGTGATTGCAACACATCTCCATGTTTCTCAGTTACATGCAGTCAGTTTCTACTGGTGTCTCCTGTCTTCTAGAAACACTTTGATTACATAACAGATCTGCAGGGAGTGTGATATACTGCCATCCTCTGGTCAGCTGGGACCACCGACAGCCACACTGGACCACAGAGTCCTAGAACTATGCAATGTGGTAATTACCATGTAGTCTGTGTGTGTGTGTGTGTGTGTGTGTGTGTGTGTGTGTGTGTGTGTGTGTGTGTGTGTGTGTGTGTGTGTGTGTGTGTGTGTTTTGTCTGTCTTATATTATAAGTGTAAATGATAGTCGTGTTTCAAACCACGCTGTAAGCTGGTGAGCCTTTCCTGATTGACAGCTCTCAAAACATGCGCATGTCTTTCAATTATTCTTTTCACAGTTTTGATTACTAAGCATTCCCTGTGCCCTGCAATCATTTTTCTCTGCTAGTCACTTTTCTCTCTTCTGAGAAAAGTCGACAATTTACAATCCATCCAAATTCATACAATAAGCCACAACGTTAAACCCACTGCTGAACATTTGAATCCAAAATCGACTTAACATCGATTGTTGTGTTTTTGTTTGTCCTATGAGATATATTCATATTAAGACAAATCATCCTGTTGACAAAATCCATCTAGGAAGGCCTCAAGAATGGGCAAAAAGCGCTGGAGAATCATTTGCAGTTTTTAATCTAACTGCTGTAATAAGGTTGTTCAATCGGCCCGTTGGCAGCGCTATGAAATATGATATAAAACGTTTCGTGTATAAACTCTTTAAATACGAGTTTAACTGCTCTCTTACGTTTGCATCATATGGGAAACCATTTAGAATCGGCCAAATCTTGTGCAACAGATTCAGAAATGGGCCTTCTGTCCTGGAAATCCCTGTGGCATGTGTGTGTGTGTGTATATGTGTGTGTGTGTGAGGCTATCAAGACAGCAGGTGATAGCAAAGACACTGCACAGCTGTGATGCTTAGGGTTGGGGGGGTCTGTGGCTTCAGAGCTAGACAAGCTATCAGGAAAGCTCTCCTGGTGAGTGACAGGCACTGCTTGTGACTCCACAGCCCTATAAGGGCACATAAACTTTAGGCCCCTGGTGCCTCATGCCACCACCCCTTTCACACCACCCTCGGTGTAGTGAACGTATCTTCTGGAAGCTTCTGAATGGGAGCTTCGAGAAAAACCACCCCAAGTATAAAAAGACGCCGGTGTGCGGTGGGGGTCTGCAGAGTAAAAGCTTCACCAGAGGCTTGACCAGTAGAGGCATACTGCCCACAGGAGCAGCGTCAGACCACAAATTTGGAACCTTTGGAGAGGAGAAGAAGTGAAACATTTTATCTTCAATATTGTAGGTAAGGCAAGAATCCCTAATTTCACATTTTGTGTTGTGTTTTTTTCTATCATAGAATTGAAAAAAAAAAATGCTACATATTATATACATATATCAAATAACAGAGAGTTACACATTATACAACAATAAAAACAAAAATTACATTGTTTTAAAAGTGTAATATCGGTTATTGGGTGCATGCAGAGAAGTCTCCTCACCACTTGTGTGAGTCTGTACTGTGCAAGGAGCACATGGCGAGTAGGGTGACCCTGAGCTATGGCGGGTGGGCAGGAAAACTGAGACGAAGAACCGAGGCAGCAGGATCACATCCAAAATATTCTCAGTCTTATATTATCGGTTACATGTAGTTTTGAATGCAACAGAATCACTTACATACCAACTCCTTTTGGACCTATTTTAACCATTAGAGTTTCTAGAAACTGAAGAATTGTTGACTCTGAAGGCGAGATAAAAAGGATTTCTTTTGTAAATACAAATTTCTCCCTCATGAAACAGATCAATATATTCTTACTAGTCTGTTAATTCAGATTTTTTTTTTTTTTCACTGATCCGAGCTGCTATTCCTTCCTTTAATGTAAAGGACACATGCTAAAGCTTTGGGGGTTGGGGGAAGCATCCAAACTCCTCCCATTCCCCCCAAATGGCCAGTCTTGATTGACAGATGGAACATGTGTTCATCTACCATCATAAATTGCTGCCCCTCTCCAGCCATGTGGCCGGAACCGATTTCAAATACAACAGCTGAAAACGACTTTGGAGTTCAAATACCGAGAGCCACTTCACGTAACTCGGTAAAATGAGTAGTTTGACTAAATGTGATATTTGTGCTTTTTCTTTAGATGCCTGAAAAAGCCGGACACATAATGGAGGAGGATCTGGAAACTTTTGCCTTCCAGGCTGAGATCGCTCAGCTTATGTCCCTTATCATCAACACCTTCTACTCAAACAAAGAGATCTTCCTCAGAGAGATCATCTCCAACTCTTCGGATGTAAGTCACAATTTATCTTAAGTTTATCCCCCTTTAATTAAGAACTTTTTCTTTATTTTTTTTTGTATTGTTCTTTCTATTCTGTTGAATTATCATTGATGAGTCTTTCTTTTCTATATGTTGGGTCTATATTCTGTAACCATTCAGGAAAGAAACCATATATCATTTCATTATAAATTGTATATTGACGGTAAACCTGACTCTGATTTATTTCCATTGATTGCCAAATGTAAGCAATCATTGCTTTTAAGCCAATTTAATTATTCTAACAAATGTATCCCTTCCGGACAGGCTCTGGACAAAATCAGGTATGAGAGCTTGACAGACCCCACTAGACTGGAGTCCAACAAGGAGCTGAAGATCGAGGTCAGGCCGGACCTGCACGCTCGCACCCTGACCCTGATTGACACAGGAATCGGCATGACCAAGGCCGACCTGATCAATAATCTGGGCACGATCGCCAAGTCTGGCACCAAGGCTTTCATGGAGGCCCTCCAGGCTGGAGCAGACATCTCTATGATTGGCCAGTTTGGTGTGGGCTTCTACTCCGCCTACCTTGTGGCGGACAAGGTGACAGTCATAACCAAGCACAACGATGACGAGCAGTACAAGTGGGAGTCTGCAGCAGGAGGCTCGTTCACAGTCAAACCTGACACAGGCAAGTTTAATATCCCTCCATCTTCATGAGTCAGCAATAATGCGATTCATAATGGATAACAATAGTTCTCGTCACTACAATGGATTTGATTGTTTAATCATTGCTGTCTTATAGTAGCTTGACTGATGTTTTTTTAATTTTATTTTAATGACACTATTTTTTCGTTTTCTATAGATAATAATAATCTTGACTTGTGTGGACCCCAGAAAGAGTAGTTGCTACATTTGTAGCTGCTAATGGGTATCCAAATGACACAACAATTTGACTGATTTGTGGACTTTCCTCTTGTTTTTTCCAGGAGAGTCCATTGGTAGAGGCACACAAGTTATCCTGCACCTCAAAGAGGATCAAACAGAATACTGCGAGGAGAAGCGCATCAAGGAAGTTGTGAAGAAGCACTCGCAGTTCATTGGCTACCCCATCACGCTCTACGTAAGTTCTGAGTTCCAACAGCGCTTTAACATGGTCAGATTGATCCCAGTATCCCGAGATACTGATGCTTCTGTCATTTATCCAAGGTTGAGAAGACACGCGAGAAAGAAGTGGACCTGGAGGAGGGGGAGAAGGAGGAAGAGGCTGAGAAAGACGCTGCCGAGGGCAAGGACAAACCACAGATTGAAGACGTGGGCTCTGACGAAGATGAGGACACAAAGGATGGCAAGAACAAGAGGAAGAAGAAGGTCAAGGAGAAATACATGGATGTTCAGGAGCTGAACAAGACCAAGCCCATCTGGACCCGCAACCCTGACGACATCACCAACGACGAGTATGGAGAGTTCTACAAGAGTCTCACCAACGACTGGGAGGACCACCTGGCTGTGAAGGTAAACGGAGCCCACCGAGGAGAAGCATGGTGGAAAATGCCCCCTCACTACTTTTCATCATCCCTCAATATAACATCCCCTAAGCTAAATAATTAAATCGCACGTCACTCTTGCCTCGGCAGCATTTCTCTGTGGAGGGTCAGCTGGAGTTCCGGGCCTTACTTTTCGTACCCAGAAGAGCCGCATTTGACCTCTTTGAAAACAAGAAGAAGAAGAACAACATCAAATTGTACGTTCGCAGGGTCTTCATCATGGACAACTGTGAGGAGCTGATTCCAGAGTACCTCAGTAAGTCACATGAATAACAATAAATATGGGATGTGTGTTGAAAATGCGCTATTTGATACAATTATTCTTATAGACAAACCTTTATCCCTTTAATGACCTCACTAGGAAGCCAACATTATTTTTTTGCATATTTTAATTCTGAAATGTATTAATTCAATATCTCTCACTCTAAATTTACCATAAAATGACAAAAAAATAAATAAAAATACAAATTGTATAGTAAGAAAACATTTATATTTCATGGAAAATAGTCGGTTTTAATAAGACTAGCTCAATATTTTGGCAAAATGTGTTTTGAAAATACTATTTAACCCTCACTAGACTTATTTTGGTTGTATGAGGTTACATACAATTATCAATTTTTCAATGACCTTGTTTCATGCCTCCTCCTCAGTGGCCCCTTTGTCCTGTGGTGTGCCCCAGGGCTCCAGGGATCATTGGCACCTTCCTCTTTAGCATATATATGCTGCCACTGGGTCACATTATAAACAGGTTCAGTCACATTTTTAAATGAGAAATATTGACTCAAAATTAGCACAACCAAACAGTCGAGCAGGACATTGAAGGTTATACAAAAAGCTCAATCTAGCGGCGGCTGGAATTTAAGTTTGTTTTCTTTTTAGATAAAGTAAGATGCCAATTACATTTGAAAACGTTAATTGCAATAAAGTAGCAAAACACTATAAGAAATGGGAAGAAAATTTGTTTGATTGAGAAGTGGGACTACATTAAATTACAAATACGTCTTTATTTTATTTCTAAGGTTCTAAGTATATTGTTACTCTTACTTTAAGTCCTTAAATTTATGAAGGATCCTTCGATTTTATTTTTGTGTTAGCGTCACGTCTTTGTTTGAATTATTGATTTCGTTGGCTTAAATTTTATTTTTTGTACAGTTACTTATTTTAACTTTTTTGTGAAGTCATGTTATTTTATTTTTGCCTGCTAAATGTGTTTTAATGAAAATATGAATTAAAAACGTGACGAATCAATCACTCACATGCTAACGACCTCGAGACAACATGTCAGAGCTCTCTTAAGTAAATCGACGTTGTCTTGATTTTTGAGTTTTCTGTTTTTTTCTTCAGATTTCATCAAGGGTGTGGTGGACTCTGAAGATCTGCCCCTGAACATCTCCAGGGAGATGCTGCAGCAGAGCAAAATCCTCAAGGTCATCCGCAAGAACCTGGTCAAGAAGTGCATGGAACTGTTCACTGAGCTCTCCGAGGACAAGGACAACTACAAAAAGTACTACGAACAGTTCTCCAAGAACATCAAGGTGGGTTGATCTGCCTTTTTAAACATCAGATAGAAAAACTGTTTAAATTTCATTATTTGGTCAGTTCTGGTAACACGTCATTCCTTGTTCCAGCTTGGCATCCATGAAGACTCTCAGAACAGAAAGAAGCTCTCTGATCTGTTGAGATACTACACCTCAGCCTCTGGAGACGAGGTGGTCTCCCTGAAGGACTACGTCTCTCGCATGAAGGACAACCAGAAACACATCTACTACATCACTGGTAGGCTACTTTAACTGACTTCTCCTTTATGCCTTTTACTAAAATATTTCCACAAAAGCCATTTATTCATTAGCATATAAATTACATGAATCTGCGTTAACTTCCAGGCGAGACCAAAGACCAGGTGGCGAACTCAGCCTTCGTGGAGCGCCTTCGTAAAGCCGGCCTGGAGGTCATCTACATGATCGAGCCCATCGACGAGTACTGCGTCCAGCAGCTGAAGGAGTATGATGGAAAGAACCTGGTTTCGGTAACCAAGGAAGGCCTGGAGCTGCCTGAGGATGACGAAGAGAAGAAGAAGCTGGAGGAGCTCAAGAATAAATTTGAAAACCTTTGCAAGATCATGAAGGACATCCTCGACAAGAAGATTGAAAAGGTAACGACAGTAATATAGTGTCAGTATAGTAGGAGAGGTTTTTGCTCTGCCATATATCAATAACACAACATTTCCTTACTGACAGGTCACAGTCTCCAACCGCCTGGTGTCCTCGCCATGCTGCATTGTGACCAGCACGTATGGCTGGACTGCCAACATGGAGAGGATCATGAAGTCTCAGGCCCTGAGAGATAACTCCACCATGGGTTACATGACAGCCAAGAAACACCTTGAGATCAACCCTCTGCATCCAATCGTTGAGACCTTGAGGGAGAAGGCCGAGGCTGACAAGAACGATAAGGCTGTGAAGGACCTTGTCATTCTCCTTTTTGAGACCGCCCTGCTGTCTTCAGGATTCACTCTGGAGGACCCACAGACGCATGCCAACCGCATTTACAGAATGATCAAGCTGGGTCTCGGTATGCATCTTCTGGTCTACTCGACTAAATATATTACACACCTGTTATCTGTGTATTAAACAAAATGATCGGTTCATCAATCGGATATACAATATTCAGTGCATTTGGTTGCTAATCAATTCATTTTCATTTACAGGCATCGATGATGATGATTCCACAGTGGAAGACGTCATCCAGCCAGCCGATGAAGATATGCCTGTCTTGGAAGGAGATGATGACACATCAAGAATGGAAGAAGTTGACTAAAACTTTTAGTATAATCTTGCTTGCTTCTTCGTTGTTATTTTTTTTAAGTTATAATTCCTCCACAGCAGACATTTCATTCTAACACACCTCTCATCCGTTAAACAAAATCTACCTTCAGACACAAATTAACGACTGGAACTGATATAGGCATCAGTGTGGCTTGTCCACAAAGGAAAACTGCTCATATAAAACTACTGACAATCTCAAAGAGTAATATAAAGCCAGTGGGAATTTGGCTTATGTCTCTTTTTGTAACTGTAACACTTTTTTATGAACTGCATACAAATTTGTAATAAAATCTATTTAAAAACATAAAACCTGCCCTCTTGCTTACTGTCTTTTGAATGCACGGTTTAATGTCTTTGGTTGGTATTAGAGTAAAATATATATTCACAATCAAGTTGAAAGAGTGATTTTACAACTTCACCCACTGTTCCTTCGGGATGTTCTGGAAATTTCACCGGATGATTCATTCTAGTAACAGTTCCGCTCGCCTGGCTCGACTGGTTCAGCTGCCCCTCCCTTAGACCCGCCTCCCGTCGGCGGTGAATGGAGAGGCGTGTGCATACATAATGATTGACAACCCGCTGATCCACTCAGCGAGCACCATGAGACGGTCGCGAGGAAGATTCCAGATGGTTCCTACGGTTTCTGGAACACTCGGGGACGGTATTAGTACTGCTCAGCGTCCCCTCATGCGCGATTCATCCTGTTAACCCTCGGCTTGGAGGTAACGTCCGCTCGTTTCTCTCTTGAGGATTACATATAACTTGACCAAGGTAAATCATTTGAATATCTATTTCTTAATAATATTGTACAACTGATAAAATAAAGCGTTAACATCCTAGACTCTCAACATTAATGGTTGATATAAACTGACATTTTTGATCTCTTCTGACATTACGGCTTTAGCTGAGCTGCCCTACTCTCAATCTTATATTTTATAACATGACAGCATCGAGGGAAAATAGTGATATATTTATTTATGGGATGCGAAACGATGACTTGAATGAAGGTGGTTTAAAATTTAGCCAAAAATCAAGTGTTATCCTTAAATCGTATGATTTGCCATTATTGCCTTTATTAACCCTTCATCTTGCCTCAGGGGTTGCATGAAGGTGATTTATGTTTTTTTGTACAAGTTGTAACTTTTACTAACATAACATTGGTAATTATCCCAGGTCAAATCTAGCAGACAGAAAGCACATGGTGCGTTCCTGATGCACTTGTCAGACAGGATTATGCTAAGAAGGGGGACCGTTTTATGAACCTAGATTAGGTTTCCGCTGCAGACAGATTCCACTCATACTTTCATAATTTCCACTATCACGGCCATTTATTGTTGTACGTTGAGTGAATTTGATGGGCATCATTCCCAAAATCCCCCCCAGAAGACGGTTCAAAAGGAGGAGTTTGGATTCCTATGGAAACTGCCAAAGAGTTCAGCTCGC
Organism: Lophius americanus; assembly: GCA_037951165.1. NCBI lineage: Eukaryota > Metazoa > Chordata > Actinopteri > Lophiiformes > Lophiidae > Lophius > Lophius americanus. The sequence continues at coordinate 2,168,063 of JBBDHG010000104.1, read as the reverse complement.
CTCTTGGTACTTTCTAGAAACTTGCATTTCACCTGGGAGACCGGCAGGTGTAGCCAGTTCTCACAATTCTCCTCTGATCAACACATAAAGTAATGGCTCTTTTAAATATCAGCGTATTTCTCGTTTTTAAGTCTTTGTGACCTTTACATTTATGACCGAATTACCTCATTTTGATTCTTTTGCCGACACAGTTCGGAGATGAACCAGCACTTGTGACGTCTTAATTGTCAATCAACCTTTTATTCATGCTTTTTTTTAAATTTTCTTTTTTAACTCTTATAATCTCTGGAAACTAAGAACAACGCAACACATTATGACAAAGCGATTTACGAGAGGTACTGTAATCAATCAAATATTAAAATCAAAAATGAATATTTAATGATTTTTCAATTTTCGGCAGCTTTTACTGCCCTTCAGTATTTCAGTCGATATAAAGTTTCAAAGTAATGTTTGATTTCTAATTTGAATTGTTGCATCTCAGGTTTCTTTTTGCGCCAATTGCAGTTAGGAATTTAGCTAGTTTTTTTTTTTAATAGCCACAGGATGTTTTTCCATAATCTATCTACTCATTTAATAACAGGACCAATCAGAGTCTTGAAGAAAATGCTATTTCCTGTCCAGAATAATTTAGCACATGTGAATTCAAAAATATTTTCAGAATGTCAAAACATTATCTTTTCTTAATAATATATCAGAATAATGAGGGAACATGGTTTACAAGGTAGATCAAAATAACTTATGAGATAAAATAAACTTTTTGGATTTTGCTGTTGACACAATATTTAAATTACAGAAATTCCAAACTGATCAGATTATCAAAATTTGCACAAGGAGTTGTTTGACCACTGGCAAAGTCTTCTGATATAACGATTAGTACATTTATTGTCTACGATGCAGACACCATCCAATGAAATATTCATGTAAGGTTAAATATTATGTCAATTCCATTAAGTCACTGGGATCCAAAAGTCCGTACGGGCAAGCAAAGTCTGTTTTCATTTAGTAATTGTTTCACCAATTATATTCCATTTCTAAGCTAATTTCACATAATGTTTTATAGTACATCCACATTGATCTGTATATAATATTTAAAAAGGAAGTTAGTATCATCAAACTCAATCAAATGAAACTCATTGGAAGCGTACGATAATTTCCTCTATATAACATAATTTAAAGCTTCCCGTATGATAACTTATCAACTCATTATCTTGTCATCTCTTAATCAGTGAGGCTTGCAGCAAATGTAATTACACTGTTATGACGTATCTGCGAAGGAGGTCTTAAATACACAAGTCATCATCACTGCTGTGTTTGAAGAAGGATCCAAGCTGTTAGAGACAAACTAGATTTTTTAAATGTGGTTTCTACTGTTAATTTTGGACATCTACCTATATACGTTTTGCATTAATGTAAAAATAAAAAGTATTACATAACATGCTTGAAGGCATAAGCGGCAAAGATGGATAATGGGCAGGTGGGGTAGTGAGCAAAGCTGGACACTAAACTGCTTTTTCCAATAACAAGGCTCTCAAGTTGTAACTCTGATGATTAAAACATTGTGTAACACGAATAAAACTCTGTCAGGAATGTCAATTCAGCTCCAATGTAGTTAATTAAATTGTTGTAGAAGTGAGAGGCTAACCAATGCTGCAGGCGATCCAGAGTTGTTAGGAGTTGACGGGTCATTCAAATTTTGTGTGCATTAAAATGTGCAAGCGTTTACATTTGCATGCCATGAAAGCTGTATTCCTCTCTGCTTAGATGCCTGAATCCCCTGATCAACCAATGGAGGAGGAGGCTGAGACCTTTGCTTTCCAGGCTGAGATTGCTCAGCTGATGTCCCTGATTATCAACACTTTCTATTCCAACAAAGAGATCTTCCTCAGAGAGCTCATCTCAAACTCCTCTGATGTAAGTTTGTCTAAATATTTGTCAAAGGCGGTGTATGTGATTATTTTTTTCTTGTTGTTGTATATGTGAATTGAACTTGTTTTAGGGGGAAATATCATGTACAGTGACTTTAGGGCCTTGTTTTACCAATAATCATGGGATTTGTATATGACAAATACAGAAAATCTCTATAACTGCCAATGAATGGAATTTGTTTTACTTCAGGCATTGGACAAAATCCGCTATGAGAGTCTCAGTGACGCCTCCAAACTGGATTCTGGAAGGGACCTCAAAATTGAAATCATTCCCAACAAAGAGGAGCGCACCCTGACCCTGATTGACACAGGAATCGGCATGACCAAGGCCGACCTGATCAATAATCTGGGCACGATCGCCAAATCTGGCACCAAGGCTTTCATGGAGGCCCTCCAGGCTGGAGCAGACATCTCTATGATTGGCCAGTTTGGTGTGGGGTTCTACTCCGCTTACCTTGTGGCGGAGAAGGTGACGGTCATAACTAAGCACAATGATGACGAGCAGTACATCTGGGAATCCTCAGCAGGAGGCTCATTCACAGTTAAAATTGACAACGGTAGGTGACGTTAAGCCCCTTACTTTGTTGCTCGATAGAATTTGCTATTATTGCAGCAGGGATCCTGACATTATCGTATATTTTGCTTGTGTAGCCGAACCCTTTGCCCGTGGCACCAAGGTCATCCTACACCTGAAAGAAGACCAGATTGAGTACATTGAGGAGCGAAGAATCAAAGATATTGTGAAAAAGCATTCACAGTTTATTGGCTATCCCATCACCCTATTTGTAAGTACCTTGTTTTTGGGACTGTGAAACTGTTGGCATAACAAACAAACTACGGTGAGTGACTGAGATGTCCATTTATTCAGGTGGAGAAAGAACGTGACAAGGAGGTGAGCGATGATGAGGCAGAGGAGGAGGGGGAGAAGGAGAAGGAGAAAAACAAAGATGAAGAGGTGAAGGACGAGGACAAACCTGAGATTGAGGACGTTGGATCGGACGAGGAGCACGACCATGACCACGACAAGTCTAGTGAAAAGAAGAAGAAAAAGAAGATCAAGGAGAAGTACATTGACGAGGAAGAACTGAACAAGACCAAACCTCTGTGGACCCGTAACCCAGATGACATCACTAATGACGAGTATGGAGAGTTCTACAAGAGTCTTACCAATGACTGGGAAGACCACCTGGCTGTCAAGGTGGGTCTCCTCTTGATTATTATTATTATTATTTTCTTTTTGATCTTGAGCCATATGGGCTATAATCTCAATACCAGCAATATAATCAAAATTGAAAATGATCCTTCATCTTTGTCCCAATGTTTCCTCACAGCACTTTTCTGTAGAGGGTCAGCTGGAATTCCGCGCCCTTCTCTTTGTTCCTCGCCGTGCACCCTTTGACCTTTTTGAGAACAAGAAGAAGAAGAACAACATTAAGCTGTACGTGCGCAGGGTCTTCATCATGGATAACTGCGACGAACTCATCCCCGAGTACCTCAGTGAGTATTCACTGAATAGTAAACGTAGAATCTGATAAAAAATGTGTTCACTATTATAATAAAGCTTCAATTTATCCATATATTGCTGATCAAGGTATCTTTTGTCCCATCAGATTTCATCAAGGGCGTGGTGGACTCTGAAGATCTGCCCCTGAACATCTCAAGAGAGATGCTGCAGCAGTGCAAAATCCTGAAGGTCATCCGCAAGAACCTGGTCAAGAAGTGCCTGGAACTTTTCATTGAACTCGCTGAGGACAAGGACAACTACAAAAAGTACTACGAGCAGTTTTCCAAGAACCTCAAGGTTAGTGTCCTCGCCGCGAGTTTCGTTCAAAGCTTGTAAGCGCCGACCTGGTTTCACACTACGTTAATAATGACCTCATCGCGAGAAGAAAACTAGGAAAAATGATTTTTTTGTATATGTTAATTCATCCCGGTGGTGTCCTCCAGGTCTCCATCTATGGCCCCTTACCTTCTTTTTTTTTTTTATATCATAAATGCTGCTACTCTTCATATTTTTCAATAAAAAATATTGATATAATATAATGTAATATAGCATTATATCGTATAATATCATACAACATGCCATTGGTTATATATCTGATATTATAATATCTACAATCCTCATTAATAATAATAGTAATAAAAATAATAATCAATTCATACAGCGATGAGGGGAGAGTTCAGACCCAGGCAATGGATTAGCAAACTCCCCATGTCAGACCCCCAGGGACACGATAGGAAGCCACAGTGTGAGAGAGAGGCAGGGGCGGGTCATCGATCCTCCTGGTTTCGATAATTTGAGTCTCGCCCAGACCCAGAGGAGGGCGTTGGCCTATTCTAGGGGCCTTGTCCTGCGGGGGACAACATCCAGACCCTTTAGGAGGGAGTAATCCCACTGAACAAACAAATAAACAATTAATACAATAATGCTTATTCCCTTTCTAAATTCCAACGGATGCTTACTGGGAATGACTTTGCATTAAAATGCATGTTACTGATTTTGTTTTTTCAGCTTGGAATCCATGAAGACTCTCAGAACAGGAAGAAGCTGTCTGAGCTGCTGCGATACTACACCTCCGCCTCTGGAGAGGAGATGGTTTCCCTGAAGGACTACGTTACACGCATGAAGGACAACCAGAAACATATCTACTACATCACTGGTAAGGATCCTTTAATTCACATCTGCCAAACTCAATGAAACAATATCTCATTTTTAAATTTTTATTTTTATTGGCCTGCTGGTATACAGCACAAATGCTGCGGATACCACAATTCCCAGAATGCACTGCGATAGCCTTGCGATTAATCTGTGAAACTCTGCTGATTTAGAGGGAGACACAAAAATTATTTTGGGTGATTCATTTTGGAATTAATCTGTATTTCAGTATTTCCTATTCGGTTGGTTTGTTCACAATTCTATAAAATAACTAAAAAAGAAGAACATTGTTCTAATACCTCAGATTAAACATGTCCAATTTGAGTCCTGTTTTGCTCGCAAATTGGTTGCCATCTTTAATTTTAAGCTTAACTGATGAGAGTACAAAACCGCTTGACAGAATGTCTCTCTGTTTTTTAGGCGAGACCAAAGACCAGGTGGCGAACTCGGCCTTCGTGGAGCGCCTTCGTAAAGCCGGCCTGGAGGTCATCTACATGATCGAGCCCATCGACGAGTACTGCGTCCAGCAGCTGAAAGAGTTTGACGGCAAGAACCTGGTTTCAGTAACCAAGGAAGGCCTGGAGCTGCCTGAGGATGACGAAGAGAAGAAGAAGCAGGAGGAGAAGAAGGCTCAGTTTGAGAACTTGTGCAAAATCATGAAGGACATTTTGGAGAAGAAGGTGGAGAAGGTGAGTCTGAATTGGAAGCTTTGCGAATGCCAGCGAGTTGCCTCATGACTGTTGGTGTGGGAATGAGACTGAAATTGTGTTTTTTTTAATTCACCTCCAAAGGTTACAGTCTCCAACCGCCTGGTGACTTCTCCCTGCTGCATCGTCACCAGCACCTATGGCTGGACGGCCAACATGGAGAGGATCATGAAGGCTCAGGCTCTGAGGGACAACTCCACCATGGGCTACATGGCTGCTAAAAAGCACCTCGAGATCAACCCTGAACACGCCATCGTGGAGACTCTGAGGCAAAAGGCCGAGGCTGATAAGAACGACAAGTCGGTGAAGGATCTGGTCATCCTGCTCTTTGAGACCGCCCTCCTGTCTTCAGGATTCACCCTGGACGAACCACAGACTCACTCCAACCGCATCTACAGAATGATCAAGCTGGGTCTTGGTTAGTATCTTGACAGTTTCATGAAACGTATTTCTCTTAGCTGTGCAATGTGAGATATCCGTTAATTTTATCCCTGTCGACTCAAATTCTGCTTCCTCGCTTTTCCAGGTATTGACGAAGATGATCTGACAACAGAGGAGGTCACCGTTGCTCCCACTGAGGACATGCCCCCTCTTGAAGGGGACGACGACACATCCAGGATGGAGGAAGTGGATTAGACCTGTGTGTGTTTTAAAGAGTAGTGTTATAAATTTAAAAGTCTAATGTTCTAACTGAGCCTGGAGTGTCCCCCCTCCCCAAAATACCCTTTTTCTGAACAAATTCTCTTTATATTCATCAATGCAGTTCTACCCGTCTGCAGTTCCGATTTATTTTTCCTGTTTAGTACTTTAATATTTTTGAAGTACAACTTTTTGTATGAGTTCTGTTAATGTATTTTATTTTAATTTTTTTTGTATTTGTAACATTCCGATGTTCTTTGAGTGTACTTGCGTTGACTGTAAATATCAAAACTGATACGGTTTGAAATGGGTGGGACACAAATTAATAAAGATTTATCATGTCATCAAGGTCAATTCTTTTTTGTTCACAACAGTTCTGATTATTCCACACGAGGACAGAAAATGTGAGAATTAAAAGGGAAAATGCAAATTAAAGTTGCATCAAATGATATTTGATTGGTTATTTGTCAAAGTCCAACTTCAAACTTCATTGGATGTGATGTAAAAGACCAATACAAAATGTGTAAGAAGTTATGGGTGATGGCAGAGGCGGCAAGGAATTTGTATTGACTCCATTTAAATGGGAGTCTAAAGCGTGTTTGTTTGATGAGCAGGACTTCGCTTGGAGTGTAACAGCAAAGCTTTACTCAAGGACATAATGGTGGTTGAGTTCAGCAATGACAATACTGGTACATTTTTAGGCCGTTGCCATAGTGATCTGGATCTTCTGTAGCCCTCTTGACATTGATCATACAACATTGTAACCTGAGTCAAAAAACTGAAGGCGAACAGATTGTTTCTGCAAAGAGCATTCTCTCAGTCACCATGTAGATGGTATAGTAGAACTGAATATGAAATTTGAAGAATTACAATAGAGCTAGGAGGGAAAAGGGTAAGAGTCAGGATTAAAGTAGATAGTAGTAAAAAACCTTAGGCAAAGAAAAAGGTCTTTTTCAGTGTTTTAGGAAACAGTTGTTTTTAGAACCAGTAATGATCCCTTTATTCAATTCTCAGTAGGCCATAACAGTCTCACACATGGATAGCATTCACAAGTGACATTAATCTATCTGTGGGCTCTTCCCTTAGGTGAAGTGGAAATCTTTGAACTGCAACAAAAGTTGTGTATATTTTTCCATGAGACACTAATAATGATCTACAGTCTACAGAAAAAAAAGGCTTAATCATTGAGCTATTGCAGCTGTAAAATTGATCAGTTAAATGCTTTGTAAGAAAACCAGATATAAAGGTCTATATATTGTCTACATTTATGAGTAATTGCATAATAAATTTCCATTGTCCAAGGTGAAGTGCTGTCAGCTTATTGTGTGCAGTCCAACAGGCCATGAATCAAAATATTGCATCTTTAAAATGTTTTAAAAATAAATTTAATTTGAATACTTACTAATTGCAGGCCCGATTATTTTGATATTAAAAAAAAATATTAATTTAGTAGAGAGAAAAAGGCCCGGTGTAGCATCTTTTATAATATCCCGTGACGTGTTAAGTAGGACAAGATGATGCACCGATATATTGTGTTGTACGAGTGCAACGCCTATCAATCTGATCATTCTGTTTGCGAAATTCTATATGCACAAATTTAAGTATGCTAAAATGAATCCTTAATTTAGTTTCCTCTCTATTTATTTCATTGGTCATGTATATTTATAGGTTACTTTTGTTATAGAAATTAAGTCGAATAAAGCATTAAAAAAAAAAACTCTCCTCGAGGCTCCCTCTGCCTCGCAAATCTCCCCGTGTCATTCTGAGCCGTAGGAGTCAGCTGACAGGCAGGGGCCAATCACAGGTCCAGAACGGAACAGATTGACCCGCCCACTCTGTGGTGCCCTGAGAGTTGTCAAGGTTTTGATTGTGGAGTATCCGAGCTGAGAGCAAGGGCGGCCACCGTTGTACAATGCCAAATAAGACGAAAAAAGACAAGGTAAGTTCAGAATCAACAAGAGATGATAACTGTTGGGAACAAAATATAAACTGGGTTTATTAGAGGGCTTTTTTAGGAAAATTGCTCATAAAGAAGTCATTTAGCATGAGTTATGGGCGCCCATCCCATTAACATTAGCCAAGCTGCAGTAATTACTGCTAGCCGTTATACAGCATGGTAGCTTTTTTTTTTTAATTATAGCGTTAGGGTTATTGAGAAATGAGTTTCTGCTTAGTGTATTCAGAATACACGTGCATTCGCAGACAATATGTGTGTTCGGGTGTTTTAATCTTTAATGTGAGGCCCCCTGTGTGTGTTTAAAGCTGAAAGCCGGGTTCCTGTGAATGCTATTGGTTGAGAGGTAAGGCTAGCTAGGTAGCAGTTGAGTTGTCAGTGTATTCCGACGGGACTGAGACTGGGTGGGCAGACGTGCTATTTTTAGGCATGGGCTTTTGCATGGTGCATTTCAATGATGGCCAGCGTATCTACGCATGTGGCAATCAGCATTCAAACTTTTTTTTTCTTGCAGGAGACTCCCAAGTCTGTCAAAGTGGGCAAGAGTGGAGGACAAGATAATACAGAACATGAGGTGGGTTTGCCCAGATATCTCTTACTGGAGCCCCTTAGGTCTTTATCTGATATACGTAACTGATGTTAATACCTGAAATATCCTACACGTAATTATCAGGTTGAATCCCATAATCAGAGTACCTTACTGTTTTTTTTTGCACAGTTATTTTTCTCACTATACTCTTAAGATCATGCGCTCAAGGCAGCAAATATATGGTCACATATTATTTTTTCATAATTAAAACTTTAGATTTTTTTTTTGTTTGTAGAGATTATGTCGTCTTAGTTCTTAAAGCAATGAATATGAATTCCTCCGCTAAAACTTTTAGTGATGTAATTCAAATCACCTGCTTAATATTGTGTAGGACCCCTTTTTACCAACTGTTATTGTGTGTTCGGACTAATTGTTCATCAGAACCAGAATTAAATATTACAGCAATGGAATAGAATTACTGTCGTTATTGCATAACAATTAAAGGCAGTTTACCTGCTCTTGTATTGGCTCTTGGCAGCATGCAAAATACAATTGTGCACAGGAACAATTCAATTTGTGCTACATGAAGTGTTTTTGAGATAAGCTAACAGTGCTAGCCTCTACTCCCCATGCACATGAATTAGCTTTGAGTGTACATGACCCTGACACCAGTTCACAGGTTGACCTTCCTCAGACCACTGTGTTGGCTACTATTAACCACTTCAGACTGGGAACATCTAGTAAGACTTACAGGTCCGAAGATGCTCTGATCCGGTCGCGTTGACCTCAAACTGTGGTCCTTATCAAAGTCACTCAGATCTTGATGCCTAGCCCATTTTCCCTTTTGATATTGGTGCCTAATATAGCCAATCTACTGACAGGCACCATTGAAACAAGATAATCAATGTTACTCTGACTTCACACACCAGTGGTAAGGACGTCATGGCTGATATGTGCATGTTGAGACATAGAATCATGCAATTTCTATTGGAATTATTGCATGGTTTTGATACAAATATGACAATATTTTAGTTTATATTGTCAGACCCACTTAATGTAGTGTCCACCAAAACAGCCAGCTCTGAGTGAACCGTCTTTGTTTGGGAAGCAGTACATCTTTTACAATGTTTCTTCTTTATTTTGACACTTGAAAGGTTTGTTTTGAGAATATTAACTATACCCAAATTAAGAGACAGAAGGTGCCAAATGCTGTAGTGATTGTAAAACCCCTTGTAGCAAATTGTTGATTTGTGAAAATTGGACTATAGAAAATAAAATAGACTTAATTAGTGCACACTGAAAGGTGTACTCACAATAAAGGTAGAAAATCACCTGTGTAGCAGAATCTAAATACTCCTTTAATTCGAGCCTTGTGGTACTTTGAACCATTTACAGGATATTCAGAATTCCTCTTGCAACCAAGTTTTAAATTTATAGTAATAAACATCAGCTTTTGATTTTTTTTTGTTTTTTTTTAACAAATCCTAGGTCATTGTGAACAGAATAATATAAAATGGATAGATTCAGTACACTGATGATATATCTGCATCAATGTACAGGTTAGTTTCTTGTGGAAGCTACACTAAGTGCTGTACAGATATATCATCCTCCTGTTAACCATCTGAATCCACTTTTTCTCCTCAAACTCTGGTTTCAGTCTTATAGCTGCCTCTGTGGCTAAAACCAACCGTCAGCCGACTGCAGTCGCATGTAGCCAATCTATTGCCTTGCCAACCTTTTGACTGATTGAATGTGCCTCAAGCCTGAATATTTCCCCTCGCCCTTTCTTTTTAATCCCTGCTGCTGGGAAAACGGAAACAGTTTGAGACTGAAAAAAAAGTTTATATTTTCTAAGAAACCTTAATCTGCTGACTCAGCAAAAGATACCCTTGATGAGTTATATTTACATCTTTGATTTCATAGATGACAAATATTTTTTTTTTTTAAGTAATGCAATTTGTAGATGTAGAAGAATTGTTTCCAATCATATTCCTTTAGTAAGTTTGATATTTCATACTGGAGGCTATTTCAGCTTTATTTCCCATTTCAGAAGAGTACTTTCTTGTGCCTCTGCACCTAAGCTCTCTCTTTAGTATGTTCACTGGGGCTAATTGTAACTGAGTCCTAACTCAATTTAATATTTCCCCTGTGACTTTGATGGATGAAGCTCCGTGACTGTATCTGGTTAAGTTATCCCCTGTTGTCAGGTGTTTGTGGCACCAGCTGAGAAAACTTATTTCATCCAGTTGATCCCATGTCAGGGTTTTATTTAACCTCAAATGCCTTTTTCTAATGAGACACAGCATCGTGGCTTGATAAGAAAAAATAATGGTTTATTCCTTCTTTTTTTTTTTTTTTTTTTGTTTCTCATGTGAACCTGATAAACTTTGTTTTTCCATCAAACTATGTTTGTTTAATGACCTTCATAATGTAATATAGGAAACTGTTAAGTTAAGGAACTAGTAAGGTGACACAAGTATGACCAAAAGGCTAATCCTGATTGTTTTAATTTTAATTTGCTGTCAGGCTCATATACGGCTCCTCTGTTCTACTTGACCGTGGGTCAATGGAGGTTTCCTGTCACCATTTAGCTTAGAGCTCAGGCAATGCCACTTTGGGAAATAATCTTGCAAGTTTTTTTTATCTATGTTGATAATTTTTCTTTAGACTTCAATATGCAGTGTTTTTTGGACACGTATGTCTGGGCAATGTGATTTCATGAGTGATTTTGTTTGTTAGCCCGGATAGAATTTATGCCGTAGTGCAGAGGTTAAAGAGTCAATGATGGGTGAAACACATATGATACGTGATTCTTGCCATAGATGTATTCATCAGATAACAGTTATAACAGGCATATTTTCAAATGGTTGAACAAGATAAGTTGCTTTGTGGCGCAGACATAGCTCCATGATAATCTTAGGGGCAAGCTAGTTGCACTCTTTGGTCTTCTGTCTGTCATATATCTGTTATAGCCTTATAATATTACTTTTATGGGATGGTTTATGGGAGGCGCCCAGGAAATGCTAGATCAGACATCGGTTATAGGGAGCAGCTGTGATTGGTCAGGCAGTGCATAAGGGAAAGTGTATAAGGAAATGCTTTGCTGCAAAGTGTTGTATTGCTTCATTTAATTTTGAAAAGCTGAAACTGCTGTAGAGATTTAAATATTGCGATCCTAGAACATATTGACAAACTATAGAATATAAAGGTTCCATATAACATGGCATGCGAAATGCTGAACATTTGCCTACGTGTATAGTTTTTTTTAGATAAAATGCATCACAGGTCCTTGGTATCCCACAATGTCACTAATGATGGGTTTTCTCTTACTTTTACAGAACACGAACAGGAAAGCTAGTAATAGTGTTCCTCCCACTACTCAGCTGCTGAAGGGGAAGCAGACGGGTTCCCAGACACCTGTCAAAAAGGATAAGAGGCACAGCTCCTCTCGCTTCAGCTTGAGTAACAACAGGGAGCTACAGAAACTGCCTGCTTTCAAAGGTATGTACTGGTACACTGACCGTCATCTAATAACATAATTAGCTAATTACCCAGTGCTCTAGATTTGAAGTTGGTCTTCGCACATACAGTATACACTATTCCAGGTCAAGTTCCCTGCATCCTAAATGCTAAGTGTAGGCCTGAGAGAAATAGATACTTAACTGGTGCATACCCTGTTATTTGTCTCATCATGGAAAGACTGAATCTGTGCGATTGTCTGTTGCTGCATCACTTTCATTTTAATACCAAGCTGGGCATGACATTATGCAATAGGAAACAGACGACATACATGGAACGGACTTTGTGCTGGATTTAACGCAAGCATCTATATTTAGTGATAATCCAGAGATAAAGCTTTAATTCCATGGTCCTTGTGTCCTGGGATGGGGCCTGACCAGCATGTCTTTCAGCCGTACTTATTCTTTTCCTCTGTTGTAGAAGGAGGAGAGGCTTTGCAGATGTCTATTGATTTGTAATGTCAAAGCTCTATCGATGCCAGCATTGAACCAGATAGAAATTGGAGGACTGTATGTTGCTGTGGGCGTCTGGCCACATTATATGTGTGTGTCTCTGTGTGTGCGCATGAATACACACAACATTACTGTTGCTGTACTCTAAAACTAATTGCATAACTTGGCAGAGCAACTAAACTCACCCTTATTTACAAGCACATTTTAAAAAGAACAGTTGTCCAAAGTTCTGTTCAATCAATGAATTGCATTGGAACCTGATAAAAATACAAGGTCATCCTCAAACATCATCAAACATCAAAGGAAAGCGATAAGACCAAAATGAATAAATGTCTAACCATGATCCATAAAAATGAGTCTTAAGGTGAGATTTAAAACACACATGGTGGGGGCTGTCCAGACATGGGGGGGCAGCTCATTCCACAGTTTAGGGGCTGCAACAGAGAAAGCTCGGGTCGCCCCTCAATCTCAGTTTCGTGGGATGACCAAAGACAGCTGGTCAGCTGACCTCGGTGACCCTTCAGGGAGTATATGTCTGTAAGAGGTCAGAGATATACGTGGTTGCTGACCTGTTCAGGTTAAAAAGGTCTAAACCTTAGATGAAAGCCTCAACTGATAAAACATTTAACCACAGACTTGATCTGTTCATCAAGTTTAAAATCACCGTCCATTTTGACGCCAAAGTTTGAAGCAGTGGATATTAGAAATGGCAGCAGGGAGTCCAGTTCCATAGCGGTGTCATCAATGGTACCAATAGGTCCAAACACCATGATATCCGTTTTGCGTTCATTAAATTGTAAAGTTAAAGGATATCCAGACTTTGATGTCCTCAAGACATTCCAGCAATGCATTTAAACGACTGTCATCGTTTACCTTTTAGTGGCAGGTACATTTGTAAGTCATCTGCGTTTGCCGTGCTTCCTTAAAATCAACCCTAAGGGGAGCAGAGACGAAGAAAAATGGATCGGCCCAAATATAGAACCTAGGGGAACTCCACATGGAAAGGGGTCGATGGATGAAACGGTCAGCTCGGCCACTCTAAGGCTGTGCGTCTGATTCAAACACAGTGCTGCAGGCGAGAGATGAGAATGATGTGGTCCACCGTCAAAAGTAGCTCGGAAATCTAAAAGTATTAAAATTGCAAGATCAACAGAGTCTGAGGTTAATAAAAAATCCTTAAAAACTCTCATGTGTAGATTCTGTGTCGTGCAGAGCTTTTATACCAGAACCGGACCGGAAGACGTCAGAATGACGTGTTTGTTTAAAAAAGAGTGTAATTGTAGAAGTGCAGACTTTTCTAGAACTTTGGACATGTCAAATGGAGAAATTGTATTTTGATTTGGATGTGAGCTACTGCTCAGGGAGGTAAATACTCGCCCAGGTCAACATGTGGTGCCTGTAAATATAGGAGGCATCCTCCATGAAGCATCTGACTCTGGGTTTGTCTCCATCTGCTGGTCTGAGGACCAAATACTAAAGTTACTGCATGTCTTTAACTGGAACAGGCATTTCAGTTGTTGTTCAATTGTTTAATTAAGTTACTTAGCCATGCTACTTTAGGCAAAGACTTTGATTTTAGCCAATTATCTAGTAAAATTGTCTGTGCTACATTTTTTTCAGGAGTTATACAAAAGAACAAATTTGGATGATAGTTAAACTATTCTTCCAGTGCATCAAATATTTATTTCCTATCTTTGGCTAAGATGTAATGACTTTTAACTAGGCTTTGGGTTTTGCAGTGAATTTTTATATTGTGATGAATTAAGATAGTTTATATTTTGTGATTGCAATATATTGTGTAATTCCAATTTTTTACATTAACATGCAGAGAAAATATAGGAAATACATCTGGTATTTACTATTACAATATTAATATATCCAGAAATAACAATTTTTAATGCTTTTTAGTCTGAAGAAAAATACTTTCAAACATCTGAAAATGAACTATTCTTAAATAAAACTTAAATCATCTCAGTATTCGCTTCTGCAGTCTGACAACGATGGGATATCTTACTGCCGTCAGCAGAAATACTGTCTTACACAAGTAAATATAGTTTGCTTACTAGAACATGAAAAGGGAGTTTCAAATGTACTCAAAAATATATTACAGATGTTTATTTTAACATATTTCAGGTCTGATATTAGTTTATTTACATTTTGTATTTAAGATCTTTGATAACTTCTGTGTTTGTCTCATCATACACACGAGGTATTCTTACTTCAGAGAAGTATTTCCTGTTTGGTGTTCAATATGCGATCCAGTAATTGATCGGATTTCCAAGTTGAACAGAGACCATGTTAGTCAGAGGATATTTAGTTATATTCCTTAAACTTTGTTCATCAGGTTCTGAGAGTTTAGTTTGTATTTTCCCTCACTATCCAGTCAGCACTGTCGTAACTTCTTACTCTGTTGACCCCGCCTGAAAACGTCTTTCGGCGGGTTAATAGGTTGGTACAAAAAGTCTTTAAACTTATATTAAATGCCATAATTTTAACAACTGTCCTGCCCAAAGTGGACTTATTTAACCAAAACGTTACCAGACGTTCTGTGACATCTGTTAAAAGTCTGCCAAATTTATGTTGATGCAGGAATGTATGACTTCCATTGCAAACAGGGGCCACAGAGGCGGGACTTCCCCCGCTGAGAGGAAATGACTCGTACGTCGTACTGGTTAATACTGGTATAGTTTTATAAATGCAACCCTATTTACTACATGAACTTTGAAGAGGGGAGAGAAAACCATTTAGTGATTTTTTTTATTTTTGAAAGAATACCAAAAGACTCTTAAGAAGCAGTTCTTGTGTAGAAGTCACATCTTTCTTTCTTTCTTTCTTTTTTCTTCTTCTTTATTTTTAGTTACGTCTTTTTCTGTAGAAACGGAGGCATTGCTGTTGGTATCTTTAGACCGCGAGCATCCTACAGTGTTGGCTTTGCTTTTGTGTACATCCTGTGTAGGCAACTCATTAGTCACAAGTCAGATCTTTGTACAAGAATTTTCATTCCTCTCCACCCGTCTGCACGCAAAACTTGTGGTTTGTGCCGGGATTTGGTAAAAAACATTTCTTAAAATGCATGCAGTTTGATCTTGCAACAGATAGAAATAATTTCTGGGTTTATGTTTATGTGAACTACACACCCGCCCTCCTTGAAAAGACTAGCATATTACTCTTTATTTGAAACTAAGGCCTATTTCACATCAAAGAGGGCGCGAAAAAACAAAACAAGACAAACAACGATGAAAAAACAGGCAGAAACATGTAGCAGTGGTTTGTGTTCCATGCACCCAAGCCCATTCAGAACCTACAAAAGGGTCTGTGTGTCTAATTTTTAAGGCAATTATCTTGATTGTTGTTTTATAATCAGGCTAAATGTTTTAGTTTCTGATACCGAGTCTCCTTGAGATAAGTGTGTTTTTTTTTTCTCGACTAGCGGACACTTAAAGCAGGATACCAAAGTGTAAGGCAGAATTCAGGGAGGGGTTTCCTGTCCTGTTCCTGCAGGTGGCAAAGGAAAAGATTCCTCAGGAGAGTGACTTCCCAGCTCGAAAAACATTTTTGACATTTTGACTCATCGAAGCAGGAAAAACGCTCGACATTAGCAACTTCTCCGTACGAGAAGAATCCCTTAAGGGGTGAAGTAGCACCCTCAATATGCCAACCAATGTATAATGTGCGAGTATCTGAGCTATTCATTTGTTAATATCTTCAGACGTTGTGCGAGAACAGAGTCAAACATGTCAAGTTTAATGTGCTGACAGACCTAGGCTTCTGATGGAGCTGTGTTTCTGTCATTAAAAGGGGCCTAAGGGGAAAATCCGTCTTGATGTTCTGCTGCAGCCGTTGAAGCTGTGTTGCTCTGTTTCTTCAAATAGCTTATTAAAGACGGGTTTGACACCAATGATCAGCAGGCCTGTAAACAAACCACTCAGCTTGTATTTTAGACCGACAAGCAGAAATCCACGGTGAAAGAAAGAGAACGTTTCCCTATAACACAAACAATTGCACTCCTCACATCTACAGTGGAGCTCTTTCCTCTGTCAGGAGAGTAATAGGGTATTTTTCTTCGGGGTCTGCCCTTCCTCTAATGCTCCTTTGGAGAGGAATGCCACAAATCATCCGATGAGAGGATGATGAGGATTCATCCCCATTTTTTCAACCTTGTAGCCTCATTGTTTCGACATAGTTAACAAAAATAGCCGGTTAATAGGTAGAGTAAAAAAAAAGTATAATCTCTAAACTTGAGACATTTTAGTGCAAACACAAAGAAAGCAAGAATTGTATTTTCGATGTAGAGTTAGCCATACTCATAAAAAATAAGGTTACATAAATCATCTAATTTCTCATCCAAAGTCACATCAATATAAAAGAGCAGCTGACTTTTTAGCATATAAAAATGTTGATTTGAATTATATTTTCAATCTGCAAATAGTATAGGATGAGATGTCTGTAAGTTTCTGTAATCCCTTCACTCAGTCCAAACCCATAAGGAAGAAAAACGCTGCTCAGACTGATTTTACACATATAGACTTGTGAGACTTTCCTTCGCAAAAACTAATCAGACTCTGTTGTTATGCTCCATACAAACTCCGTTCACATAGTAAATGTGTGTTTTTTTTATTTTATTGGTACAAGCCTGGTTATAAACTCATAACCTTCATGGGATGAGCAAAGCACACCGGAGGTTACTACTTTTCAGGAAGTGCCCCCATTGAAATATGTTGCATTCCCCTCTAAAATGCAAAGAACACCCCCTGCTCTGCATTTTCACGGGATTTTGTTGCATTTAATGTGGATGTGAAAGTCATACCTGAGGGTGTTCACCACGGATCTTTGCTTCTTGATGACACACACACACACACACACACAGTGCACATCAGGAGCGGTGGCGGTCTGTGTCGTGATTGTGGGTGGATGCACATTATGACTCAAGCTCTCTACACTGATGGGGAGACTCGTCATCTGGTTACTTGATTTGCTGTATTGGAGGGAATTGCACCATAATAGTGGTGACTATGATTTCAGTGCTGCATTACTGTAGATTTGCCCTTTTCCCCCCACACATCTTATGATTACAGTTTTTGGCTTCCAGTGCTGCAAAGACAGAGTGCTGCTCTGTGCATATGCACATCCTGTGTTGCTCAAATTAACACTTCCGTTCTTCCTGTTTTTCTGTTGCAAACACCTGGGCTCATCACGCATTTGATGTTGATTATTCTTTTAGCTGTGTGTAAACAGATATCATAGAGAGAGCTTTCACTTGTTTTCTTTAACATTTGGAACTCTGTGTTCTTAGTATTATAGTTCATGTCAGTTGTGGTGTTGATTTGTTGCTGGATGCAAGTAGTGGCTAGTGTAACTTCTTCATCCTCTGATTCACTGCAGCCTTCGTGTTGGAGAGGAGTGTGTATTTTCTGGCCATGTTCATGCATTTAAATAACAAAACTGATGGCAGGACTGTAGTTTTGTGCTCTAACCCTCAGATACACACAGCTGCAATCACACAACAACCCCTCCCTTTTCCCCTCAGCCCACCAGCCAATCCCTTCCCACATGTTTATGTATTCTGACAGCCGGCCCATGTGATTGCAGCCAGCCAACTGAGTGGCTGCAGTGAGCTATGACATCACTAACTAGCTGATTCCCTCCAGCAGCAGGGGAGCCTCATTTTCTGCTGCGAGTGATCGTGCTAAAATGGAGGCTGGCTCCTCGCCTTAGCCCAGGCTGCCCTCTTCTCCCCTGTTTCCTGCATCTGCTCTCTGATGTTGGGATGTTCTAGAGCTGCCAGTGGGATGGTTCTGGATGCGCCAACCTCCAACGGGCCTTTTCAGCCTGTGGCCCTCATGCATTTTAGAGGTGAGATGAAGGGATGTCTCGTCCTGCTGCTCCGTTTGTGTGTTCAGAGGAGATGGGCAGGAATTATTGCCATTTGTAATCTGCAGCTTTTAGTTTGGATTTTTTTTATATCAAGTGACTTTTCTATCAGTTGCAGAGAGAGGGGGGAGCATTGATCCTCTTAAGTGCTGGTAGCATGATTATTTTCGGAAGAGGGAAGCCGGGGAATGTGTTTGTATGTCAATGGAAGGGTTTTGCCAAGACGTTACATAGCGGGGCTTGAGTCAGGGAGGGAGGGCGAGAGAGTGACGAGTGCTACTTTTGAGTCTCCCTTCCCCCCATCAAGACTGTTGATGTCATAGGAAGTGAGGTCAAAACTCCTATTGCTGTGACTGTGTTGGGGGTGTGGTGTCAGCTGACAGACGTGCAAGTTGCTCCGTTTGTGGTCTCCAGGAAGCTTTGAGTTGCAGAAGAGCTCAAAGCATGGACATGTATCACATTTTGGGTATCACAAAAAGAAACTGTCACTGAAGGATCTCTGAGTTCATCTAAGTATTTTAGCTTAGTAAAAATGTAATATTTGAATCATTATTTTCCTTTCAACATTTCCTCCAGAAACAGAGGTCTCTACATTTTTCCATTCAGCCTGGGAATGTACTCATGTGCTACTTAAGATGCTGGTCTGCTCTTGTGACTTGACGGCAGATAATAACACAATCACCTGTCCCGATCTTCTGTGGACACCCTCTGTCTGCGTGGACACAGACTGTGTGTAAAGTATTTGCTCTGAAAGCCATTTTATTAACCACCTGATTAAATATACAGTATCGCCAAACGTTTTGACACTACAATCCAAACATTTGACTTTATACACCCATCAGCCATAACATTTTAACCACTTGTGAAGACCAACAGTGAAGACCAGCAGTGAATGTCTTGTTGTAAGGGCACCTGTTGGGTGAGTGGGATACATTAGGCAGCAAGAGAATATTTTGTCCCCAGAGGAGAACTCGTATTGTACAAATTGCACACATTCTCTTTTTTCTAAAACCTTTTCAAGGTGGGCCAGGTAAATTTCATTCCGTTCCGCTCCTCTGCTCTGAATGAACGAGAGGGAGGCGGACTGAAGGATATCTGTGTGGATGTGATGTGGACAGGCAGGACAGGGCTGGGACTGTTTGAAAATCTATTATTTGTGTGGCTCGCAAGCAATATTCAATTTAAGAACGCAAGCTGCTAGCAGCGGTTAAGAGCTCAAAATCAAAGAAGAAAATCAACTGGAAACATCTTCATATTGAGGAGACGGCATGACTTCCGGGCACTCCTTAGCTTCTGAGCAGAGGATGAGATCAGCCACGACTAATTGTGGAAATAAATCACTTTTTTTTGTTTAGTTTTTTTTTGTAAATGTATTACTTATTTTTTATTTTTTGTTGAAAATGCAGGATAAATACAATTGTTCTCTCTTCAGTCTTTGTTCCAACAATACTGATTACAAAATAGAAGAAACAGAACAGCAATAAAATAGCTTTTTTTAAACAAAATAAAAATAGAACATAAATAAAAAAGGCAAATCTCCCACACCCACCCCCTGAGAAACATTCACAAAGGCTTAATCTTTGTATTTAGTTTGATTCTTTGCACTAAGCATTAAACCATATTATTATATATGCACATATATACACATGCATACATAAATAAATAACAACATATATAATATATATATAGAAAAGCATGGATTTGCAAATTGTTATGGATGCAACATAAGAAGTCAAAGTGAAAGTAAAAACATTAATTGGATATCAACCATCATATTTGAGGGGAGGTAAGGCGGGGCATCTTTAACGGTTCCCCAGATCGTCTTAAATAGCGATGGCAGCCGTACTAGTAAGGGAAATAAAGTGCTTGATGAAATTATCTGTTTTGACTGGGTTCAAGTCTCCTACAATCCACACTTTAGGCTCCGTTAATTTATTATTTTGATGCAGATGTAAGACTCCAGTCCAGGCGCTGGAACCGGTCTACCTAGGTTATGCCTGTTACTCGTGGAATACTGTCTCGCTATTTAAAAGGACACACTGATTAAAAAGTTGTTTTAAAGCAGATCTTGTCATCACAGCGCTGTTGCAAGAACCCTGTATAAAAAGGGCTAATATTTAGCAGGTGGTTGTAATATTACGGCTGATGGGTGTACATGATCCATAATGTGAGATGTTTACCTCAGTGCTCTTTGAGTTCTGCTTTCCTGTGTGCATGCTGGTGTAGTAAAGGTTATTTGCCCCTCCATGCGGAGAGGGGTGTGTGTGAAGTTGACGGTTGCACAGTATGTATGTTAATATTTTAGGACTGTTCAGAAACCCTAGTGCTGCTGGGTAACCGGACCTGGCACGCTTCTCCTCACTCGGTGGTTAATGAGATGAGTTGCTTATGTGCATATTGGCGTTCCAGCTCATTAGTAAAGGCCACACGTCTTTGAGATTCTGGTGGAGTTCTGTTGCTAAACATTGCTTGTTTAGCATCTGTTGCTAAACATTGCTTGTTTAGCATCTGTTGCTAAACATTGCTTGTTTAGCAACAGATGGAATCAAGTCAACTTAAACTTAAAGACTCCTAAAAACATTCAGCAGCCGAGATGATGATGTACCGATGGAGTGTCATCTTTAAAAAGGTCACTTTTGTTCATGGATTTCTTTGTAATAGATTTTGAATATTCATTTTTAATGTCACATGAATGTTCGATGTAGGTGGAAGAAGAGGTAGCTGTTAAGTGTTGACCCAGAAAATGTCATTCCTCATTCAATAGCAGCGGCTTCACAGTCAAGAACCGAAGCCTGTGGGAAGGTCATTTTTCTAAATTGGAACCCTTTCACTCCAGTAGGTCACATGACCTTGACAGCAAGAGTGCAGTTGGAGTGTTGACCCCTACATCTTAATAATGCTGGTCATGTTACCCATACTTTTATGTGCAAGCAGTATTCCTTTACAGGAGTCTAGATGTATTGTTTTACCAAAAACACGTACACAACGATCTACTAATATTAAAACAAACTGCAAATTATAGTGTAGATTCCCCCCGAGGGCTGCTTGATGCCAAAACAGCTCTAACGGACTCTTGTGAAGTCCAGGCCTCACCGGGTGAAGCAGGGCGCGTTATCCTTAGCACCGTTTCCATGAAGGGGTTTTCTATGTCTGCAAATAAGTTTAGGTAGGTGGTGCGTGTCAAAATGACATGATTGCACTTATAGTTCCGGCATACTTCTAAAGTCATTACTTGTTTATAAGAAGGTCTGAAACATGATGTCATGTTGAGGAAAGTCCTTCAGGTCCTATGAGGAAAGATGGAATAAAAACCCTTGGTAACTTAGGTGCTGCTGGTAGTGTATGTATTTTAACACACAATGAGGCCTTTGGAGAATGTGTGCTAATAATGAATTTATTTGAGCTGCAGCTTGTAGTGTGGGAATAATAGGACTCTAGCTCCTGAGTCAGCAACATTCTTAAAGGCTTGTGTTCATGGTTACACGCAGAAAGGTGTGGCTCGCTACTTCTGTAGACACAACAGCCTCTGCATTATTGATGTGAATGATAGCACTGTCTGTGACGGGATAAATGATTGATTTATCATTTAGATGAAGTCTCTACATATAACATGAAATGTACAGTAGCACATTACTGATGTACTGACGCTGTAGGGCCTCAGAGCTGTGGCACACATCATCACAGACTTTGAGGAAGTAGATGGAAGGAAAGGAAGAAAGAACAAAACTCAACAATCATCAACATCATTTCCGTTGTAACTCTGGTTGGTTTTTCAATTATCAAGCATCTGGGTTGTATTGTGTTAAAAAATAATCCATGCTGATGATACTGGGATAAGACGTTGTCATTGATCAAGCAGTTATTATCAACCTACTGGATACCAATCGTATGTTCTGAGAGTGTGGGTGTCTGTCAGATACAGTGTTTTTATTATGGATGTGTGGATGTGTTAACATCCTGTCCTGTGAGAAGACTGTGGTCCTGTTTCAGAGATACCTTCGCACGCAATGGCAGGGCTGTCGATTCATGCTATTTTTTTTTTTTCCATTTCTGTCTTGTAGATGTCCCCCCTGCCGAGCAGGAAAAACTGTTCATCCAGAAGCTGCGACAGTGCTGCGTCCTCTTCGATTTCATCTCAGACCCACTAAGTGACTTGAAATGGAAGGAGGTGAAGCGGGCGGCGCTCAGCGAGATGGTGGAGTACATCACCCACAACAGGAACGTCATCACAGAACCCATCTATCCAGAGGTGGTTCATGTGGTCAGTATGTGAAAAGACGGGGACTTGGACTTGACATTCCCATTAGAGGAAAAAGAAATCCGATCATTAGTATTTTATTTTCAGCAATCTCAAGCTCCTCCATAGAACATTGAATTTTATGTTAGTTGAACAATGATTTGGTTGGTTACCTGAGTCTTGATTACAAGAAAGGCCTAAAGTCCCTTTTTATGAGGCAATGACTCTTTTTTAGAGGGTAATGTAAAGATTGTGGTCAAAACTGATGTCTTAAATGATAGCAGCCAGAGACATATTAGGCCCAGGGAAAATTTTGTATATAAATAAATCAATAAGACTGTGTACTTCGATTCTGAACAATATCATCAGGTCTGTTCCAGTACGACATTATAATGACAAGCAGGCACAGAGCTGGTGCCTTCACTGACAGAAGTACGGTCAGTAAATGTGACCGTATTGTGCGACGATGACAGGATTATTATTATTATTTTTTTTTTTTTTAAACTAACAAAGACAATCAAAGATATGCAAAAATTAAACGATAAAGTTTTGAACATTAAGTCAGCGGTAGTGCTGCTCCATCACACTTCAGTTCAAGTCCATTTCCCTTCCAACCCTCCTCTGTCGAAGTCCAGCATGCTTCTGTTTGATTTAGTTTGTTTAGGTCGGTAGCCGGCATGCTAGCCTCAGTTAGCCATAATCAAACACTGAATCAAAGTTACTGACCGCCACAACATGAAGCTCAGAGGCTCAAACATCGTCCTTACAGTCAGAAAGAGTCGACAGAGAAATGAATAAAGAATATTCCTGGATGGGTCATCCTGACCCGTAGTGCCGGGTCTGTTCGTTGAATCTCACTTTCTGATTTGTCAGAGTGTTTCTTTTGCACCCACTGCTGCAGCACAGAAATCCTGCTCTGACACTGAAACAGTTAAGACAGCCATTCAGATGTCTTTATTTACTTAGCGATGGTGCTTGAACAATGTTTTGGACTGTTTCCCTTAAACCCCAGAGGTAATCCAGATCAAGATAGCCTAGAAGTTCACCAATAAGAAGTCCGTAAATACAAATCATCCGCAGCACCTACCTCAACACTTCAGAACCTGTTAATTCAGGCAAGGTCTGTATTTGTCTGTCACTGAGCTGTGACTGTACTGCGTATTTGAAAGGGTTCCTCTGAGGTTAAGATGCGTTCACGGTGCCAGGATTGCTCGGCCAAGCCTATTTAAAAAGGGTTTGATGTCAATCAAAGACCTGCTTCAGAGCTCCACAGTAAACTGGAGTTGATCAATGTGCAAATGGACTCTCATCCTCCTTCTCGTGGCTTTGTTTGATCAGTGCAGCATAAAATGCAACACAGCTGCTAAATCAGCTTGAAATTATCTTCCTATTCCTTGCAGCCCCTTTTCCCCCTGCCCTGTGAAGACTGAGAGTGTTTGAAGTCCACTGATAGCTTTCATCATCAAAGTATGCAGATTGACATGTCGAAGTAATCTCTGGCCATGAAGAGTCTATTCGTATGTTAAGGCTTTATGTATTATTTTCTCCCATAACCCCTTGTTCTTGCATGTTTGAAGCCTTTGTGATTCATACTTTTGAGCAATATTTTTGCAGACCTTTGAGTGACACCATAGTGGTTGGTCCATTAGTCCTGCCCTCTGGGGGGTAGTTTAAAAAAAAAAAAATGGAAGGTTCCCACTAGGAGTATAAACATGAATGCGATTGATTGTGTTTTGACCTTTGGTCGATTCAACTCTGGAGGGACTGTCTTAAGTGTCCTGTCTGGAAAGTGAGAATAAACCGAAAATAGATTGGACCCTTCCAACACTGGGGAATTGTTCTGAGACGGGTTGCTATCTCAGAGAAGCCCCAGTGGGAATATTTCACCGTCAACAACTTGTCATCACTTATTTTTCCAAAAAGGAAAAATGTAACCTTTTCTCTTAATATTTTAAAGATGTAAAAAGGATATGGTTTAAAATAATGGATACTAAAATTGAAAAACATTACATTCTACATTATGACTTACTTCTGGATATTATTTTTGAGTTGAATGAAGGTGTTTGTCACTAGTGAAATCTAACCTGGGCTACTGGGATTGCAGTACGATGTCTAACATCTGTAGCTCACCGTTTAGTTCACGTCGGCTTCCTTTTCTTCTTCAGTAATTAGTGGTTCACTCCCAAAACAACATTATTATTGTTGTATGTGGCATAAGATGCTGTTTGTTTGCTTGTCAAACACAGCCTGCATTGATCTCTGAAGGCTTCCACACGATTTATTCTTCTTTCACCCCGGTAAAAATTTTGCTCTAAATGGCCCATAATGGTATATTTTATATTCGTGTGCATTGTGGGTAAATACTGCATCCCCCATTGAGTCTTCTGTGTACGCTGAAAAAGGGCCGATGCTGTTTATTGCATGCGGTTTCTTTAGAGATCAGGTATTCATCACAGAACAACATAAAATTGTTGCACTGGTAGTGGCCCACCTTCACAAAAGGACAAATGGACAAAGAAAATATAACTTAAAAACCCAGTTTAGCCTAAAAACATTTACTTGTTACACCAGGGGAGCAGATAATTCCATGCACACCTCTGCAGGGGGAATCAACATCAACGGGAGAGGGAGTAAACAAAATGATCTGCTATCACACCAGCTCTGTGATCCGGCCGTGTAGACGATCAAGACGGATGTAACTATTTTTCCCATTGCAGGTAAAATAAATGCTGCTGGATTATTGCGCCATTTAGCAGCGGTTCTACAGAAAATCCCTCTTTATTGGAAATCTTTATTGGAGGATGACGGACGGCTTTTATCTATTGGAAATCGCTCACTGGTGTGTCAAAGCAAGCAGTGACAATGTGTGCGAAACTGAGCTGACCTTTCAGGCAGAAATCGGGTCCCATGCAAACGTTCCTTTAGGTTTTTAGGAGCATAGAACTGAACTCACACCAAAGGTTTAGGTTATGGTAATGAGCTCTGCAGTGTTGGAGTTATTGTCAAAGCCGCTAGTCATCATTCATGGATGTTAAAGATGCCGGACCACTTCTCTTCCAGAGTATTTTGTGATACATTTTCACAATATAATTAAAAGTTATTTAGTGCTGCTGTTTACATCTTTGTTTATTCTGACCAGTCTCACGGTAAATTGTATTGAATTCCAATGGCTGGCTTTTTCTCTTGCAGGGCTGAGCCTTTGGATAAAAAGATTCTGTTGCTCTCCCACAGAGCCCACATTTTTAACATAGTTTACTTTAACATAACAGTTTAAATTGTTTAAACTGATTAAATACCTTTTGTGGAAGGACTTGATCTTTCAGTGGACAGATGAGGTGACAGTTTCTGCTTCTGCCTCCCCAGTTTGCTGTGAATATGTTCAGGACGTTGCCGCCATCATCCAACCCCACAGGAGCAGAGTTTGACCCAGAGGAAGACGAGCCCACGCTAGAGGCAGCATGGCCTCATCTTCAGGTACAACACACACACACACGCGGACACACACACTCGCACACACACACCTTGCTCATGCACAAAATTAGTCAGCTGTCACTCCAGAGTGTTTAAACTCTGATTTTCTCTCCTCAGCTTGTCTATGAATTTTTCCTACGGTTCCTAGAGTCACCTGACTTTCAACCAAACGTAGCCAAAAAGTATATTGACCAGAAGTTTGTTATGCAGGTAAGCACCACATTCCACACACGCAGACTCCCACCGTGAAAATGCATTTATTTGGTTTTCACTCGTGTCATCTCCCAGTTTCTCACCACCTGTTTCTGTGCGCAGCTATTAGACCTGTTTGACAGTGAAGACCCCAGGGAAAGAGATTTTTTAAAGACTACTCTTCATCGCATCTATGGCAAGTTCCTCGGCCTGCGAGCGTACATTAGGAAACACATTAACAACATATTTTATAGGTGAGTGGCTCGTCGAGTGAGACTGTTGGACTAATGCAGCGTATTTGTTAAATGCACCACCTGAAAGAATCACCCTGTTGCTATTTTCCAGGTTCATTTATGAGACTGAACATCATAATGGAATAGCAGAATTATTGGAAATATTAGGCAGGTAAGATATTTATACAGCCTTTGAAGTTTACGGTTTGAGGTATTTTGTCATTTTCATTAAAGCTTTTCAGGAGACTTGGCACTAGTGATGCAAGGCTCAGAATTCTTTATACCTGACCCATATGAGAGCTAATCCTCACCCCCAACCTGCACAAAAAATATCTGCTTATCAACTTACTGACCCCCAACTGTCTGCTCTTCCCTCTTTCTTCCTTTCTCACTGTAGTATGAATTACTCGGATTAATCAACACACAAATTAGTCCAAGTGGTATTTTATTGTTAAATAGCAGAAAAACTCTTAACCCCTCATCAAAGGCATTAATTGTCACAATCCTTGTCCCTTCTCTCTTCTCTCTCTAACACCAGGTTTATTAATAACTTTCTCTGAGTGCTGCTTGTCACTTATTGACTCACGCGCCCAAACCTTTGATATTTTCCTCTGATTTGACCCAAACTGTTGACTCCCGGTCATAAAGTGGCAGCCACAGGTTATAGTTAGACCCTTTCATTCCTAGCGGCTGCATTGGGACGACCTTAAGCCTCTGTTGTTTCTGCTGACCTTGAGAGTACAACTCGAGCACACTTCCATTTCTTCTCTTGACAGCATTATCAATGGATTTGCATTACCGCTGAAAGAAGAGCACAAAATATTCCTGCTGAAGGTTTTGCTGCCATTACACAAAGTCAAGTCTCTTAGTGTTTATCACCCGCAGGTAACCATTTAACCCGTTTTAAGTATTCTGTTGTGCTGCTATAAGAAAAAGAAATCGTCCATGTTTGTCATCAGCTGCTGATGTATTTATTATCAGAGGCGGTAATGTCATCTTATGTTTCTCCCTTAGCTGGCTTACTGTGTGGTTCAGTTCTTAGAAAAGGATAGCACCCTTACGGAACCGGTGAGATGAGATTTATTATCCTTGTTAAAATGATGATTTTATGAACCATTAAACTCTTGTCAAAGTCTGGATGAACCTGGGTGTCCTTGTTGTAATCTGTGCAGTACATTTGTCTTCCAGATATGATTATATTAGCTTAAAATCTTAATCAAGAGCCGATATGAATTTGAAAGTTCAAACTCTCTAAAGTTATGCATCTGTTGAATTAATCGAGAGAATGTTAGTGGGTTTCTGTTTCGGCGCTTCCTCACTGAGCTTGTTGGTCTTTCTGTGCAGACGGTGATGGCTTTGTTGAAGTACTGGCCAAAGACCCACAGTCCCAAAGAGGTGATGTTCCTCAATGAGCTGGAGGAGATCCTGGATGTCATTGAGCCTTCAGAGTTTGTCAAAGTCATGGAGCCCCTCTTCAGACAGTTGGCCAAGTGTGTGTCCAGCCCTCACTTTCAGGTCTGGCATCAATCCCAGCACACGCATATAATGTGGTTTTAATTTTAATTTCCCCGTCAAAAGTTCTTGGTCCAGCTAATTAACCAGGCTGTATGCTAATGTGCCGTCAGGTGGCAGAGCGCGCTCTCTACTACTGGAACAATGAGTACATCATGAGCCTGATCAGTGACAACGCTGCCAAGATTCTGCCCATCATGTTCCCATCCCTCTACCGCAACTCCAAGACCCACTGGAATAAGTGAGTCACCAGGCGGGTCTTTCCCTCAGGTCGATCTGTTATTATCTGCCGAGTGCACAAATCTGTTGACCTGCGATTAACCTCGTCCGTCTGCAGGACGATCCACGGCTTGATCTACAATGCTCTGAAACTCTTCATGGAGATGAACCAGAAACTGTTTGATGACTGCACCCAGCAATTCAGGGCAGAGAAAAGCAAGTAAGTGTAGAGAGAGACACGCAGCAGAGTTCCCAGTACAGTTTTTCATCATTTCTTTCATGTTAGAAACCATGAAAGAGGGCGAATTAAGCATTTTTGACTGCTTTATTTAAAGAATAGAATGAACACGGGGTCACAGAGCAGTCGATCCTTTTAATACAACGTAAACACAAGGATGCGATCCCATATATGTGAGTGGGTGAGTTAAAAACAATAACCATAAAGGAAAAATTAATGCTATTTATTTTTATATTTTTTTCAATAAATATATTGTTTAACTTAAAAAGCTTTTTTTATTTGTACGTTCAGATCTTAAAAAAGATTTAAGACTTCTTCTCATTAAGGAATATGAATAAGGAATTTGGTTAATATTTAAACAAAACCTTAGAGCGAAGCATCCTGAGAAAGTAAACAAATACAATCGTTCCAAAATAATATAAAGAGAAGATGTATGAACAAAACTATATATATGTAACATTTTTCCACAGATGTCCGAAACAAATAAACCCTCATTTATGTATTTATGGCTTCTCTAGATAATGACTACATGGATTAAAATTATAGAGATGTTTTATTGACGTTGTCCTCGTTATCTGAATTGTTTCTTTTGATATCTGATTTTGATTTTCCTTGTTTTGTTTTCTTTTGCCCGTAAACTCACTTTGAGTATTTATGAGAAGTGCTCTATAAATAAAATGTTTTTATTATTATTAAAATTATTATTGAAAAATAAAGGTGTGAGCCAAAGAAATAAACTCCTGGAGGACTTTATACATGATACATTTGTGATGTCGGTTTATGTCTTTGTGTGAAGGTTTCCCTCTGATTGTCTCCATGTTTGTGTCACAGAGAAAAAGCCAAATGGAAGGAGAGAGAAGATTCATGGCTGAAGATTGAGAACCTTGCAAAATCAAATCCACAGGTGAGCTTTTTTTTTAAATTTTTTTTAAAGAGATTTGAACCTAGTAAAATATTCATACTGCAGATTTCTTACAGACTCGGTATCTACTGAGTCTGTTACATTATATGACAGTTCAATCTTTCAGTCATTACAATGACAAACATTGAGCTGAGCTGGAGAAGCGGCGAGGCTCCAAACTGAGTCTGAAGGTAAAATCTTAACCCGTCATAAAGTTGAGGTAAATGTAATAATCTACGTAAATGAGCACACGGAGAAAAGTTAGACTAACGATGAGGTGCATTATTTCAAAGTCCCCTCCTTCTTCTCCTCCCTGCACAGTTTCTGATCTACATCGACTCGATAGGCCCAGACGGTCCAGTGGACATGGAGACGGACGGGCCCCTGCTAGACGATGTCAACCTGCTAAAGAAAACTGTGGAGGAGGAAGCCATACAGGTCAGCTGTGCTGCAGTTTGAGTCATTGAATGTTTGGTGCCGATTGTTTATAAGCCGCACCTCATGGAGTTTGTATCGTTTTGAATGTTTGTGTTCTAGTTACGTAGATCTAACTTTGCTTTGGCAAACATATTTGTAGGCCTCTCACATATTCATTGTTTAATCTGTTCTTGTATACTCTGAATACACTGATCATTCATAACATTCTAACTACTGTCTAGTGAAGCGCGTAACATTGATTATCATTATTATCGTAGTTGCCGTGGCTCCTGTCGGCGTTTGAAACACTTGGCAGGAAGTGAACATGGGTTTCCCCTCGTTGCTGCTGGGTAAAGCGTTAAGATATGAGGGACTTCGACACCAGATTGTGATGCCTGGAAAAATATTTTTTTATCAAGAGAATGCTTTAATGTGCCTTGAGATCAATTTTTGACTGTTATTTGATGTTATACTAATAAAATCCACTTGTTTCTTCAATCTTAAAATTCTTCTCCTCATGATTCCAGTTGCTTCCAATGTCTGAGTTGAAAAGCGAACAAATCGGGTGATTTTTACCCTTCCCAAGTTACGCCACGGTTATACCATGGTCATATTTACTCATACAGTTTCCTTAACGGGCTTCTGGACGAGAAGACATATTTTTTCTCGTGTGCTCATTAAAAGACACCAGTGTCCTTTTGACCACACCGACTGTCTGATGCAGATATCAGACTTTTCTGGGAACCTTTGGAGGGAACCTCCTTTGCAGGAGGGAAATGACTGTTTTTTTTTTTTTGCTGCTGAATATTACTGACCCCTCTCTCTCCTGCTGCCTCCATGTGTCCAGATACAGAAAGATCAACGTAGAGAGCGCCCGTTGATGCGGAGGAAATCTGAACTCCCAAAGGACATCTGCACTGTCACGGCGTTGGAGTTGCACCGGAGGGCTGAGGAAATGTTGACGACGCACGACGGCCACTAGGAGGCCTTCCCTCTCAGATCCACCATACCAGCAGCAGTGTCCACCAGTGAGGCTCATCAGGCCCACAGAGGCCCGCACAATGAATTATCTCTGGTATCTCAGTCCAGCACAACACAGAACTGAACAGTCTCCCCGCTCCAACCGCCACAGAACACATCTACAGCTGCACATCCAAGCCAGGTTCGGCATTAAGGGACAAGCAGTGCTCTGTCCCTCCTGACCCCGTCCCAACCTCATTCTCATTCTCTTTTCATCCAGCAGCGACGTCTGTGGTGCTGGACCGTCCTGCATGACAACATGCACCGTGCTCTGAACTCAATCCAAGATACTGTAGTATCTGTGTCTCTCTTACCTCCGTTGTGTCTCTCCTCCTGTCCTCCTCACCTTGTTTTGTTTCTGTCGGGGTGCTGTGCTGCCCCCTTCCTGGTCATGTTTTCTCAGGTGTTCTGTTCTGTGTGTGACTTCTTCCTGTTCTTCTTGCCTCTTCTTTCTAGATGTCAGGTGCTTGTACCAATAATATGAGCCCCCAGCGTAAGAAGCATCAGTCCACGAGTCCCTGTCCCATTGTTTCTATATATTTAATATTAGCTATTTTATTATAGCATTTTAACGAGACGGTTGTTTATAGTTTTTCCTCAATAGTATATTAGGACCTTCTCTTGAGAAACGGCTCTGTTTGGAGCTTGCTATTTTTTTTTTTTTTTTAAATTTCCCATTAACTGTGAAGATTTATTGATCACTATGTTGGCAGGATCATCACGCTCCTGCTGGAGTGTTGAACAAACACAGCTGGTCTGACAGAGGTCCAGGTTCTGGGGTACTATAGAAGCCCATTAGGTGCCAACATCTCTCATTAATTTAATTCAGCTTCGTGAAAACGATCCTTTTAAATGTGTGGGCATGAAGTCGATGTGGGTTAGATGTCCAGACTCATGTGATTGTTTCTTGGGACGGGTCCAGCTCCAGTCTGTCGTGCCGCGGTAGTTAGGTGAGATCGGATTGTAGGGTCTATTTCTGGTTGCATGTTTGCCTCCAGTCACAGTAGGGGGAGTGTTTGTCACGGTTGTTAGCATTCAGTACAAGTCAGCGGCGCTGCTGACGGGTGAGAGGGATGCTATGCTGTCTGGTCAGAACCGTGCTGATGGTCATCACCTTTTCTACTCTTCTCAAGCAAGACCCT
Source organism: Lophius americanus (assembly GCA_037951165.1). Classification (NCBI taxonomy): domain Eukaryota; kingdom Metazoa; phylum Chordata; class Actinopteri; order Lophiiformes; family Lophiidae; genus Lophius; species Lophius americanus. Next base: position 2,136,229 of record JBBDHG010000104.1, on the reverse strand, counting down.
TTTATTTATAAAACGCTGAGCTGTGTTTGGTTCCAAGACGTCATGAAGCCACAGTGCCTTTTATAGTCTAAGGGGATATTTGCTCGACCGAGAATCAGGTAGAAAGACGGAAATAAGAATAACAGTCATTGCAAGTAATAGTGTAACATTGGTTTCCCAAAAGAAATGAAGCGATCAAGTCCGATCCTGGCACACCTCCAGCTGCTTGGCCTTCAGCACATGCCTTGTTGAAGCTGCGATTTTTGTATTTAGAGTCTGGAGAGGAGAAAACTAGAGTGGTCGCCCCAAACCACTTCAGCAATGAAGCACTTCCTGATAAAACTTGAAGGAAAAATAGAAACACAAAAAAGAAACCAGTAATGAATTGAAATCGGTGACGCGGTCCGTCTTGGAGTGTGGGCTCAGCTTTGCCTGTCAATGAGAGGAAATCATCTCCCCCTGACTTTTCCATTCCGTCCCCTTTCTTCCCCCACCCACGCTCCAGTTCTGCTTCCGATTTGAACCATTGTTAGACCCCTTTGCCAAGACCTGCACACTGGCTCTAGCTCCTGAACCCCGTAGGGCTCGTTATTTGGCATTTGTGTCTGATCTGCTTCTGGATGCTTTCTGTTTGTTTTTTCTTCCTTTGCCTGCAGAACCTCCATGTCGGTGTTTCAACTGAATGTGCGAACTGTAAATATGACCGCAGTCACGTTGTTCCATCCTGTCCAAGTTTGTCTTGAAGAACAATAGGCTTTTCTTTTTTTTCTTTTTTTAAATTATAAGACCCCATTCTGGGTCTATGATAGTGGATTTGATGAACGGACAGCGAGTCCATCCCCTCACTTCTCTAAATCGTCAAACTGCTGGATTCATGCATCGGTGACTGTTGCTCTTCTCGAAATGGCTTTAATATTGGCTTCCTTGGAGCGCTCTTCATTTTACATAAGCTTTGTTTCCTCTTTCTTTGAAAAGAATGAAGTGTCATTCGGTAAACATGCTGAATGTCTTCACCTAATTTTGTACATATAATGAACTTTTATTTTATGACTATTATTAAATGGTAGATTTCATATTTTGTACAAAACACCATGTACAGAATAAGAGGTTATGGCAGATACAGACAGTTGGTATGTGGCAAAGACTTCAACACGCGACTATTCTCATTAGCAACCGCCTAGACATTTTTTAAAGCTATTTTTAATCTGGCATCTTTTCCATTTTTATTTTTTTTCATCACCAGACTTGTGTTGAGACGCTACATACATACGCTTTTTGAGTGTGCTTTTATCCAGATCTCCAGTGGTGTACATCTATCTATACACAGCAAATAAAGACAACATGTGAGTTTTATATTTTCATCCTACCTGTTTGGCGCTTCGTCATTGATCAAAGTGAAAACGAGAGAACATCAGCCCACCTGTGGCCCAAAACCAGGTTTTAATGATCCAGCTGCAGGTTTCTCCCTGTACCGCTGTGTCTCATCTTTACATGTTTCTGCCGTGAGGCTATCATCGTGAGTAAGAGGAGGTGGTGATGTAGAGGAGAAATGAGTGTTAGGAATGTTTAGACATTATTTTTAAAACCCCCTACATCCATTCTACTGACCACTATAAAGCTGCTGAGGGTAACCAAACAAAACAACCACACAGGCTCTAATGGAGATGGACAGATCTCCAGAAGTAATTATAATATAATAAGAATAAGTTATATAGCACCTATTTAAAATAAAAAGTTTACAAAGTGTTTCGACCACAAAGTAAAGGCGGTCAAATACAATATGAATTTGGAAACGGATGAAACAGTGGACATGGACATAAAAAAAGACAACCTTCAGAAGCAAAGACAACCTTCAGAAGCAAAGACAACCTTCAGAAGCAAAGACAACCTTCAAAAGCAAAGACAAAATTAAGGGATTTTTAAGGGACAATTAGAAGATTAGAGGAAGATAAAAGGTCCATAAGAGGCAATAAAAAAATGACAACACACCACACAGTTTTATGAAGTGTCTTTGAAAGACATCACTGATTCTGCAAGCGTCATATCCTCAGAAAAAATTCATTAATCACTTAATCTCATTACTTTTATTCATAATATTTCTTAATACTTGTTATCCTATAGATGTGGACGCATGTAAATGTGAATGCAGCGCTTTGCTGCCACCTGTTGGACAGAAGTAGGTCAAACAATCAACATCCTTCAAAGTCATTTTACAGGATGATTAATCTCAAGGGGCGTCAATTAATAATTATAATTATTTATGTTTTTATTTTGGTTTTAACCCTTTAATTTCCTGCTCAACTGTTTGAGCACATTTGAAGTCACTATTTCTCAATGACAAAAGAAAATTTGAGCAACTTGACGGAAGCTGTACTATGACCCAGTGGCAGCATGCATGTTCTAAACATTAAAGGGCCGAAGGCGGAGCCCTGCGTGAGACCTCAGGTCAAAGGTAGTTATTAAGAAAGGTGGGTTCGAGAGGTAGCATTTCTATAAAGTCTGAGAGGACTTACTAAACAGAACTATGTAACTTGATTTAACCAAGAAAAGTCTAAAGTTTTCTAAAAACAGGCTTTACCAAAAGGTTGAGCTAGTCGAATTACATTATTGTCTCATGAGTCTTAATTGGTGAGACATTTTTATGTCTCTGATATAAGTATAAGAGAAGGTTTTACAGGCAACATAACGCAAACCTCAGCGACGAAGCCCAGATTATGGCGGCGCTGACACGATCAGGGACAGACGTCTGGGAGCAGCTCCTGGTTTGACCCTTTGATCCAATAAACTGTTTCTAGCCTGGATGTCTGGATACAAATGTCTCCCTTCCTGGCTTTTGTTTCCATTAGCAACTGCGATTATCTGATCAACAAACGATACCAATACCTTACACCTCCCCTGACGTCTTTATTTTATTTACCCCTGCAGCGCTCTCATCATTGCTATAAAAGTTCTTTCCTGACATTGTTGACGGTGATTTTCTTAAAAAAATGTTTTTTAATTTAAAGTGTTTATATGAAGAAAATAACTTAAAACTAGTTCACAGTAATGAACTAATAATCATGTCACTTACTGATTAAACACACCAATCAGCCATATCATTATGACCATTTTGCCCAGTATTGTGTAAGTCCCCCAGTTACGACAAATGCAGGACTTGGAGGTTAATGAGCCGGATTTTTGTTTTGCCCAAAAACAATCCTGAGCCATTTTTGCAGTGTGGCTGGAGCCTTTATCCTGCTGACAGAACCTCTGCCAGCAGGGAACATCGTATCTATGAAGGGTTGTACATTGCCTGCAACAGACTTTATGTTAACATTCAAATGAAAGGCAAGACCTTTGGCTTCCCAACAGAACATGGCCCGAAGCATCCAAGCCTTCTAACCATAGTGTTTTTACACAATGGGTAGAAGGCCATCTGTGGGTGCCACCCAGGTAATTGACACATGCTTACTCAGGTGTACCCTGATACGCACTTCCAGCCGTGGACAAGGGTTGGCGCTGTGTGTTGTGATACCTTTCTGTGAGAACCAGCATGAACCAGCATTTTGTTTGAGGGCTATACTTTGCCCCCCATGAGCTTCATTGAGCCTCGGGTGACCTTGACCCGGATGCTGGTTCACCGGTTGTCATTCCACAGACCACTTTGATAGGGACTAACCACCGGAGGCAGCTCTGATCTGGTCGTCTATCCATCACAGTTTGGGCCTCGTTAATGTCACTCATGCTGGCAAATTTTCCTCTTAAAATATCAGCTTCAAGGACAAAATGTTCAGCTGCTCGCTCTGTTTTATTTCTGACGGGTTTACTGTAAACAATAACAACTAGAAAAAAGCATTCTGAGAACGCAAACCTCCGCCAAGACACAACAGTTCCCTAAGTTGAGGAAAACGTCATGCAGACTTCTTTACTGTACTGAAAACAGCAACAAAGTCCAATCGTCTCTCAACTTATATGTAGCTGTTTGTCTCTTGCACCTTCCACTTCAGCGTCCCTGTTCAGCCCACTAAGCCTCCAGCACCACCCTTAAAGAAACATTCAAGGAACTGCAATAGCCACATTGCGATGTCCCTCCTCAAAATGGCCTATTATTTTCATTATTTGATTTTTAATGCTGCGATAACACGTAGCGTCAACAAGATTTAATCACCTCGATTATATGCCAAAATCAACCTTTGGGTAAAATCGCATGCAAATCCATCCTGTAATTTTTCTGTAATCCTCACAAAATGCATAGGAGGGAAAAAAACATAGTCTCCTTGGCGGGGGTAATAATTGATCCCATAAACTAGACCATTACAGAAAATGACCCAAAGTCACTGTAACTGCTAATCTCTCTTCTTGTGAATGGCCGCCCGTCACTTACAGGCATAAATACGGAGTGTTCCGCGAGTGGTTTTTGGTTTGAATGTGGTTCTGCAGGAGTATTAAACAGTTCTTTCCCAACTAGGCTGGTATTGATATTCTGGTTTCATGTCTGATTGTCATCCAGTGTCATCTGAAGTACACTTTGCTTTTCTTTCATGTTGCTAGGTGCTGCCATCATTCAGTCCCTGTCGCCCAAACACCGGCATGTTTTGAGGTCACTTAGGTTCCTCTATTCATCAGAGAGTTGGCACCCGCCAACCCTCTTGTGTCTAGCACCCCTGCTGGGATCTGGGCTGAACCCGAATGAACCTGCCGGCATTTGGAAAACAGATTTTCTCGCCTCTGAATTGGAAATGATGTCCAACCCATGAGATGACACAGTGCAACAGGCGATTATTCAATTATTTGTCTTCAAACCTAATGTGCCACTTCTCTAAGTACCGACACCTACTCAGAGTAAAAAGTCTCCCCGGCCAGTGAGAACTGAAGGAAGTAAGAAAAAAACTTGATTTGGATTCATCCCGCATGGACTACCAGGACCGGGATGAATGAGAAACTACCCCGACCTCATTTCTGCACATTTCCTTCTTTGATTCACCCACAGATTCAACCAAATACATATTTCAACAGAATGTTGTGTTTGTTTACACTAAGAGACTTTAGTGTTGTGGCTGAAACGCCTTCGTCTTCAATGACTTTGCTAATGAGGCTGCAAATTGTCTCCCACAAAAAAGCAGTTTGCCTCATTATCAAGACATTGTGCCGTAGTTACCAACGAGGAAATATTCCACTGGGCTAGATGTGCCATTGAAAATCAAAATACGTCAGTGTTTTTCTGTGGGTGGATAAAAAACAGCTTAATCTTCAGCTGTCGGAAGAGGTCACGTGGGTTTGTTGTTTTTGCCTGCAGTCTAGTGTTGTTCCCGACTTCAAATATGTGTGTGTCTTTTTTCCGGACGTCCGAGGGTTAATCTATGACCGTCAGTGTTCAAACCACCACCACTACACACCCACGGCCCCCCAAAAAAAGCAAAACAGCTTGTCACGACAGGAGATTTCAGAACCCATCGCCATGGAAACAGCGCTCAAAAGTTTGGAGCGTCAATCCCCATTGTGACTGCAGCCAATCAGATTGGAGGAGAGATCAGATTTTAGGATAAGCTTTCTCTGTGTGTGTTGTGGGTACATCTATGTGGTGCCTGTGTGTGTGCGTGTGTGTGTGTGGTGATTTGATGTAGGGGCAGACAGTAAGTGAGTCATCAATCCGCCTCAGCGGTTTGAGATCTGACTTGCTTTCAAAGTAATGTGTCCACCTCTTCATCTCTTCTTCACTCTTTAGCTCTGCAGCAGTTAAAGTTCTCTTTAGCAAAACCACGTGGGTCGAGCTTCAGGTCAGTCCAAGGTCCCTTCATGCTTCGAAGTGTGTCGTCCAAACAGTTGGCATGCGATTGAGGCCAACTGTGGCCCGGTATCCTGCCTGACACACAAACATCGGAGGGAGACGGGATAGAGTTATTTTCACTTCAGGCTAACTTCCATACAAAGGACACAACAAGATAACGTTGGGGAAATCAGATTCAAGAACAAAAACCGAGCTCAAAGCGGGAGCTCAGAAGGGAATTGCATATATATGCAGTGGTGCATACGGCGAGGCGGATTAATTATTAAAACCGTTGCATTGTGGGAGAAGGGTTTGCATCAGAGTCTCCATAGGGCACATCTCCCCAGCAGTGTGTAACTTAACGCATAGTGTGAAGCACTTAATTCTAATATATTCTGCTATACTCACAAAAGGCTTATTCATACGCAATGCATGTGCTGTTTTAGACTAAAAATATCACCAAATAAGTGCTAAATGCAACAGGTGAATAAAGCAGGAGCCGTCGGGGGGTAGAGTTTCCCTGCAGCCCCAAGCTCTTTCTGTTCAGGAATGAATATCAAAACTATGTAGTTGAATATTAAAAAAACATTTTTGTGTTGTGTAGGAAGGAATAACAACAAGATGTGAGAACTCCACTCTTGTACCTTATATCTTATATCTTATATCTTATATTATATATTTCCCCCTAAAATAAGTGCAATAATAATGTTAACACTCCTTAAATACTACGACACAGTGTCGACATGTCATGGAAACAGTATTAAAACTGGAGCAAGAGCCCCTGCCAGCTAGAAGAGGATGGTCCTCCTCTGTTTTTGAGAGTCAAGAGTGAAATCAAAATGTAAAAAGAGTAATTTGGTTGAAATAAACTTTTACCAAATCTCATTATTACTTATATAAATTTCTTTGGGGAAAAAAAAAAATCCATTATTGAAATCCAGATTGTGCTTCGACAGCGACACTTACAGGGCAGGCAAGGTGAAAGGCAGTCTGTGTGAAGTTGAGGGCAGAGGAGGACAGACTCCCCTATTCTCCTCTGGAGGAAGGTTCTACTAGAGCCTAGGCCAAAACACTGGAAATTATACTTTAAGAGAAGTCTTGCCGATTTTAACAGCCAATAAATAAGATTTACATCAAGTTAGTCCAATCAGAATTTCCGCATTTGCTTTTCAGTTCGTTAGCCCTGTAAGACGTTTGAGAGGGACGTATTGGCGGGAAAGGAGACATTGATTCATTGCAATCTACTTTCAGAGGAAATCTTTTTTACTTACTCTTAGCTGGTAGCTTCTTAGCTTAGTTAGAAGTTAGCTAGAAGCCATGAAAAGCCTACCAGCGGGAATGTTTTTTTAATTTCATTTTTGTATGTGTAACGCTCTTACATTATTTCTTCATCAAAGCGAAAACCATGACAACACACTCGCCTACTCATCCTCCGTTTTACTGCTTCAAAATAAGAGCGTAGACATACACCGCAAAACTGATTTGCCCAAGCCCAAACCGTAAACATGTTCATGTTTTTGTCAGGCTACAGGTGACGAGGATTCTTAACATTTGTTGGGAAAACATATATTTTGTCATGAATAAATGCCTGGCTTAGTTCATTTCTGATTGATTTAAAAAAAAATCTCTCTGTCTTCCACTATTTTTAAACTCCCCAGCCAACAAGTCACCACTTCTCCACAAGTCCAACTCACATATGGAGGATTTAGAGTAACCGGTTCACTTATATCACATGTTTGTGGACTGTGGGAGGAACATGCAAACACAGGTCCCAGGTCCACGGGTGGATTTGACCTCAGAACACTCCGTGCTGTGAGGGAACAGCGAGTGCTGACCAGAGGTTTCACTGCTTTCATTAAAAAGACACTGGAGAGAAATCTGATCTTGGTATTTGTCTCAATGTTCATTTGAAGGTAATAATCAATCAAGACATTAATGAAAAACCACGTCTGAACAAACGTCCGCTCATCGCCGCCTTCTCCTTGGTGTGTGCGTGAGTCTTTATGTGCATGAGGTTTCCTTCAGGCAGCCTCTGAATAAGAAGAAGGATTACTTTGGTGAGTGATCAAATAAATACTAGATACCGGCCAGACCCTGTTTAACCCAACATTAAATACCTCATGTTCTTAATCAAACACATGAGTGTGTGTATGTGTGTGGCTGTGTGTATGCGTGTGTGTGTGTGTGTGAATGTGTGTATGCGTGTGTATGTGTGAGTGTGTGCTTGTGTGTGTATGTGTGAATGTATGTATGTGTGTGTGTGTGTGTGTATGTGTGTGCTTGTGTGTGTGTGTATGTGTGTGCTCTTGTGTGTGTGTGTGTGTGTGTGTATGTGTGTGCTCGTGTGTGTGTGCGTGCGTGTGTATGTGTGTGTTTGTGTGTGTGTGTGTGTGTGTGTGTGTTCTCGTGCTTATGTATACATTGAGCGATAAAACTACGATAACCTCTTGAGCAATATTCCTGCAGCGCATCAGACCGAGTCATGCCAGGGTGTTCTTTCTCTGTGATTGCCATGTGATAAACACACACACACACACACACACACATATAAACACAACCTTTATCATTATTATTATTATTGTTATCTTCTAGTATCTGGGGCACCTGGTGTCTGATGCCACAGTCTCACATAAGGCTTCATCCGGCGAGGGACACAGGTAGATGTGGGTTAAACGGACGGGAACGTTGCAGACGCACCGTCCTCACCTGACCGTCTGGAACCTCCCTGGTCTGAGCACACGGGGTCAGAACACACTTGAGACATGATGACACCGAGAGCGGAGCACGGGCCTGTGTCAGGAATTAAAATGGGAGGGGGCGGGGGGGAAGAGATGAGCCGATTGACGGGTCCTTCACACTTTCTGCTTTTTCCACTGGGCAAAGCATTAGACGGATGTGAAGAAAGTGATTGAGCAGCGGGGGGTTGGGGGGGGGGTTTTTCAGATGAGAGATTTTCTCCAGTCGGCTCAGGTGAGTGATTATCCTCAGCATTTGACAGGTGCATTTATGCGTGTTGTGAACTTACTGTGCAGGTTTAAGGCTTAGTTCCATTGTGTCGGGGGTTTATAGCATCTATTTATAACCCGTTAATGTCTTAAATATATATATATATATGGTTTTTAATATTTCATTTCTTTAGGGTATTTATCAATCTAATATCTTAGACTCTAAATGCATCCAAAAATGACAAAACAAGCATGTTTCTAAACAGTGAAAGAAACACACATCAGACTTTTAAAACTATTTCCTGATGACATTTTTTGGGTTTTTTGGGATTTTTGGATTTTTTGGGGGCGGACCCACACAATATTAGCCAAATGGTTTTAATGTTATGGCTGATTTGAGTTATTTTCAGTAACTCTAGCCTTATTGATGGTTTCCAAATGGTGTGTAAGTAATACTAACTACAACTAATGAAGTTGTGAGCACTTTACGCAGGGCCGGACTTGAGTCATTGTTCTGGCCCTACCTACACCAAAAATCATAAGCTCCAACTACTCCAACAGGGACCTTTGACCAGAAATGCATGTACGGCCGGAATATTACTTTTATATATAATTATATAAAAGTAATGAATTTCACAATAAAAAAATACAAATTTTTCATGAATCATGAAATTTGTTCATAAATTTGGATTAATTTCGGGGCCCTTTGTAGCCCAGGGCCCCTGGGCTCAAGCCCAGTGTAGAACCATGCATAAGTCCGGCCCCGGCTGTACGAATCAGTAATAACCTGCCATTCCTCGTTAGATATAAAGGAGAACAGACACCGGCTGCTTGCCAAATAGTGAGCACACATTTATATTTACTGCTAAGCCCCAAATAGAAAGAACATGCTGTAGCCTTGCCAAATTGTGAACCCGCTGTGATAATCGAGAGCTATGTTATAAGTTGAGTCTATAAATGTTGATTAATTCATTATAAAGGGTAAAGAAGGTATACCAATTGTTATAGAAAGGGGGGAAAAAAGCCTGAAGAATGTACAGAAAAAAAACAGACCAATAGAAACCTGTTCTGCTCACAAGCTGATTTAAACGCCGTCTCATATATTCTCGACACAGTGGCGGAAGGATAATCTGCTGCGTGTCCTCCCACGGGTTCAACAAGTTCCTCTTACCATTTATACCAACTTTATAAGCCTCCCTAAGATAATTCATACATTGTGTTTTTTCTTTGCGGATCCTGTCTGCACATTCTGGAACACGACTTGGAGACACGCTGCCTCAGGTTACACCAGCAACAGCCTTGTGAAGAGAGCGGTATGACATTATCCTTGGCCGGCGCCGGCGTCTGTGCACTCACGAGTGCGGTGTAGTTTAAGGACATCCAAAGTGAGCTCTGAACTCTCCAGAGGTCCCGATTGTGAAATCCAACAAAGATCCGGAGTGTCCAGGATGATCATTAGAACGTTTAGGGATGGACTTTTGTTTTTAGGGAAAATGTCTCATGGAAATTTTTGGAACAAAATGGTAACACCCTATTACCATTAGTTTTTAAATTAATGTTACCCGGCCTAATTATTATCCTTACCGAGACAACAAAATCATTTTTTTATTTAATATTTCATTTCATTGGGCATTTATCGATTTAATGTCATAAACACTCTAAATGTATCAATTTTTTTTTTTTTGTTTGCTTGTATCAAGTTACATAATTCTGTTTGGTAAGTTCTTGTATGCTTTGATATGCCAAAAAAAAATTCTATTTATTTAACAGCACTTAATAGTCGTGGTTTATTCCTCCTCCTTGGCAGATCGTTTGACTTGTGGTGTCCCCCAGGGCTCGATCCGTGGGCCCTTACTCGTTAGCGTACACATGCTGCCACTGAGTCCCGCTATAAACAGGTTCTGCCACATTTTTCGATAAGGAATTGAACCTCAAATTATCCCAACCAAACAGTTGAGCAGGGCATTACAGAGTTTAACCCTTACGTGTCCTCACCAAGAAAAAAATCTTTTTTTGTGCATATTCTATATAGTTTAAGGCATTTATTAATTTGATATCTTGAAAAATATATTTGCCTTAAAATGACAAATTGACTGTGCAAGTAGTCAGAATATTGTATTTCATGGAAAATAGTCAAATGTAATTAGATAATCCCAACTTTTGCCATAGTTTGAGTATTTTTTAGAGTAGGTGGAGTAGAAAATAGAACATATGATAGATTCCTCTTCATCACAGCGACATGTTCCCTCGATGGTGGTTTTTCCCAGGCCAGCATGTCGCAGCTTTGTTGACAGGCAGCAGGAGGGCAGCGCTAAGAGGGTCATCGACACTAATGCGATGCAGCGTGACCCGGTCAGCTCCCGACTTTAAGCGTGAACGATTGGACCTGGACTTTTGCTGACCTCTGCCATGCATTCAGCGATGCTAACCACACGGGTGTCATCGCTCTTCAGCCTCCTGCAGTAACTCGCTAGTAAACTCTGCACGGACCAGATTTCTCGCCCCCAGACCGGCGCTGCTTTCCCAACACCTGAGGTCTCGCCACTTTGTGATGAAGACAGCCGTTGAAAGATTTCCGTAAGCTGCTGAGTGTTAATGAGGGCTGAATTACAAATAGCTGCGTGGTATTCCCAGTGCTGCAGAAGATCCACGCGTCAGAGGTGCAGAGACATGCGTCACGCAGGGGCTGCACTCCCCAGCCTCTGAAGAGGATGGGAGAGAGGAAGGAGGCTGGAGCGGAGAGACTTTATGTCAGGCGGCACTTTGATCTTGACTGGCATCTTATGCTAATCTGCTTACGCACTAATTCCTCTTCTGACTCAGTGGTTTTGATAGGGGGGAGCAGAAGGAAAGGAAGTGAAGTAGCATTCTCTGAGGGGGGGGGTGACGATGAGAGAGGAGAACTTGTCTGTATTTGACGGAGGCTTTGTTACCGAGAGCATCGCCCGCTGACATCTGCACCCACCAGATGTCCAGATAAATCCAGCTCATAGCAACTGCATTGCCATGGCATCGGGGGAAACAGGTGCCATGCTGAGGAGATATGAGCAGCGATTGGCTGCCAGGCCGACACTTTTTCCGAAAGAGAAAAAAAAAAAAAACCCTGAATGATTCATCCGTTTTCCATTCCTAAATTATTGTCTGGCCTGCAGCAATTCGCCGCTCCGTTCTTCTTGCACTGGTGACTTTTTTCCCCGTTTCCCCAAAGAAGGCCGCTTCTTAAGGGATTTACGATTTTAGGAAATGAGATGAACTACAAATGAATGTGTGTGTGTGTGTGTGTGTGTGTGTGTGTATTTATATTTATATATACAATTGTGTGGTTTTACAGATTTTGCCATGGCACTTGCTGCAGCTACTGGTTTTCCTTGGGTTATCTGGTTCTCTGGTTTATTCCTGGCCCCCCTAATGTGTGCTCCTTTCCTGTGTGTGTGTGTATGTGTGTGTGTGTGTTTATGTGTGGCTTCCTGACACCTGGTTCCTGGTGTAGGCTAATTAATGTTCCATCTGAACACGAAATTAGATTTGTCAGTCTCAAATGTTGAATCCGTCCGCGGCCCTCATGCTTCCATACTACCGTCTATGTTGGCATGAACGCGTCCACAAGATGGCAGCGAAGAGTCAAACCATTGGAAAATAACAAAAATGCGGACTTAAGAAGAGGTTGTGATAATATAGCTGGTAATTAAACGAACTGTGGGGTCATTAAATGCATCCTCACACTTGGACGGAGATGTTTTCTTAACTTTTTCTCTTGTTTTATTGCGCCCAAAGACGTTTGTGGTATCTTGTTGGAACAATTGAATACACCGCACTATGATGTCTGGTGTCGCTCAATACGTTTTTTTTTTTATCTTTAAGCTCGCCGACAATGTACACAAACACATAAAAAATACATTTTGCGCACAAATGTATTGGGATCTTCCGTAATCGTATACATCTTAAATCTCACACGCTGCCCCGATATACTCATATGTTATTACTATGTAATATGCTTCACTGCATAGTGGTACATAGTTGGTATATCTATTTGTTTTTATTTCAATTTTAATTCAAAGACTAGCTCAATAAATAAAGTCCCCGACATCTGACCACACATCTCATGTCATGTTCAAAAGTACCTGTGCTGTTTTTGAGCATGCCATCCTTGTACTCATAGTATAATACTACATTTTGACATTCAGTGCTTGTTGGCAAGGTTAAGAGAAACAGCAACAGCGTCGAGGGAGGGCATGTGACGTTACGTAGGCACAGAAGTCACTGTGGACCCACCCGCTGAGTACTATCAAGCTCTTACTGTGTGGCAGCATCACCAATCAGCTAGAATGCCACACGCACGCACACACACACACACACACACACACACACACACACACACACACACACACACACACACACACACACACACACACACACACACACACACACACACACACACACAAACAGAGGGAGACAGAGAGAGAGCACAAATAGATGCTACAATTAATCAGAGCTGCTTTTCTGCCGTCCTCTGAAGGCGGGAAAAAAGGAGAATCCAACAGATCCTGGAGATTCCTTGAAAATAAATGGCTCTGGATTCGTGGGGTTTCCTGTCGAGCATCTGCGTTCGAAAATCCTCCAAGACCTTATCACATTTGTCAATAAGCTCATTACGCGTCAACCCAGCTTCCTGGTGTTGTCCGAATGGAGAGTAATATGGTAATGACGTTGACTGCGTGTAATCACGCATCGTGACTCCAGATGTTAACGCATGCATCAGCGCCGCTACGCATGAAGAATGTCTCCCTGCTGTAATGGAATAACGTCCGTCGAGTCCTGTCCTGGTGCAAAGAGGAAACCCGCTGCCTGGCTCTTCACTTTCAGTGCTGTCAAAGCTGGTTCTAGAGGGGTTGGGATTTTAGCTCTACACCCTTGCAGAGAAATGCATTTTGCTAACATCAAGTCACGGAGAGGAAGTGTCAATCTATACATATTAGTACATTTTGTAGGTAATCGTTAGTGACATGCAGGGTCAGTGGTGGAGAAAGTAGAAGTGGCAATAGTGCGCGTTACTGTCGTGGAAGATTTTTGCGTTAAAGCACTTACGACTAAATTGATCACACAAAACAGTGATAGGTTAAAAGGAAGATAAATCCTAATTACAATATAGGAGAAGAAGAACCTGATCCCAGGAACAGGATAAACAGATCTCAAAGGAATTATTACAAAACCAATATATATATATTGGTTTTCTGTACAAGAAGAAAATATCGTGTAACCGGTCAGAAATATCGGCTCATTACATCGGATGAGGTCGTCCCTAATTTGAACTCTGAGGTAAGCAGACATGGTCAGTGTCTATTTTAAAGAATATGTCTGCATTCTTTACCTCAGGTGAGACGAGATAAACGCCTCTGGTGTGTCAACAGTCGTTTGAGTAATGAACAAAAAAACGTTTGCTTCTAAGTTTAAGAATAAACCAACAAACCGTGTCTTAGAACTCAATGAGAAAATGAAGTTGAAGTTGATCAATGATCGACCAGCTACATTCCTTTGACGTTACTCATGAAAAAAAGATTGAAGCATTGATCCGACTTTTGTCTTCCCCCGACTGCAAGGGTGTATCCCTGAAAAGTCCCCAGTCAGCTGAACTCTTCAAGTTAAGTGTGAAGTTACGTCCAAAAAGTGTTTTTTTTTTGTAAAAAAGCTCTCTGATTGAGTAAAATATGAGCTATTAAAGTAATATATGACACATACAGGATAAATCTCCTCAGGTCGACTTGTTTGCACCACATTTGGAGTAAATCGGACCAACGATTAGAAAGCTATGTCCAAAAAGAAAGAAAAAAACCCCTCCCCTTAATGAGAAACTATAATTTATGTCTCTGAGTTACGGCGTTCACAGAGAGGATCTATAGGTGGGATGCAGCGGCTTCAAAGACGGATCCATAACATCCCACACACTTTCCTGGGTGGTAATTACAGGCTCATAAATGTAGTGAAGCTGAAAGAATATTCCTACCGGCCGTTTTTGTTCAAACCCTATTTAACCTCATGTCATATTAATACAATATCAATTTAACATGAATTTAAGGGATAATGACCTCGACTTCAACTTCCTTCCCCGCCATTCCACAGGCGGAGGACGTGTTCAGCGTGGATAGTCATAACGGTAAGAATAGCGTGGAAATATCATCCGAGTCAGAACCTGCTGATGGATCATGAGCGACTGCTGGAGAAAGAAAGATTAGCTGTCAGTTAGCGGTAGCATCAGTTGAACCCGGGATACTGAGGGAGTTGAGGATGTGTTTGCAGAGACATGGCAGCTCAGAGAAGGAGGAGGATGAGTTTTCTTTTTTTCAGCGATGCAGAGAACATTGTATCCAATAGTTGTTGTTTTTTTCCCCAGAGAAGGAGAAAGAAGAAACGAAGGAGATGCTCATTCTTTTATAAGACAGTACAAACAGAATGTAGGAGTGTTCGATCTACGGGTTGTTCCTGTGAGTTTCCTTTCCCGTCTTTGATCTGACCTATTACATCGTACCTTTACAGGATCTCTGCGCTGGAAACAACGAGTCGTCGAAGCTTCTGGAGCTTCACGCGGTAAAATAATTGCAGGTTCCGACTCCCATTTAACACACGGGGGGAGACCCGGTGCCGGCCCCCCCTCTTCAGGCCAGCGCCCACCCGCCTGAGATTAAACATGAACCCATTCTAAAATGAACTGGTTACCAGTTATAGAGGGTAAAACGGGGCTGATGGTCCCATGTGAGTGCAGAACCAGGAATTTTTAATGATTCGTTGCGATTTATCTTTCATAAATTAATTTAAACCAGTGGGCTTGTAAGGCTTACCTCCCACTGGAAAAGACCCCCCCCCACTGTTTCCCTGTTACATTTTATTATATTATTATTGCCTTTGCTGTGTGCACAGTTTCTGAAAAACACATCAATGCCCCCCGGTGTCACTGTCTATTCCATCGCATGTATTATTAGCGTTCTCTGTTTACACAAGCTTCACTGTCACCACTTCTTTATATAAGTAGCCTCTGTCTTAATATATATGATATTAATAGTCCTTCCACACGAAGCCATCTATTCCAGCCTTTCTTCTTCTCAGCAGGAGCAAAACTTTGGAATACTTTTAATTCCATTAGCTCAACCTTTTGGTAAAGCGACTCTTCAGAAAACTATTGGACCCTTATTAGACTCTTTTGGTTGCTAAATTACATAATTCTGTTTAGTAAGTCCTCGCGTGCTTTTTAATATGCCAGAAATAAATCCTTACTTATCCAACAGGACAATCTCCACACCCACGAGTAATGTCTCCTCCTCGGTGGCCCCCTTTGAACCGCGGTGCCCCCCAGGGCTCCATTTTCCCACCCTTACTCTTTCCAGAGAAATAGAGACTCAACCAAACAGCTGAGCAGCACATCAAAGGGGTTAAAAAGTGTGTGTCCTCCCGCTGGACTGGCGTCGCTGCAGAAGCTCCTGCATCCAATATCTCGTCCTAATAACCCCCATCGTCTGAGCACCGCTTATTCATGAGTGAAAATAATGGTGTGGAAGGCAAACACATTCCAGCTGTGGGTTTATGTCCGATCAGAAGTACGTGTGTCTGAATCACACTTCCGTTGTGTGTGTGTGTGTGAGGGCGCCGATACGCCGTCCCTTGGTCATTAACTTAATCGACTACATCTTAAGATTTCTCCAGCCTGCAGAAACATGTCATGGGATTGGTTTGGTGAAGAGGTGCTCTTCCAACCAGGCAATTAAATTCCTGTTACAACCTTTTTTTCTCCCTCGTCAAGCTCGACCCCAAATAAATCATCCAAGTCGTAAATTTGTAAATATTAAAGTGACAGGACAGAGATGGGAATCAGGGTTTAATGTTTGGTGTCTGACTTAAGTATCTTTATTAGATTTATTAGAATGGTTTTATAGTGGTTGTTTCCAGAATGTGACAGTATTAGCTGCAAAAAAAACAAAAAATGGGGGCCCTAAACATCGCCTGGTTCCCCCCCTCTCTTGACGGCCCAGTAGGCGAAGTTCTGTGATGATTTAGAATTCTGACAGCAGAATGTAGCAA
Organism: Lophius americanus; assembly: GCA_037951165.1. NCBI lineage: Eukaryota > Metazoa > Chordata > Actinopteri > Lophiiformes > Lophiidae > Lophius > Lophius americanus. The sequence continues at coordinate 2,119,492 of JBBDHG010000104.1, read as the reverse complement.
CGGGTCCGTGGTTCAGTCATGTGTTCATTATCCACCCAGAAAAGTCGGGGATATTATGTAATCGTCATCGCCGTCTGCCGCACATCCTTCCATGTTGACTCAAAACCTTTCTCGTGGGTCACCCAGTGTGAGGAAGAACTGGATGTAGACTTTAGACTGGATTTAGACTCTAGACTTAACTTTACATTTTACAATTTCAATCAGGGGGTTTGCCTGCACAGCGGGGGGGGGGGGGGACGGACTTTGTGGGGATACACCTGTACATTGCTGTTGTTGTTGTTGTCTTCTTCATGTTGCTGGAGATCTTGAAACAGATTGCCCAACAACGTGTCTCCACTGAGGTGTTTAATCTTTTCCAGGATGGGTGGAGAGGAAGAGGAAGGTCTGGCTTCAATGAAGGTGTGCCGGATGGAGAGAAAGAGGAAGGTCCGGCTTCTTTGCAGGGGTTCTTCCTCTTGAAAAGCCCGTCTTAAGGACGGAGTGAGTTGGCTCTGCAGCATTCGGGGAGGGGGTCTAGTATGGAGTACGTCGTAGAGAGGCTGAGGTGGAGCAGGTGGAGCTGGTGGATGGAGTCACAGAGGATTAAATCAAGATCGTTAAACCGTATGGAATCGTGCTTCGACGACGTCATGCAGGATTCTGGAGCAGAAGATGTCGTCACAGTAAAGCGTGAATGCATTAATTCTCCAACGAGCCTTGATGCACAACGGATCCACGCATGCTGTGACGGGTGGAAATGATTGACGGTGCAGCAGCAGGTACAATCTAATCACGGCATGCAATTGCAAATAAAAACACTTCTCCACATCCTTTCGATGATGCTTTTGTTTCCTGTCGCTATTGAACTGGGTTTTTTCTTTGTTTCCACAGTCCTGCTTGTGTTTTATTGACTGCATTGTCTTCTGAAAATAACCTGTTATGAAGAAGACTGTAAGACTTTGATCTCAGGAATGTGCTGACCGAGGGGAAAAAAATTGTAAAATCAGATGTATTTTCATAACTGAGAAAAAAAAACATATAAGGAAAGAAGAAAACAAACAAACAAACATGTTCTTACAACTTCTGCCCTGTGCCTGCAGGTACAAGGGATCAAAGTAGAGACTGAGCAGCAAAGTTAATGAAATCATAGATAAAAATGTCTTCATGGTTCTCAGGCCTGTGGATCTGTGAGAGTAAGAGACTCTTCCCTCAATATTAAAACAGTATTATTATAACCGAGGTCTAATAAACATGACAAAATTAACATGTGAAGAGCCTAAAGCTGCCCCCCAAACAATTCTAAGATTGAATTTGGTTTTGGAAATTTAAAGTACGCCCATTTTTTTCAGAGATTATTCATAGTTTTTATTGATGAAAAAATATGACTTATAGCCTGATTTTTCTTTTTTTCTATTAGTTTAACCTTTATTTAACCTAGAAGAATAAAAAGCCTTTGACATCAAAGATCTTTTTTCCAAGGGTGACCAGGCCAAGAAGGTATAATTGATCTCATATTTTGTATTTAGAGATAAGGAACTCAAGTAAACAAGCAAATCAAGAACAACTGCTCCGTTCAATCCTTTGAGAGTCCCAGCTCATATTTACTCCATCAGATGTTTACGGTAATACAATTGTTTTGTGATGCAAATGAAAAATATATCCTGATATATCCCATAATATATCCTCAGCAGTTTTAAGAAGTGATGAGGAGTAATTTGGTAAACTTTTACCGAAACACAAAATTTCACTTCATAATGAAAAACCAATAGTAGAATATTTTTCCTGAAATACAAAAATGTCTGATTTTCTTTACAGTAAAAAACATGTAGGTCCAAATTCTTAAGATGTATGAAATAAAATAGGCATTAAAGGATTATGGGAATGTTTATGTTCCTGTCATGCATTCATTACTTATTTAATTTTTCTTCTTTTTTTTATGTGCTAAATGCTTGAAATACCTTATCCCATATTTTTTCATATGGAGATTCTTTATTCTTTTATTTTACCAGAAACAGTCCTTCCGGAAGACAAATACATTCATCCTGAATGAATGGCTGACTTCTTAACTGTAAATACAGACCGTCTACGCTCATGAAATATTTAAGCCTCATTTAAAATGTATGTACATGAATTATGTGTGAACTTTGCATGTAATTGAATGACATACTTTCAAGAAAAACAAACTAATAAACTTAATGTGATGCATTTTTTGTGGTTTCAATTATGAGTCAAACAAATAAAAATGATATTTATGTAATATTTCTGACTTCCCTTATGTGTTTTAAATACATTTCCAATTCAAACATCAAACGTTCCTTAAAATCATATGTTAACCGATCTCATAAATGTTATTTTTTGTTTCATAATAAACAGATTCATGCTGATCCTATGAACTTTGAGTTCATACATTTTGATAAGATGATTATTTAAATAAACTCGAACTTAAACTTTAACTGTGTCATTATTCTTTTGTTTTCTGTGTACATAGACTCTGTGTGTCACGAGAAGGAAAACGTAACTATAATACAGCCCGTCTGCACAAAAGTGAAAGAATTCCTTGGAGCTCCATGTTCTCTGATACGAAGAAAATGACATGGCCTCATAAATCTAACAGAAAAGAAGACGATGAAGCAGTAAGTCGTCGGTTTTTACCCTCTAGTCTGCTTGTTCCAGATGGTCATTGATCAGATGATGAGACCAGATGCTGGTTGATTGATGGTGATGATCATTATTATTACTCAGCTTCCCATACTGGATGTTTGTTCCGACTTCCCGAAAAACACATTTTTTACTTAATAAAGTCGTTTAAAAAAAAAAAATGATGTCATTTGATTCCGTATTCCAGGTTTCGGAGCTTTTCTCAAACAGATTTCCGCAATTACTTAGCAGCACCGACATCGACGCGACAAAACTTACAAGCTAACTAAAAATGAGCTCTTAAGCACGAACGGCACAACCGATGAGATTTGTGGGAAAATATCGTACATTTCTTTTCAACTTACCGCTCAAGAAAAAGTCAGAGTTGTTTCATGGACGTTGGCAACGTCAAAAACTGAATCTTTTTGGGGGGGGGGAGTTTTCCATGATTCTGAGTCTCATAAAGTCAGAGTACGAGTCACAGAACGTAAATCCTCCTGAACGTCTTTGGTACCAAAACCTTTTCAAGAGCAACTAAAGTCACGAGAATTACTGTTCCGATCTTTTTCCCATTCATTCAACCTGAGTGGAATAAAGCCTCTATTTAAGCAGTTAAATACAAATACAACATGATCTTTAACTGCTTAAATAGAGACAGTCTCTATTTAAGCAGTTAAATATCATGTTGTATTTCTATTTAACCAGTTAAATAGAAATACAACAAGATTATATATTTAAATACAAGATTACAGTTAAATATCATGTTGTATTTCTTACAGTGTAGACTTCCACTGGGCCATGTGTTACTCAAAGTAGACCCACAGTGAAAAGAACTTGTACCCACAGTTCCAAGGGGCTCTTGGGGTCCCGACACCCACTTTGAACAACACTAGTTTAAGCCGCTCCAGGGTTTTGACCCTCGGTGTGTCTCGTGTAGATGGACGGGGTGTTTGGCTGGAACCGACTGTATTTGGAGCGGAGCAGAACAGAAAGCAGCTTCTGGGCTGCTCCTGAAAAATGCTGCAGCGTCTCCGGCGGGATCGGGAGCCTCGTCCAGAATGGCTCGGATCAGCTCCGGCAGAACTGAAGCTTTAGGTCGGCAATAAAAACGTAAGACAGAACACAGGTGAATAAGGAGATTCTTCCAACTGGGACAAAACCTGTGGGGGAAAGAAAAAGTTTTGTTTTCATGTAGAAGCTGAAAATATTCTATTCTATTATAATAATTGTTGGGTTTAAGGTTTGCGTGGTTTTACCGTATCAATTCAACCAAATAAGTTACCTGAATTCTACCTTTACTGCAGGCGGAGCTCATCAGAATTCAATACTGGTTGATCAGGAGGAACTATATTGATTATTTATTCAAAACTATTTACAGACTGGATTGAAGTGAGATCATTTATTTTAATCATAATACACAAAACAAGCTTCCCAGTGAGGATTTTCATTCTCTGCTATCCTGTTACTAGTTTCAGCCCAGAACTGACACAGTCCTACAACAAACAAAGTTATTGGTTCTGGATGGACCTGCTGTTAAAACAGTGACCGGCTGAAGGAATGATTTTTGTTCTGGCTGATCCGAGCATGGAAGGAGCATTCCTCTTCATCTCAGCCGGGTTATTGTGTGTGAACTGAATAAACGAGATAAGTTCCAAACACTCTTCAGGAAAGAGGAAGAGCTGCTCCAGCTGTGCCAGCTGCACACCCAAACCAAAACCCAATCACCTTCCAGTGTCCCAGCGTGCCGTCTTGTCTGCTGTGCGTTTGAATGTATTCGGGTTCCATCACGCCTCAGATGCTGCTCATTATCTCCAAACGTGCATATTTGGTATGCATGAATGCTTGGTGGGCGCGTGAGCGGAGAGCAGGGGGACTCACAAACCCCCTCACCTTCGTCATTAAAAACACCTTATATGGCGTTTCATTATAGTCCACGCATGAACGCCAGGCTCGAACATGTGGAACACTTCATTCCGAGGGAGCATTTCTGCACAAGCAAGAAAAAAATTGCAACAATGCAGTAAGTATTATGGGATGAATAATTTTCACGTTATAACATTATTTCCAGGTTTTTACAAGATCATTTTCCCGCTGTGTCGTAATACATTTTTATGTTTTCGCATGATAAGGTGATAAATTTACGGTTTTTAAATGACGTCACCATTATAACGTAATACATACTTTTCAAGTTTTTACATAAAACTTTTCAATTTATAACGTTTTTTTCCCCACATTTTTACATGATAAAATTCCTATTATATTGTGATAAAATTTCATTTTTTTCCATAATACATTTCGCGTTATAACTTCATAAATTAACTTTCATGTTATAACGTGATAAGTACCACGTTATAACACGAAACTGTTCACGTTATAACGTTTTAAGCTACATGTTTTTACATGATAATGTTTCACGTTATAACTTGAAAGATCATTTTCACATTATTATGTTTTAGATCATTTTCATGTTATAACTTAACGCTATATCTTAAGTTTTTACATGATTATGTTCACATGACAACGTGATAGATTCTTTTCATGCTATACGTCACATCACTCTATAACTTGTATTTTCATGTAAAAACGTGAACCTTATCTTGTCATAACGTGATACTGACATATTTTTATTTTCTGCCATGACATCAAAGCGTTTGCGTAAAAATATTTCTACCATGATTCAATATAAATCATTTGCTGTCGACGCTAACATCACCTTACACAACTTAGAATCCTGCAGACGTTAAAGGTGATCAGTGGAAAACTGGAGACATCAGCCACTGCCTGTTGGATCCTCTTCTCCAAAGTCTCAGGACATAATACTCGCTTGTTTAGAAGCTTTTCCAACCTAAAATACTTTTCAGTCTGGCTCCTCCACATGCAGCTATGTAACGCACATGGGTGGGTGCTCTTAAATAACCAGTAACTGCACTGTTTCTATGCTAAAAAGGGAAATAAATCAGTCTCTTCCCTTTAAAACCGCAATTTAAAATCAGTCGCTCACATTCGGGCACAAACCCAACTGATTAGAGGGTCTGACCGGAGAGCTCTCTAAATAACGAAGGTGACTGGAGACTGACACACAAAGAAAAGTAATGACTCTCAAGCATGACTCTCTGCAGGAAACAGAGACTCCCAGTCAGGTTATAAGGTCATTCAAATGCAGTGCAGTGAGTTTACGGTCCTCTTCGTCCTTCGCTCAGTGTTTAGCTCGTCATTTTAACAGATGCCAGGAGGAGATCTTTTCTACACCGTTATTCAGTGTTGTAGCCAAACTCCATATCATATCAGACATCTATCTCTCTCTCTCTCGAACGGCTGCCGGTGAGATGCATGAACACACCGCTCTCAGTCCACCATGGGCTTAGAATCTGATCTCTGATCTGGTTTTGTACCAGTTTGAAAAGCCTGCCCTCCTTCAGACATGTTTTCTGATTTTATTATCTCAAGGGTTGTGAGAAGCCGCGGTTGAGCAACAGGTGGAGGAGCGGTGTCTTTTTCATTTCTGCCACTGAAACCAAACCCGCTTAGAATAATCCAGGAAAAAATGGCCATCTCCGAATCCACCTCTTTCCCCCCGGAGGTTCTGTGAGCTGGTTAGACTATAGGAGTCAGCAGCTGAGGGATCAGAGGTTATGGATGGAAAGAAATCCCCAACTGTTTTAGCTTTAACTAGCTGGATCACGTCTCTGTCTCTGACAGGGGGGTGGGGGGGTGGGAGTCTGTGTGTGTGGGTGTGTTGGAACGGGGGGGGGGGGGTTTGATGTGCGATGAGAAGAGCTTCTGAACAATCCCTCTGAAGAAATCCCTCTGAAGAGCCTGGAACAACTCCCACTTCAAGAGGTCGTTGCAAGTTCACATGAGTTTTGCTTGGTGATGAATCTTAACAGACCGAATTAAAAGTACATCCAGCCTGCATTCGCTTCCTGAGCCAGTGTAAGGAAAAAAGACAAACACTCTTTTAGGAGGAATGGCTGGTGTTCTGGGGCGGATGTGCATCACGGGCGCTGCTGCTCCCTCCCTCATCCCTCTCACGTCCGCCGGCGTGTGCGACCTGCTCTCTCGTCCTCAGTATGTGGCCGTATGTATGTGCGTGAATTCCAGCTTTTCTCTATGACTCTACACATATAGACACACAGGATCAGCCATAACATTATAACCACTGACTGGTGCAGTTAGAATAACAGGGATCATCTCGTTGCAATGGCACCTCTCTGTGGGTGGAATATATTAGGCAGCAGGAGAACATTGTGTCCTCGAGGTTGACGTGTTGGAAGCAGGGAAAATTGGTCAAGCATGAAGATGTGGGTGATTTTGAAAATGGCCAAATTTGCTAGATGATGGGGGTGAGAGCATCTCCAAAAATTGCAGTGTTAGCACTTTTCCACCAAAAATAAGCTGGTGCTTGTTCGCTGCTGGCGCTAGTGTCGGGGACCTCCTAAGAACCTTTTTGCTATTCCATTGGCAAGGAGCCGTGTCAGAGCCACGCCATTACGTCACCGTATAACCTAATCGGTTCTTGGCTCTGGACCAGCAAAGAGTTGTTGCTTGTCTGGCACAAGTTTAAGAGCCAGGAGCTGGTGCTTAGGCTTTGGAGACGCATAGAACAGGTGCTAAGTCAGGCTCCGGCTCAGAATTAGCCCTGGAACTATCTCAGTGGAAAAGGAGTATAAGTGGTCTGAGGCAGGACCACAAGAGTGTAAGGGTGTCTCTTTGAATGATGAGAGGATTGTTTTGGTGACCTGCCCAATATTAGCCAGGGGGTTTTAATGTTATGGCTAATTTGTGTACGTGCTGGAGGAAGTGATTCCAGGAATGATGAGAAATGATTTCCAGGAACATGATAAATGGAAACATAATAGATGCTTCTTCACCGCCGAATCATCTCAGCTCTCTGTTTATTTGCATAGAATGTGTTTGAATAAAAAAACAGCGAAAGATTTTTCCAACTTAATTTGAATGACTGTTTGTGTGTTTGTGTCCCCAGGCATGAATGTGTGACTTTGTACCAGATCCTAGATGAAATAAGTATGACATAACTGAACTAATCAACTGCCAATAAAGTGAAAATATATATGGAGAGTAGGCTTTAAAGCATGACATCATAGTAAATGTAATTAAACCATTTGGCCTGAATCTTGAATTCATCTTTTTGTTGAGATTCTGAACCTTCATGACCTTTGCTCTCTCCCTTTGAGCTGACTTCTGTTTCTCCCTCCTCTTGTATGTCACCTCTGAAGGTGAGTTACTGAAGAAGTGAATGGTTTACCAATCAGTCACAAGCACTTTTATTCCAGATGACTTTACGCCAAATGGGGGCACTTGAAACGGAATAGGCCTGTTTATAAGGGCAGGAATAAGTAGAAGTATGTTTTTTTTTGAAAATCCATAACAACATAACTGGAGTAATGAATCAATGCCTATAAATAACCATGAAACCTGAAAGCTGTGATGAGCAGGCGTGACGTCAGCGGGCTTGTGCTCAAAAACACAAAGCGATGTTTTGTAATTGGCCACAAACTTGATTTTGAAAAGGATAAAAGATCAATGAAGCTGACGCAGAGGTGAACGTCCTCCAGCCGACAAATTAAATAGTCACCGTGTGATCTGGACATTTATTTAAAAACATTTGTTCAATTACATTGTTTCAATAATACATAGCTTGGCAATCACCCAGGGATGGCATCCGGCTGATAGGGACCCGGTCCCGGTGTCACGAACATCAGTGTCGGTTCTCTGGCTCTGCCGTTTAAAAACCGAACTTCACAGAAACACCGGAATGAGCTATAAGCCTGAACGCGCGCGCACACACACACTTGCGCACACACCCACGCGCGCGCACACACACACACGCATACACCAGTATTGTATAAAAATATAATGATCACTAATTGAATCCTTTTTCAAGATATTTAAGACTTTTTTCCATACAAAAAAAAAAAAAAAAAAAAAAAAATACAATCCTATGCGCAATCAATTAAGGTCACGAGCACAACAATGTCACCGCCTACAGCCTAGAGTTGGGCTGGAACATGACTTTTTTTAAGACTTTCTGTCCTGAATACATTAGAACAACATCATGTGCCATCTGTGGACGTCTGGTAGCAGCATCTGAATATTTTTGCACCGGGAGCATCTCCGACTACACCTGGAGCACCGCCGTCTGGGAATCCACCAGATCGCTCCTGTACCGCTCCAGCCAGCCTCTCAGCTCCGAGATCCGGTACCCCTCCGGACCCCTGCCCCCCTGGTACACCACTGTCTCATCCCTCACGACGTAAAGTCTCTCAAAGTAGGCTCCGTACGCGGCGTTGGCTGAGTTGTCCATATTATCCACCACCACGTTGCTCCCCGGAACCTCTGCCAGCATCAGCTGAGCGGCTCTCAGTCTGTCCTCCAAGCAGCGGTGCGTGGGGATCTGATAAGGGGCATCCGAGCTCACCCAGCCGTCTGACGGGTGCGCCTCCTCGATATATACAACTAAAAAGTCCGCAATGTCTGCGTACTGGGTCACGACGCGCTGAAACGCCGCCAGGCGCGTCATGAACGGCGGTCATGAGCAGCTGCCAAAGTTCAGGATGAGCGGTCTCTTCCCTTTCATACAATCCAGGATCCGGACCTGCCTGCGCTCCTGCACCAACATCACCTCGGTGTTCGGCGCCACGCAGCCGAGATGCGCCGATTTGAGAAAGTCTAATTTCTGGCCGTACCACACGGCTCTGAGCGACTCCAAGGTGAACATCTTGTTGGAGTCAGAGACGCACACCGGAGGGTCGTCCGGGCTGTCCGGGCTGTCCAGCGTCTCCCCCTTGTTCAGAAACACTTTTTTCCTAATGCAAAGGAAATCCAGGAGCCAGAGCATGACGGCGGCCAGCAGGAACCGGGGCAGCAGCATCAGGCACAGGGCTGCGTGCTTCAGCGCCCTCGCCATCAGGACGCCTCCAGAGCTGTGCATCATCTCCGTCCCTGCCGATGGGATGCGACTGGGCCGGCTAGAGAGACAACCAGGGCTCAGTAACCTTTAGCCATTGGAGAAAAACTATCTGACGCACGCAGGCGCGTCTTATATAGGTTCGGCGGCATTTGAATAATAGAAGAAAAAAAAAAAAAAGAAGAAAAAAAAAACAGAAAGAGGAAACACCACGCCTCTTGTACCCGCGCCGCCCACTCACATGGTGGGGATTACCTCGGGTCCACTCTGCTCCGCAAAAGATCCTGAGAGGAAGAAGTTCCCCGAGGCAGCCGGCGAGAGCTTCCAAAGTCCACACGTGTGCATAAAAAAACCCACAAACACTTCAGTCCGTGAACGCGTCTCCATGCCATGAAGTCAGCAATGGGCTTGTTTTAATTATCTGCAGCTGATCGGCCGGTTTTTCCTGAATGTCAGGAGAAGGTAAAACATTAAAGTTTCTGCTGTGGACTCGGATCCCCTCTGAGGTGAGCGCGGCGGCCGCTAGGCGGCCGCTAGGCGGCGCTGCGTTCACACAGACTGGAAAAGCCGGATGAGTCATTCTCTGACGCGCAGAACACCTGAGAGCACCGAGAGGAGATAGAGGCAGTGAAAACATCCCACCGCCGGCTTAGAAGCTGGAAATATGCAATAAATTACAGCTTAAGTTTTCTTTTGTCACTGAAATCATTCCGCTGGAAATGTTTTATTTACTCTGGGGCGCCTCATCTTCATCACCGCTTCTCTAAGCTGCCAGTAGGAAAGAAGTAATGCACCTGAAAAACACATATCCGGGCTCAATAACAGTTTTCATATAAGAGAAATCATAAAATCTCCTTCACTGCTACCCCCTCAACATCATCAAAACACTCTGCATCCTTATCTACACATGACTATTTTCTTATTTTATTTTATTAGGTGTGTGAGTTGCATTAAAGATAGCCGTCAGGTTTTTAAGATTTTTTTTTTGTTGTTGTTGCCAGGTTTGTTTAATCTATTTTGAAGAAACCTTTGACAAAATGTGTGCAAAGGTGAGCAGTAGCGAATCGACGCTGACAGGTGAAGTGAATAACAATGATTATCCGGGTTCAAATAGCGACCTCTCAGTGGGTGGGATTTATTGGACAGCAACAGGACACTTTGTTCTGAACGCTGATGTGTGTGGAGAAGGAAAAGTGATCCTGATGACAAGATCAGAGAATCTCTAGAACCGGGTCTGCAGTGGTTGGAACCTGAGAAAGTATTGGGGACACCGGGGCCTACGGGAAGCAAAGGTGCGGGAAGCAGAGACCAGTCGGTGTTATCTGACCGACTGATGAGTTGATCAATCTGCTCGAAAAGTTAATGCTTATTCTGATAGAAAGACATCAGAACACATGTGTATGAGGCTGCAGGGCTGTGGATCGGCCTAGAACTCCTCCTGCAGGACCGTCAGCATCACAACCGGACAGCGCACGAATCACCGGCCGGGTGCCTGAGCGTTGTTCACCAATGGAGGGACGGTTGAGGCAGTGAGACGCTTTGGTTTATGTTCTTCTGCTAAACCTTGAGTTCGTCCATTGATGCGGATGTGACTTTGACACGAAGCACCCGGAAATAAACATTGTTGAAGGCCGAGTCCACCTCTTCATAGAAACGCTGCTCCCTGATGGCAGTGGCCTCTTTCATCAGGATCAGCATCTTACCAGACCGCAAATATAGTTCAGGTCTGAGGAAAACAACAAATAGTTGAAGGTGGAGACTTTTCCCCAGATCTCAATCCAATGAAGATTTCGATGGATGTGCTAAAATCTGCCGCCCTTAAATTTTAACAGACAGAATCGTTCGACACCTTCTCAATGAATTGTTTGTCATTGTCTGTATTTGCCTGATTTGTTCCTCTTTTTTTTTTTTTACCTAACATGGAGGTTATGTTTTCACTCCTGTGCGTCTGTCTGTTTGTTTGTGAGAAGGATTACGGAACGACTGCAGGACAGATTTGCATGAAATCTTACCCCGGGTAACCTAGAATAAGGTTTTGGCTTATTCTAGAGGTGATTAAATGGTAGCTATTGCTGCTCTGCTCCTTTGATTCCTTTGATGTTCCTTTCTTGTTGGAGCTGGGTGCTCAATGGGCTGAACAGAGACACTGAATTGCAGGAGAGGACTGGCTGATTGGTCTTCACTTCAAGGTAGAACTTAAAGTAAATGCAGCCTAAATAAAGCGCTTTGCTGTCACGCCAGGAAATATATAAAAATAGTACGTTATAACGTGATAAGTTTCACTTTTTACATATTTTTCACTTTAGTTTCACGTTTTTACATGATCATTTTTTTTGCTATAACGAAGCGAAAGGTATCGATTTATAACGTGAAAATTATTTATTACGTTTTAAAGGTGAAAATGATTTCTAACGTTATTAGGTGAAAATTATTTTTCACGTTGAAAAGGGAAAAATGAACACGTTTTATCACAACAATTATACATAACATTATAACCTGAACATGATCACTTAAAAATGATCAGGCTGTGCCGTTATACAGAATTTCTTTTCATTTTTTTACCACTAAAACGAAACACTTCTGTATGTAAACACTATAAATGCACTGAAAACATTTGTGAAAAACGGTAAAGTTTGTAACAGGAAGTAAAAAGGAAATGGTGTGTAAATATTGTTTGCGTTTCCTCTGTCACATGTCCTTGTCTGACCTCAGTGTTTCTTTGAAATCCGTCAACAATTTATTGGTGCAACCTAGCTGATCTACAACCAGTTCTTCACAATAGAAATAACACCACGAGGCACCTGGAACAGCTTTAAGGTTTTGGCACTTGGGGGCCCCCCGCCGCGTTCAGACAACTCTTGAGGGAGCTGAGACAACCTGGTGAGAAATGTCTGGAACAAACCAGATGTGGGAACACTAGACCCATACATCTGATCTCTCGGCTTCTTTTACAGAAACATCTGCAAGTGTGAAGCTGCCCTGTTTATTAAACAAAGCGGTAGGGCGAGGCGCCAGGCGCCGTACACTTCACATTAATTGGCAGCGTTTTAGGGGAGATATTGTTGAAGTACGTCTCACGTAGTCAGATTTACCTCAGCCGGAAAGTTGGCCGCACGTGTTTCACACCAAAGAGTAGCCGTTAGCTTTGACCACCAGGGGCGTTGGATTTAACCAAAATACATTTAGCACCACTTCCAAGTCATAGTGCAGTGATATAAGGTCTCAGCACGCCATTACAACATGCTCACTTTGTCCTCTTCAGTCTTCCACTTGAAGAAACACACAATCAGAAGCTCACTCTCAACCACCTTCAATAACAGTAAAAAAGAACTTTAATTCAATATTTTCAGAAGAAAAAAGAACAGAAAAAAGGGTTTTTTACTCTCTTGGACATTTAATTTATGACGTCTCCAGGGATGAAGTGGTTTAACTGCTGTGCTGTCACAGGGTGGAACAAAAAAAACAACTCAGACGTCTGAAAATGAGAACCTCCTGTCTGAGCGTGCCGAAAATGTTTTCTGTCACATCTGACACCCATCTAAAATTGTGCAATTCCAAAAAGGCCAGTTCAGAAAAAAAATGTGTACGATCATTATTTAATCAAACAGATGTGACTCAGAAGATAAAGTGCAAATGGACGACCCGAAGGCACCAAAAACCCGGCTAACTGATTACACATGGTTTTGCCCCATGGAGCCGATCATTCTCACTCTCACATGCTACCTCATTTCATTTCGCCCCAGTCGTAACACGGACCGGCGGGTTGACTCACGCTGTGTCTGTACAGTGGCTTTGCGTAATTATGACGTCAGCGAGAAAGAAGCTTGATTAGCTTCAGCAGAATGAAAGTGATCGTCATCATCATCAGTGCTTGGGCTGTGGATGGAACCGTCGGACTGAACGGGACACAATTTGCTGTGAATGTATGTTTCCAGTGAGATGCTGCCATGTGTGCAGAAAGAAGAAGAAGAAGAAGAAGAAGAAGAAGAAGAAGAAGAAGGTCGGTTTAGTTCATAATCGGATTGGTGATATCGCCCGACTGACGGAATTCGTCCTGAGTGTCATTGGAATGTCGAACAAATGAGTTTGAGGTAAAAGTAAGAGGAGAACCTCTTTACATTCTTGAGCTGATTGTGATTTTCCTAGAATCGTTAGGACCGGTCAATCCAAACAGAAACATGCCTGAGTTTATTAACGGGTTAAGACTGTCAGCAAACATTCAGACACGGGTCATTCAAGCTGTTGGCCTCGTCCCCATTCATACGCACGCAATATTAGCGCACATGATTGAAAAACCCTCGGGTCTGTCCTGTCCTTCCTGTCCTGCTCAGCTGTTTGGTTGAGCACATTTTGAGGCACAACAGCCTGAACCTGCTTATAACATGACCCAGTGGTAGGGTGCAGATTCTAAAGACTAAGGGGCCGATGGTGGAGCCCTGGGGGACACCATGTAATACAAACTCTCGTCATGAAATCATTTAATAAACCAGATGTTTTCTTTTCTGTTTAACAACATGCTTGACCGAACAAATTGTCATTTTATGATCAATTTTAGAGTGTCAAAGATATTAAATCAGTAATATCTTCAATGATCATGATTATTGCCTCTTTGTGCTTGAAAGACTAAGAGGTATTAACCGTGACTATACAGAAAGTCCGATTCGATTCGGTGAGTATGATCTTTTTTTTTTTAAATATCAAAGAAGGTGAGGATTTACTTAAGGGAATTATGTAATTTGGTAACAAAAAAGTCTAATAAGGGTTACAATGGTTTTTTTTTAAAACATGCTTTCCTAAGATGTTGAGCTGTTCTCATCAAAATTGCTGATTTTCCATGAAATAATCTAATAAATCTTTTTTTTTTTATGTTTGACAAATTGCTTGACCAAAAACAATATTTGAGTGATGAAGATATTAGTCAATATGTATATATATATATATATAACATAGAAATAGTCAAGTAACCATGGTGGACTATGTAAAGTAGAAGCATAATTAGTGATGAATGTAAATTATGTAAACATGACTGTTACTTTGCTTGTTCTGCCAAATAGTTTGGTATGAAAAGTCTTAAAAGTGCTTGAAATCCTAAAATCCCTTCTCATAGTGTAAATCCCTCCTTCCGTTCCAAACGCCGTTGCACGGCGGCTACTGCTACTTTTCACTTTCTCATCCATCGGCTTGACAAGTTTGTCTTTCTGAAACACAAGCCTTGTTTTTTCCAGAGATTTAAAAAAAAAAAAAAAAAATTCTGAAAAAAAAAAACTGCCGGCACCCAACTTTCATTAGACACAGCCTGGATCTTGGCATGGAAGCGCGGGTCGTACAAGGACAGCCCAGAATAGGAAAAACAGCCCGGACACAGCCTGCAGCAAAGCACTGAAAATGGCAGAAATCCAGCACAGAGAGACAGCTAATACGCACGTCTCACGTAGGACACACACACACGCACACACACAAACACATACACGCACACACGCACACACTTACATGCACGCGTGCACACACACACACACACACACTGCAACATTTATTTTTTAGCTGTCAGGTGGGCCTCACGACGTGTGCATCATATGTCACATGTTGTATGTTAAGCAGCTCAAGGTTAGCTAAGGTCGTAACAAAATGCACTTGTGACTATTGTTTGTGCAAACACAAAATACGGCTCCGTCCCTTATGTTCCTAAAGCATTTGAGCGGGTTTGTTGTTACTAAGCAACCGTCATGTAGTCCCTCTCAGGCTAATCCGTCTGGGCCGCCGTGGCTGCATGGAGCCCTCGCTGCACACTGATACATCACCTTGGATCACCAGCGTCTTTTGTCCAACAAGAGCAGAAGTGATTCGCCGCACAGGCCGTCTGTGCAGAGGGTGGCTCTTTTCCTCCGGCGCGTCGCCATTTCGCTCGGAGAAATAACTAATCTGCTGCGCTGATGGAGGGTCGGTCCTTTCACCCGACTCCGTGGTCTATCCCAGAATGGAGTCGCACTCCCTCCTTTCACTTTTCATCCACGCGCTGGAGCCGACGTGAATTGTGTTCGGCGAGGTGCGTCCGGATACCTTTGAGAAAAAATGAGAGGCTATTTCCCAACAGTTGCTATCTGGAAGATATTTACGCTGAGACTGAGAGTATGATTTTGATTTGGACAGGAATGTCATCCGTTTTATTCATTTCCAGCCGTTCAGAGAGACTAAGTCTAACGAGCGTTTGTTTTGTGTGTGTGCTCACATGTTGTTCCTTTCATTCCAGGAAGTCAACAGTTCGCCGACCAAATCAAATCAAAATGCTAAGAGAGCCCAGGGGGGTCATGGTTCTGTTTTTGATTTATATTTTGAGGGGAGATTCTTCTTTTAAGGTTGTGTTCCCAGTTTGCATTTATTTAATGCCCTGCTCAAGTGCTTGGTTGAGCTCATTTGGAGTCACTATTTCTTCTTGAAACATGTGACTGAACCTGTTTATATTATGACCCAGTGGCAGAATGAACAGTATATGCTAAATAGTAAGGGGCCACGCATAAAGCCCTGGGGGACACCGTAAATCAAAGGGGCCACCATAGAGGAGGATTAATTATTGGCAAGTTAAAGCAGGTGAGGACTTACTAAATGTAGTTATGTAACTCAATACAACCTTGTGCGCCTTAAGTCATTTTTTACAAGAGAAACTCGACTCACAATTTTTTTTTCTGCAACTTCAAATATAAAAAAAGTTGTTTTTAAAGAAGAAATTATCTCTAAACCTTTCGACCCCAGACATTTGGAATGACAGTCCAGAGTCCAAACCCTTCCAAAAAGATCCAATTAGAATCTTGAGTCTTAGTTTAGTCAAAGTCATGTGACTGAAGTCCACATCTGTGGTGCATTCACGCCAAACCTGTTTGGTTCAGTTAAAACAGACCCTGATGATTTGAGAAATGCTAGATGGAGCGGGCATCGGAATTCTGGCTGGGTGTGCGACCCGGAGAGCCCGTCCTCTGAGTCACGGCCGGACCAAACGCAACCTCCCAGACAATGGAGGCGAGAACAGTGTGGAGGAGGGTCACGTCAGGATCTCGTCTCTCACTATGGTGACGCCACAGACATGGCGGTTAAGGCAGGAGCAATGGATAAGGTGGTGTTACGAGATAGGATGGGTGGGGGCTGGCTGGTCTCAGTAGATATAGACAGAAAATAAAACACTCTTTCCTCACCTTCTGTTCATATTTGGCATCAGATTTGATACAAATTCTTACACACTGGGCACTTAACTCTAAACATCCATGATTTAAAGTTCTTCGAATCATCTTTATGCATCAATCAGATTTTGTGTCCATTTTAATATCTGTGATGAAGACAAACGTGAAGTAACAACCACGAGAACAAATGGAACGTTAGATTAGAAGTTCCATAATACTCTAGTGTCTTTACGTCAGTGTGTAAACACACAGAAAAACAGTCGCTCCATTTATAACATGCTAACATGCTGTTTTCTACACACTCATTCATCATAAACTGCCTTCAGTACAGATGATTAATACTGCTACCATCACAAACTCTCCCCCCTGAAGTCTGCCCCAGGAATATATGTCAATCAATCTTTATTTATACAGATAAGAAAGTAACACATAAACGCTTCACATGATAAAAACCACTAGATAAGCCGACACACTTACACACGGACATACACACACGGACCTACGCACACTAACACACACACACACGGAGACAAACACACACACACTTGGATACAAATACACTCGGATACGAACACACACACTCGGACACACAAGCACACATTCAGACACATCCAAATGTAAAGTGCATTATAAATTAAATGTATTATTATTATTATTATAAACACCTTGGTCCACTATGGTGATGCCATAATTATGTTAATTTCAACTGGCCCCGAACACATACACAATGCACACCAGTATAATAGGGGCACTTAAATCTACTCATTATGGTTTTAAAAGTTTATAAAGAAAACATCAGAATCGGCCAAAATGGAAATCGGTCCGTCAGACATAAAAAAGGTCAGCGACCGGCCGAGAAAATTTCAATCGGCGCACCTCTAAAAGAGATGTACAATAAAACAATTTAAAAACAATTTCCCCCAACCACCCATCACCATCCTCACGAACAGGACCTGTAAAAGTAGAATCTTAACTGAAGGAACTCTCCTGATCTTCCAAAATGCCCCGAGGAAACACTGTAAAAACAATAAAACTGTAAAGAAAAAAACTATTTGAAAAGGCTAAAGATAATAAAATCTTCATATTAAACAATAGTTCTTAAAACCCACTAAAATGTTGAGACATATTAAACATAAATTCTAAAAAAATGTCGAAACATAAACAGAATATTAAAAAAATGATAAACTATATAGACATAAAACATAGAATGATAATAAAACCTGTCAAATCTGTACGATGTAAAAACATAGAAATGAATGTAATAATAGTGAAAAGCTGATTAAGATGTAGACCAACAGCCAATTATAAAATCAATCAATCTTTGAATAGAAATAAATAAATGCCTCTCTCTGTATCTAGTGACTGTCTCCATTTCTGGTTTTCATTCAACAGCCATGCGAGAACATTCTGTTGAATGAAAACTAAAGGCCATTTATCAGCTTCTCTTCTCTTAGATGCTGAACTGTTGTTTCCACGAAACACACAATGGTGTCATTGATGAGCCATTTCAACCGTTGAGCCGAGGTTCCACGAGAAAGAGGCATGTTGTATAGCTGTTAAGGTTTAACACACTAGACCCGCCTGAACCCAAGAGCAGCACTCAGACTCAGAGGCGGTTTTAAGAAGTTTATTTTCTCTGGTATCCGAGGAAGCTTTGAGGTTTGAGGCTTCATCATCGGTTCTGGATATGTAAGCCATAATATATATACCACTTGGGTGGACTGATGATCTGGCGAAGAGTGGAGATAAGGACTAGCGTTAAATACTCCAAGGCGTATTTGTCGATTGGCCCTCGCCATCGGGTGTTGCCATCTGGGTCAAACACAGGAGGGGGATGGAGGAGAGAGGAGAAACGGAAGGGAACCATTACATTCGCTCTCTGGAGTCAATTTACGGTATGAGGTCCTACTATGTGTTCAGCCGCTCTTTCTAAAAATGTATTAACTTAAAAAAAATATGATTTTACTTAAACTGTTACATGCCGCTGATTTTGATGGTTTTTTGAGGGATGGAGCTGGGGGCTCTCGGGGCTGAACAGAGACGCTGAAGTGGAAGGGGCAGGAGACGAGCAACTACAGAGCATTCGAGTGATATTCAGAGAGCTGTTTAGATTTAGAGGCGGGCAATAGCTCAGACAATAATGGAGATTCTGCATATATTTTTCCTTCACCTGGAAGCTGTGACTTGGCGGAGATTTTGCGATTTCTCAGTGCTTTTTCTAGATTCATTTGGTTTTAAATGCCGCGCGATGCCTAACATCACCAAAATTACATCACATCTTGGATATATGCTAAAACCTACCTCTAGGTGAAATTTCATTAAAATCAGTCCAGTAGTTTTTCTGAAATTCCATCCCAAACAAACAAACAAACAGACGAACAGTTAAAGACACAAGAGTGAAAACATAACCTCTTTGGCGTAGGCTGATGCTATTGATACCTTTTTGTATTAATATACATACTGTTGATGAAAATTGTTGCTTGCGTGTAACAATCACACACAGACTCAGTGCATGCGGCGCTCTTATCGCCGTCAGGAAGTTCACAATAACTAAAATAGACCATGAATTTCAATTAACAACAACATTCAAAGGCTCCCGGAATCCTTTGACCTGGAAAAGATTATATCAATTTTTTAAAGTAGGGCAGCGGAGCGAACCTATCTCCACCTCACATGTCTCGAGATTGTCTTGAGTAAACAGAGGGGGAACAAAGGAAGGACACAGGTGATGCTATTATATATACATGTCAGTGCTTGAACTCAAAATATGACGTATTGTGGAAGCCGCCCAGGGAGAAACATACAACCGTACAGACGTGTCGAATGAGGAGACACAGCATGAATATAATGTTTTTAGGAAAAGCACGGTGGAGCATTAAGGCGCCTCCACCAAAGATCTACGATACGTTATCACAGCAGCCTCTACATAATACTTTTCAAAAGAAGTGAATTTCTTTTGAATATTTAAAGGCATGTCACGGAATTCATGCTGCCGCTCCTATCAGGGAAAACATTTTTAATTTTTTTTTTACAGAGATGGTAGGTCTTGTTTGAGGCCATATAAAACCAGGTCACCTTGTATTAATTGGTAATTGTATTACCATTCGACCTCAACGCTCACTATGGCGAGGAGGTCGAATGGTAACCTGACAGATCAAGATCGGATATCAGCTGACCCACCCCTTGACCGCAAAGCCCAGTCGCCTGGATATTCTAATAGACATGCGAGGAATCATAAAGCAGCCTCATGCCTTTATGGGTTGTGTTGTAAATACGCTAACTGAAACAAACTCGTGGCACCCTGCCAAAAACTAAGTGTCTTACCTGACACACAACCATTATCATTACCTATGCCTTTCTTCAACTCTCCAAAGAGCGAAGGACAAAAGAGAGATCTGTGGTTTCAACCCGTCTGCAGAGAGAATGATAGTAAAAAAGTAACCTGACTGTATGCACGTATGTTGCTAACATTTATTCACAAATGAGTTAATAATGATGTTACTCAGTGAAGGAAATGTGTGACGACTGATTCTTTAAATCTGAGCAGATTAGAAAGATCTGTAGTGACTATGTAATAACACTGTAATTACAGATTTTGGCCTTCGCAGCCCATCTGCTCTGCCAGGAAAATATCATACTTTCCTGTTAATAATTCACATGGACTGATTTTACATACCTGCACATTTTTGCCAAAAGGTTTGGGAAGAAACAATCCAGAAGAACAGGAAATGGAAAACGATTTTCATCTAATTATTTTTGCTTGGCTGTCTAGTAACGGATCTTAAAATGAGACAAAAATGTCAAAATTGAAGCCAGGTAACAAGTTGTGTTTATTACATGTAATGAAAACCCTTTTATGAGACAAGCTTACTTGGAATTAGTATTTATAAGTATTTACATAGTCTCATTAAGCTGACTTTAATGATGTGTGAACCTTAATGTAGTGTATCTTATTACCGGTTAAATCTAGCTCAATGTAAGCCCTAATATCCTGTTGAGACAAAGTTAGATATATTTGATTAAAATGAGATGTGCACAATGTTCCTTTACAATATTGTTTTTTTTCCATTGGACTGAATATATAACAACATTTTCCCAGAAACAAGCCCCTTTGTTCTCTCATGAAATTCCATTTTTAGAAGTGCTTCAACAGGCTTTAATAGTTTTTCAAGCTATAAATAATGTAAGAATCTGAATACATGCAGTGCATATGTATACATATGCTTTAAAAACAAAAAGAAGAAGAAGAAAAAGAAGAAGAAGAAGAAGAAGAAGAAGAATGCACTGAATCCACGATACTACTGGTTTCTAAAAGCTTTCCTTTGATTATATAGTCTGTAAGATTAATTTGTCTAATGGCCTCTATGTACAAAACAGTTATAAGCCGTTTACCGTAACTAAATCACAATACAATACTTTAAAGAGCTCAACGGATAGAACAAGTATTATGCAAGCATTATATAAAAGCATTACAGTCAAATCGCCATTGAAAAAAAATGTGTTGCCTTGGGCATTTACAATCTTGTTGTTTAAGTTGATGACTCCCAACAACTGAGAAAATAGTTTATTATTCCAATAAAGGTAAAGAATAATATTGTTTCCAGCTATATTAATGCTCCGTAAGGCGATATATCCTTTAAATGCAGGCGACTCCCTCGATGCCAGACGGTATAAAATCCTGCCATCACAGTCTGACCCCCGTGAAGGTCACTAAGATCCTTACATTTCCCCATATTACTCCTTCCAACATTAACTTTAAGGACAAAATGTCCCCTTGCTGTCTAAAGTATCCAACTGGTAAGATTAAGTCTGATCTGTGTCACATAACTGTTTGCTAGGATATACAGTGGAATTTTGTTCTCTTATCAATCAACAATCTTAGCAATCAACTGTTTATATCCACGTAACGTCGGGGATATTATGGAATCGTCATCCACCCTGTCCACTCCAGATCCTTCGTGTTCACGCGCTAGCTCACAAACTATTCATGGATCATTTTCAAATTTCACATGCCTGTAGACCTTAGTGTGAGGAACAGCTGGATTGATTTTTGGGAAGGGACGGTTGTGTATTTCTGACATGAGGGGGACGGTCATCCCCAAAAGTCTTAAGGCCGTAATTTCTCCACTATTGTGAAGTATTGAAGTGACGGGACTTGAATACTTTGATTGATCGCTTTGATGTCAGAGTGTGGATGTGTGTCTGCACATACACACATTGTACTTAAGAGAATGAAGGGCATGCTTCACATAGTGAACATAAAAAAAAAAAACCCCAACTGCATTACTGACCCACTAGTTTGGCTCATCCTGACAACTCATAGTCATGTTTGAGGAACAACCCCAACGTTTCAATTCATTCATTCATAATTCATTCAAAGTCATTATTCAATTCCAATCCTTTAATTGTTCTCGACCAGCATTAAGAAGAAACATCTCTGGATGAATAAAAAGCTGCATGAAAAACCTCCTTCTAACCCACTCAGCACAAACTGAGCCGAGATTCCTGATCCGTTGCTGAATGTTTGGGGAATAATTGCTGAAGTTCATCACTAATAGATGAGGCTGCCAGAGCAGCAGTGAGCTGCCTGGAGACAGCATGACTCACAGATCTATAGGTGCAGATTACATCCGTTGCTAACGTGATAATGTTGTTTGAGTGTGTTTAGTCTGGATCCGACTGCAGACGGTGACAGGTTCTTGTGTTTAAGGCGAGTCGTCGGGCTTGTGCAGCTTAGAGGAAGATTGTTTGAAACGTCCTGTCTGTCAATCCGATAATGATTCACATCTACAATCATCCTACGCCTAATTAAGTTATTAAAAGAGCCTCTTTTTTTTCCCTCCCCCTCCCCTCTTCTCCTGGGTGGTGAACTTATTATCAAAGCATAGCATACAGTGAAGATTTAACATTTTTAACTTTTACTTGCTCAAACAATATGTGCAAAAAGCAGGTTTGGCATAAAATACAATAAGAACAAATAGAACAATTGTAAATATTGAATTGTAAACTATACAGAACATGGAAAATATGAGTAATCTTGTTTATCGGCCATTTATGATCTTCGCTGTGTGTAAAAACGTTCATGTCACATCTCTGAGGCAAGAGAAAAAGGAAGATGATGTTATAATTATTATCATTATGCACATCTGCATGATTATTATAGTGCAGACATGCTGATTAAAGTGTCTGAAATGACAAAAGGTCCTTTTGTTTTCACATTTTTCCTGAGGGGAACAGACTGTGTTGATTAATTAGCCATTTATGCCACTTAAAATGTCTGGACCGAATGTGTCACTGATGTAAGGTTATGATTTATGTAATATGGTTTTAACCTTTCTGCTCCACTTCCCGAGCCTCTCACTTTTTGCTCTGCTCATTCCCTGCTCAGCGCTGAATGAATTAATGAGAGTTTATGACTGTATCTATTTTTAAACACCTGTTTAGGAGTGGTGAGGTTCAGACTTCCTGGGATTCCTTTTCTTATTGAAGTCGGAATATCTTTTTCCGGCACAAAATTGAATATTTAATATCTTTAAAAAGACTTCTTTGTTTATTCAGCATTGTGCCTCTTGGAACATACTGTACTTTGGCACATCTCGTGCTAAAGCAAAGACAGGGGTTACTTGAGGTATTTAATTAAATAAAACAGTGCCATCCTCTCCTCCTCCTAACTGAAACGTGGCTCTCATTTGTTATGATCCTCTTGCGTTACTGACCCTCATGAGATTTCCCTCTTAAGCTGCTGTGTCTTCAGATCTTCGGTGCCATGCTGAAATGAGGGGGTGGGTGGGAGGGGGCTGTTTTACAGCTTCAGTCACCACACCTTGGAGCCGGAGGGTATTTATACATCTCCCCCTCTCTGTTTTTGTAATTAAATTTTGAAATTAATTTGTCTGTTCTGAAAATACGAGTAAACCTCAATTCATCAGTGAAGTAAAAGGCTGCAGCCGGAGGGGTCGGGGAACTTGCTTTAAATTTTTTTTTATGTGGAGGTCATTTTTTCACCTCTGAGTGTTTGTTTGTTTGTCATTTTCTCTGTTTGTCAGCAAGATTTAGAAAAAACTACAGGATGGATTCGACTGAAATTTTACCCAGATGCAGGTTATGGCATATCCTAGAGATGATTACATTTTTGTGATGTTAGGTGTATGTCCTGGCAATTTAAAATAATATAAAATATAATTTGGCCACTTGGAGCCATGACATCATCTTGTGAGAAGAGCTCTCCAACCAAGTGGTTTGGTGACGTCATTTTGTGGTGGCCAGTTCTCTTACTAAGTCGTTTGGTGACATCATCTTGTGGTTACCAGCTCTCTAACTAAACCATTTGGTGACGTCGTCTTGTGCTTACCAGTTTTCTAACTAAGTCGCTTGGTGACGTCATCTTGTGGTGACCAGTTCTCTAACTAAACCATTTGGTGACGTCATCTTTTGGTTACCAGTTCTCTAACTAAACCATTTGGTGACGTCGTCTTGTGGTTACAAGTTCTCTAACTTAGCAGTTTGGTGACGTTGTCTTGTGGTGATCAGTTCTCTAACTAAACCGTTTGGTGATGTCATCTTGTGGTGACCAGTTCTCTAACTAAACCGTTTGGGGACGTTGTCTTGTGGTGAACAGTTCTCTAACTAAACTGTTTGGTGACGTCATCTTGTGGTGAACAGTTCTCTAACTAAGTCGCTTGGTGACGTCATCTTGTGGTGACCAGTTCTCTAACTAAACCGTTTGGTGATGTCGTCCTGTGGTGACCAGTTCTCTAACTAAACCGTTTGGTGATGTCGTCCTGTGGTGACCAGTTCTCTAACTAAGTTGTTTGTTGACGTCGTCTTTTGGTTACCAGTTCTCTAACTAAACCATTTGGTGATGTCATCTTGTGGTCAACTTGTGGTGACCAGTTCTCTATCTAAACTGTTTGGTGACGTCGTCTTGTGGTAACCAGTTCTCTAACTAAGAAGTCCAGTGTAAACTTACCAGAAATGCTCCACCAGCGTCAACATCCTCTGAAGAAATGTTAAAAGCAGAAACTCCTCATCATAAGATGCATTCTGAAACATCTGATCCACATTAAACAGTGGTCTTCCTCCTCGTCATGACTCAATTCTTTGCTTCATAAAAAGGGAAGTCGGTGGTCTGAGCCACTTTTGTTGTTTTGGGATTTGTCCTTATAATTCTTCTTCTATTGGCTCTTCCCATAAATAGTCGCAACATCGGATCATCTTGTTCCGCATATTGATTTGGCACAGGTTTTCTGTCCGATGCCCCTCCCACGTGTTCTACAGTTTGTTCATATAAAAAATCCCAGTCTGGTTCTTTACTAGTCTGTATAAAAGATCCCAAAAAGCTGACTTTCATTTTAGGAGACATCAGTCGTATATTTCGGTCTCTAGGGAGAGCTTTACCGCCAAATGTTTTGGAGCCATAAATTCTCAACCATTAATTCGACTTTGTTCTTGAATGTACATATGAATCACTCGAGAAGATATATCCCATTGATTATTTCCCCCCTTATTTTCATCCACTAGTTCATAACCTAATCACTTTGAAGGGCTTTTTATTCATGAAAGTACTTTGGAAATAACTAACATAACATATTTAATTTGAGGAATTCAATTGCTTCTAAAACGCAGGGGATTGAGGACTTTTTCGGGGATAAACCCCTTGCTGTCGGGACGACAGCGTAGTGCTAGTTTGAATGCGGAGTGGAAAACAACAGTCTGATGTAGTTTTGGCCGACTGATAGGGGGTTGTTGGAGATGGACTCCCCTTTTGGGGGTCTTTTATACAAACTAGTAAAGATCCAGGCTGGGATGTTTTCTTTTAACAAGCTGTAGAACACGTACTTCTAAATACATCATTAGTACAGTTGTGTGCTACGGGGCGGGATTTGGGAGATATTACGACCCTACATACTGTTATGGCACACAGGAAATTGTGTCTTTCCTTAAACAGGAGGAAAGTCTCCTGCTACAATGGAATGATAAATGTAATTATAACACCCACTGTAGCAGATGGCCACATGTTTCTACACAATAATGGATTGCAGCAGGTGTGACTCAGAATTTCTCTCCTTTGAATCTTTTGTTGGGCAAACCAAAGTGAGCATGGAAATTGCGGGGCGGAATAATTTATTGTTTTAGGTGTTGGTCCTTCCCTAGTCTTACTTAGGTGTTGCTGCATGCTTACTCATCACATGACCAAAAGTAATCTCTGCAAGATTGATGTGACAGTTTTGGGTGGCAGCATCTCTGAACAGTTATCAATCTACATTAAGTACTTAAAGCAGTCCTGCTTTATCTTTATTGGTCCTCTCTTAGGAGACTTTACTGATAGTTTAATCATTCTCTCAGCTGAGTTCAAGAGAAATGAGGTTTGAGTGAAAGAACAGAGATAAAGGTTGGCGTTTGTAGGGCTCTGGAGTATTTGTAATGCTTAACGTTGCTGCCGTACAGCCTGAAGGATCTGGGTACAAATTCACCCAGGGGAAACTTTGGGGTGCCTTTGATGTAGAGTTTTCCCGGTGTTAGTGTGAGCTCCCATTTGTCTCTGCCCTCAGCCAATGTCAGCTGGGATGGGTTCCAGCAGGCGAGCCCAAAGCGATTGAAAGCGAGAGCGACCCCTTCAGTGCTTGGAAATATTCCCACATGAACGCAAGTTTCTTTATAATGCAGTCATTATCCAGGGTTTTGTTATGTTGAGTCATACGGATCAGTACCGCTGATTAAACGTATCTTCTTACAAAACCTGGCTTTCATATCTGGCTCTGGTTTGTCCACAGAGCGTCATTTCAGAACTTTTCTTCCAAGGCGGATTATTGCGCTTATTAGCCGTTGTTCTCACGGCTGGCACTCCCTATTATTGGCAATATTATGGTCTAAGTGAGCGTTATGGGGACTCATGGTGAAAATGTGACGTCTAGTAGTATCCCCCCCCTTTGGAATTAAGCAGACGATGTTCTAGGTTCATGTACTGTACTTTAACTTCCCTGTTGTACCAGTCAAGTCACGTGTCTCATGGGTCATTAATATTTGTGCGTTTCATTTTAGGTTGTTGATCGATGCCTGATTGTTGATTTTTTTTTTTCACCCGATTCTTCTTGCCAGCTCCAGCTCGTCTTTTTATGTCTGTATCTCTTTGCTCTCTTTTGTTGCTTTGTCTTTTTTCAGTTTGTTCGCGAGATGGAAGTCCGATGTCTACTGCTTGTGGTCCGAGCAGACTTTGACTTCAGTCTTCGAGAACTTTCTTACTTTCCTTGTGTTATTCTTTTCTTGGACTGAACGAACA